>CP139505.1:73995034-74393931 GCA_021014915.2 Artemisia tridentata subsp. tridentata
GACCGGGCCTGTCTCGGACATATTCATTTCTTGCATATTAGCCATGAGCATGACAGCTGCGTTTGCCTCAAGATCCTCCATATCATCTTCTGAGTCTGCATTTGCCATGAAGCTGTTTTCTTTCACATTCATCAAGCTTGCTTTCTCATCCTTAAGTGCCATTAAGAGAGCTTCTTTGTGATATGCACTGCCCATAGTACGAGGCTTTGGACATGCAGTAGCCATATGACCATTCCCTCCACAGTTGTAGCATGTGACTGAGGTATTTGCAATGCCTTTTGATTCTTTTCCATTCAATTGATTCCTGTTCTGATCTGCCCCCATATAATTCCTATTATCCCCAGACTGAAACCTTTGTTCTCCAGCTTGAAACCTTTGTGACCCATATCCTCCTCTGTTCCCTGAACCAAACCTTCCTGATGATCTGTTCTGAATTTCTACTCGACCATCATTAACAACTGCCTGATTCCTTGTGTTTGAAGATGAGCGAAGGCGGTTGTTTGATTTGTTTGTGAATTTTCCAAATGCTTTAGCAATCAACCCAAATGCTTCATTGAGGGAACTGAAAGCTTCTTCTTCTTCATCATATTCACTGTTGGTGTAAAAGTTGGAGTCAGTGTTGTTATAGGTAACCATTTGGTTGCCTGATTGTTGAGATGGTGGTTCATATGGGACAAGTTGGTTTTGAGGTTGAAAGCTTGGTTGATAAGATGAGTTTCCAAATTCCTGAGAAGGTAGAGAGAAGTTTGGTTGAGCCATTAGTGCAAGCGAATTAGGTTGTGGTCCTGGTATGAAACCTCCTCTTGCTGCTACTTCTTTGTCCACCTCTGATTGATGTTGTTTGAGAAAATCATAAATCAATCCATATTTGATCTCACCAATCTTTTTTGATTGCCTAACAAATGTTGCATATTTCTGCCATTCAGGACCTAGGCATCCCAGAAATTTGGAGTTGATTGCAATCCTTGGAAACTTCATGTTATGACGATCAAGGTCATTAACAACATTGGTGAAGCGGTGGTAGTATGATTCGATTGTTTCCCCTGGTTCCATAATAAAATTGTTGAATTCCATGTACAATTTAGATTCAAGGTCTTCCTGATTGAGCTCTGTTCCTTCCATCAGAAGATGCACATGCTCCCACATGTCCTTAGCAGTCTTCTAAGCATCAACACTTCGATAGATGGGATTTGGAATTCCCTGAAGGATGAATGCCATTGCCATTCCATTTGCTTCTTGTTGTAAGGCTTGTTCGGTTGTATAGCTAGCAACAGCAACGGGAGTGAATGTTTCTTCTCTTTCAGGAGTTGCTGGAACAACAATTACTGGTTCAGGAAAGGGCCCCACAGTGATGACATGCTTCAGGTACGGTCCATGGGGTTTACGGAGTTCAATGAATCGGAGAAACCTACTTGCCCATTGCACATAGTTTCCAGGTGTTAACATGGGTGGAGTATCTTGATTTCCAGCCTCATGACGAGATTGCTGACTGCTTATAGCTTCACACATCTTATGAAACCAGTGAGGTTCTCTGGACACTGAAGGATTGTTCTGAAGGTAATTTTGTTGCATTATTTGTTGTGGAGATAGTTGTGGTGGAGGAATGAATTGATGTTGTTGCACATATGCATGATGTTGTGGATATTGGTGAGGAAATTGTTGTTGTTGTTGAGAGTATTGTTGTTGTTGAGGATAATGCTGTAGCTGGTAGTAGTAATTAAAGTGTGGTGGTTGAGACATCGTGTAGTAGCTTGTGACGGTTAAGGATCTTTAAAGGATAAAGACGGTTGTTGTGTGAAGATTAGATATGATTAACGATGACAAACGTGAAGAAATTATGAGGATTTTACTCTAGAAACTTGGAGATTTCAAATGATGAAACCCGAAGGATTTTACACTAGAAACTCAAATAATCTTGCAAAAGAAATCTGAAATGCGACTAAAAAATTCGATGAAGCAAAGTTCGATCAATCACTTGTTCGGTCAATCACTTGTTCGATCAAAGTTGTTCGGTTACTGAAGTTCGATCAAAGTTGTTCGGTTACTGAATTTCGATTACTGAAGTTCGATGACGAAAGTTCGGTGACGAAAGTTCGATGACGAAAGTTCGGTGACGAAAGTTCGGTGACGAAAGTTCGGTGAAGAAAGTTCGGTGTCAAAAGTTCGGTGACGAAAGTTCGGTGTCAAAAGTTCGGTTACGAAAGTTCGGTTACGAAGTTCGATCAAGAAGTTCGATTAAACCCAGAAATTCGATTATATCACCTAACTCGGTGAATAATCAGTAGTTCGATTAACGTACAAGTTCGATTAAACCCAGAAACTTCGGTGAACAAAAAATTCGATGAATATATATCTGAAGAACAGTAACAACTCGGATGAACAGTAACTAGTCTAACAATTCGGATTTCTTAATTTTATCTTAGATCTAACCTTCTAACAACCTAAATTACCCCTAGGCGAATGATACCACTTGATGTTTTATACTTTTATGAATTAAGCTACCACTAATTACCTACTAATTACCTACTAGATCTAGAGAGAGAAAGCTAGAGAGAGAAAGAGATGGAAGGGAGATGATTACACACACTTAACAATAAACCTTCTTAATTCATCAACCAACAACCCTCTCCCTTGGATGGGAGGGGTATTTATAGTTTTACATGAGGTTGGGCTACTAGCCCTACTTACTTAACATAATACATAATAAACCATAATAAATGATAAAATGACACAGCCCATGGGCCTTCTACACGGGCTGGGCCTAATAACAAACCTAAAGGCCTAAGCAACCTAATACAAATGATCAATACTTGAAATATTACAAAACATGTTCCCAACATTAAAGCTTAACTAAATTCATTCTTGATTATTATATTTACCTTCTAAACGGATTCAAACCTTGACTGTCGTTAAAAATGATCAACTGCAGCAAAGAAATGTAGTATTTTAATTATTTTGAACGGAAATGAAACCATAAATGAGACAAGTAGACATTTAAGTCTTACAATTAAATAAATCTATACTACATAATAATAATTACCTACAATCAAAATACAAGACTATAGATAATTAATAAACATATCTACATCAAAAGATACGGTTACGTAAATGCATGCAACATATGCATTCGGAAATGTTATATAAAAAACCAAACAAAAACTCCAATCCTTTAAAACCATTCCTTTTGGTCGGAATATACAAACAAATTATACAAGTAGACATTTAAGTAAAATCTATACTCTCTAATATGTACATTAATGAATACCTATTTTAAACATACAACACATAAAAAAATTAATTACCATGTATTTTAAATCTATAAAATATGTATTATACACCAACTCATACTAAATAATACATAAATAAAAATAGCATAACCATATTTACGTAAATTACAAGTCATGCCCGCCCATCGGGCGGGCTTTGAAACTAGTATATATATATATATATATATATATATATATATATATATATATATATATATATATATATATACTAGTTGTCGAAGCCCGCCCAATGGGCGGGCATGCTTTGTAATATTCTTTTTGTAATTTACACGTTATGTATTGTAGAAATTGTCCATATTCTTTATATTTTGTTTTATTTTGTTTTGCTAAATCATAGATGGGCCAAGTTGCCTGTTTGACACCTTCATTCCAGAACCTTGACAACTGGCACATTTCATTGAAGCACTTTGACCCGTTACACTGGAGGGGCATGACTTGTGATTATTCTTTGAATGTACTACTTTACGAATAAAATATATGTTTATCGAATATGAGAGAAAATACAAAGCTTGACAACCTTCGTGTTTACAAACTTATTTACATGAATGTTGCATTTGCTAAATCATAGATGGGTTGTTTTTAAAAGGAAGGCGGCCTACACTTATGATTATCGTTTGTATGGTCCGCCTGATGGGCGGGGTAGACTTATGATTATCGTTGAAAAAAGTAAGTTGTCAAAAAAAAAGATATTAACATACTAAATTATATACTTAATGGATTAAGAACGAAAAGAAATATACGTTTATCGAATATGGGAGAAAATATAAAGCTTGACAACCTTCGTGTTTACAAACTTATTTACATGACTATGAGAGGATCTCTATCATTTCTCTTCTCAACCTTAAGGGACCATAAAGAATCCATCAAAGATCACTCTCACCCATGAAACTCGCCCAAACCAAATGTTTTACCCGCTTTTGTGATACCAATTAACTCTTTCCTTGATTTAACATTCGTTAAACCAAATATTGATAAGTAAGATTAAATCACACCATGTAAGTTTTTTTTTACATTATCCATAGATCATGATTAGAGTAAATCATGACATAATAAAAAAAATACATAATTTGCATGACATTGAAACTTAATAAGTACGTGAAAAGGATATACTGGTTCACATTTTATTGATTTTATATGGCTTAGCAATTTAACATAAAATTTTGGATCTATTCATGTTTGCATTGCATTATTATAAAGTAAACAAAGTGTATATATATAAAACGATTTAATTTTTGAAGACATACCCACCAGTTTGCTATACATGCAAAGACACATCTATATATATTACAATTAACTGTATTAAAGAAAGAATATGTCTTTATTGTTGTGTCGTGGAAAAAGCAATAATTGATCTTCAAAATTAAACGTTAAAACGGAGTAGCCAAGAGAAGTTTGTTACCTTTATATATGCATAGTTACATTATATCCATGGTGAAATACACACAATAGTACCTATAACATATGAAGAAAAAAGATTTATGAAACAATGTAGATTTAATATTAATTATAAAATTGCCTCAAACACTAATAAAAGGTAGCCTATAATACATTCATTAAGCTCATGACGTCATGAGCTGATTTAGTATTTGTGTTCTTTACAGAGAAAATCTGGAAACATGTTGCATACTCAGTTTCCAATTAATGAATTTCTTTTTCTTTAGTTGTAGCTGCCACGATGTTTCGTCTACGAAGAGTGAATCCATTGCCTTCCTAAATTTGAAAAGTGGCATCAAGAACAAAACTTAATACTATGTAATATGTAATAACAAAGCTTAACAGTGTAACACATAATTTTCTCTCATAGTGCTTTGATCCCAATGCTCATGTCACATGGTAATACTTGTTCCCGATTAGGGTTGTTGGTCGGCCGCCCATCTTTGTTGTGCCTCTTCAGCAGATGTGGTTTCCAACCGTAATGGTTGCACCTCAGAACGAAAAATTTCAAGTTTTGCCCTTTCTCTCCTAACTTTGAAGACCCGTGTTTAGAAAACCGTTATTGGTTTGTGGTTCTGTGTCTCGAGTGTTATATGACAATTCCCCTGGGTAGGAAGATGATCAAATAATAATCACCACTACACTTGTGATCTTAGTCTATATATATCTATAAATTAAACTATATATACTCTGATCTGATATCTCCTTGAATAATAGCACTTTTGACTCTGCACATAATTTATAAAAAAGGTTATTGTTACATACTTGTCCCAAATCCATAGCAGGGTTCAATGTCTTTCCACAGTCATATATAAGGTTTATTTGCAACATTTTGGTCTCTCCTGTCAATATATTTATTTCAAACTATTTTTCCAGCATTAGGTAACGATATTCATCAGGTACCAATTAGAGTCTGGAACATTTTGCAGCAAGAACACTCTACGGTCAGGCCCTTGTGTCTCAAACTATATCCATTAATCCATGGAAATTGCAACGTTTAGAAAGTGCCTTGACTTTTTGTTGCTCTCGCCTTAGCCGCTTCATACCCTTTTTTCGCCTTCTATTTAGCCCATTCTAACGACCCTTCACTTCCCTCTTTTGCCTCCTCTGCTGCCTGCCACGTGAAAGACTTCGCGCCATCTTTCAAATTTTCCTGAAACGAACAGCCATAATCTCAATTAAGAACCTATACAATTTTTGCGTAAATCCTGACTGAAAATACTTTTCAGAATTTTTGCCAGACTATGTATTCTCATTATCTATATTCTATAGATGGCATAATCAGATAATCTACCCCAAAACGTAATCCTTAAGACCTTAAATACACTTGCATGGTCTAACTACAATTTTATCAACTAAACGACCCAACAACAACAGTTTGCATCAATGTGCTTTTTGCCGTTATCTAGAACAACCAACGCGGAAATAAATAAAAATGTCAGGAAAAAAAAATATTAGGCTAGCAAATTACCTATTGTTTGAGAACACCACCACCTTTCAGAAACATGACGAGAGTAGATGTCACATACATATATTTCTTTGCCAAAGTTTTTTGTGATAAAATAAAGATGATTGCATCTTCTTAGTTCTTAGTCTAAGAAAGCCAGCTCCTGTACGAACCCTTCTATGCGTACCCTATATCAAAAGGGCATATCTACCAAAAGGAATGCACATAGGTTCCCCCACAAATTATATCATGTTCTGAACTACTCCGTATACAATATACTTTTACTTGGTCATATAGTCATTAAAACTGGAAGAAAAAAAACCAATTATGGGCAAACTTAACAGATAAACTTTGCTCAATTGTGATAATCTTGAATATCATATCACGGAACACCAAGTTTTTGGAAGGAAACTTGAGCCCGCATTCTACTCAATCTAACAACGAATGTCATACATAATCTTCTTTTTGATCCCCAGATTGCATGCTCAACAATTCCTAGTTTCAATAGTAATGCGTCCTGTATGTTTTATGTTTCTTTTTTAAAACTAAAATTGCTATTTATTGTATCTATTACTCATACCTGTTCCATCATTTAAGAAATAGAAATGATATGTCATCCAAATAATGGCGCGGATGCTATGCAACCTCTCTTGTAAAAAGGCTCGACAATAATCCTTCCATAAATGATCCTCTTATTACTCTTCTAATTAATTTGTGCTCTTTAGGCTCACTGCACATTTGATCCTGATGCCCTGCAGATATAAGTGACACCTTCATTCAGAAGAAGTTGTCTAACTGACAAACAATTATATCGTCTAATATGGACTTCCTAAATTAGCTTTTTTGATTCTATGCTGAGATCGTGCTTGTGCAGTTTTTTAATGTAAGAAACAACCTCAAACGTAGACGAGTCCCATCGCTTTGTTTAGTTATGGTTCTTTTGCAATATCTTAGATTCATAATATAGTTATACTATCTACTCATAGCGCCTGCAGCTGCTACCTTGAGGTATACTATTTACTAAAGTTCTTAGTCGCTTAAATTGAATGTTGGACAGCAGTGTCACATGAATGTTGTAGTATTAAAGCGGGAAACCCAATTTAGCTGAAACCCTTCATATGTGTTTATAATGTATAAATAGCTGATAAAGAGCTGGCAACTCAAGATTGCAATAATTCGTCTTTGCAGTGTACTTTCATGATTTTATTTCTTGAACCCCGCACATCAGTGGATTTTGTATTGTTTGTTGTTGTTGTTTCATGATTATATTGCTAAAAGGGCTGCTTCCTAATAAAGTCTATATGAAATAGTTCAGCAGTTTGTGTTATCTATAGCTAACTGAAGTGGTTAAGTAATTTGTGTACCAAATCATGATTATTATTCTGTTTATTACTTGATAGGTGTCACACTCAGTGGTCTGCTACTCAATTAATTTAAAAAAATGGGGCTTTAGTTTTCTTACCGTCGGACGTCTTCATTTAAATCCTGCACCATGACACTCTGGGCACCTGCCACAAACACATATTTAATCATTAACCAATATATATACACCACATGACACATTAGTAGATTGTTAAAAACTTACGTGTCTTTTCGCGAAAAAATTATCGGAAAGGCAGTACCTAAGAGCGCAATAGCTGCTACACCAGCGATCAAGTAAGTTGCACCTTCTAAGGACACATCACCAACAGCTGTAACCATAGTTAGAGATTTTGGCTTCCCTTTCAACTGGCCTCAAGTGGATGTTGCTTGCAATGTGTGTTTGCCGGGCATGGTAGACAATTGATACAATATAACTACTGGAAGTACTCCCAGTAGATAAATATATCCTTAATATACACTTGAGTCCAGTTGCTTAACACATTCTAAACTATTACTCTTATGCAACAGCATCCTAAGCATCAACCTGTTCGACATATATATATATATATATACATCCGATTCTTATCGCGCAACAAAGGTGGAACCATCGAATAAAGGGAAACTAAACCAACCTTTGTATCAGCAAACCAAATTATCTTATTTAAGTGAAAGTGTCAAATCTCCAACCTAAAATTAGAGCATCTCAAATTTAGTAACACCTAACACGTAAAGCATCTTGGATATGAGCATTCTTGACTAAGATAAACTATACTAATCCTATATTACATGACATGTTTGCTTTCCTTGTTTTGCATCGACACCGAATAGGTACTATAAATATCAGACTGAAAAACAATTTTATTTCGATATGGTGCCTTTTTAATTTCGTAGTGTTGCATAATCATATTTTTATGCATAGCTTATGTAAAATTTCTACAACCTTATACCGTGAAGCAAAAAGCTTGATCACCGAGTAGTTTTCCAATGGTTGGCTCTAGCTTTTGATTTTAAGCATCTGGTGTGACATAATCAACTGTTCCGAAAATTGCGACTATGCTTCCACTTGGAAGAAGGTGTAGAAATCTGACATTAAACCAAGTTAAAAAGCAAAAAGTATTAGATTTTAAAAATGCAACACAAATTCGCTACTCATTATTCACACTCAGAACTGATTATCTGCTCAAAAATATGCAATCCCAAACATCATTATAATCTACAGAACTGATAACATCATGGTAAACCCAAACACTGAGATAACGATATGATAGCTTGCATTGTGCTGCATGGTAAACCAAAATGCAGCACAAATTTTTAAACCAAATGGATGTCCTTTTATAAACCCTAAAATAAGCCGGGCTCATTTTGACCCAGTAAACAACCCGTTAACATTCAAATTTCATAGTAATCAAATACATAAAGTATCTCTTACTTGGCCAAAATAACAAAAAGTATCAACCAAAACCAATTCCAGCAAAATCAGCAATACATCATTAAAATGGCAGATATTTAACTTTACTAACAGAAATTATGTAGTATTGTTTTTCGGAGAATTCTAAATACATCACATACATTCCAGCTCAAGGGTGGTCTAGCCTTGTTATCACAGGCACAGTAAGGCATTATAGAGTACACCACTAAAAAGTTTGTCCACTTCATTTCAAGTGGCCAACAGGACGTTTTACAAGAATTGTGTAGAAGCTTGAAAACCTCTAAAACATGGTCCTTCTACTATGTTAATTTCAATTAGATATATACAATAAGTCATTTTACAATTGAATTGCCTGCATAAAAAGTACATATATCAAGATCAGTGGTCAGTGGTACCTATATTATCAGCAGAAATGATATACCCAATTTCCTTCATGGCAAAATCTTCAATAATTTCTAGATTTGCTGAGTTTTCATGAATCAAGGATTGTTAACCGCCCTGAAAAACAAACGAAAAATATCATTAGAGGTTATATATTGTTCGACTATAACCAATCATGATCAGCAATTCAGCATACACTTGCTATATATGCGGCCTAGAGCTGACAATCTCAGGTTACCTTTTATCCCTAACATGCCTAAAATGTTTATAAAAAGTAAGATGAAGAAAACCAAAAAAAAAAAATGATGTAAATAGCAATTAGCCTTGTCAATGGGTCCAAAGTCACTCGAATATGTTTTGTATGTATAAAACCTCCAAACTCATTTTACAGTATTAGTGAGAGTATAATCTTCAGACACAATTTAGTTTTAAGTTCAAAAAATTAGTAAAAAAATGTGTTTGGTCAACTTGACCTGTTTCGAGTGGCACCAAAAATCTTTCATGCTGACTTGTTAACCAACCCTCGGCACCCCAGCACGCCAATTTTGCCACCTCCCATGTTGATGATATATAAATAGGGCATGAGTTTTGATGTCTCACCTGTTAAATGTTAAAGAACTATCTTTTTGTGAATTGTAAAAAGGGGCTATTTGTTTGTTGACGCTGCCGCCTCCCACTAATCAAAGTGCTGTCACTGAAACTGCCCTTTTCTACATCATCAACTTCGTGAAATTCCTTGTTCCAGGAACTCAAAGGAATTAGATAACTGTCATCCTTGTGGCCTCTACTTCTCTCCTCGTGACGTTTTACATTTTCTGATATCTCTTGAAAAGTTCTATTTATCTTTGCTATTCCCCTTTCGACTGGTTCTACAACGTGGGAAACTGTGAACTTCATGTCATCAACCATCTGTTACAAGAATGACAGTAAAAGTATTATAGCTAAATGGGATTTATATAGCAGTAAGCCAGTGAGATAAGAGAAAAAAATTCACAACCATTTCACCACTTCCAAAGAACACTTTGATGTAACATGGGATGCTTTGGTCTGTCATCAAGGCGACCAAGGTGTACTGTAGGGGTTTTCTCACAGTCCCGAACCTCTTCTGGATCAGGTGGCGCTCCTAACGCCGCATAGTCAATCATCATAGAAACATCACGCACACAGAGCTCAGATGTACAGTTCGATTAAACACAACAGTTTTCATGTTCTTAAAAAAGGCTCGTAATGACCATAATAGTACAATTTAGGCCACTTTAAACTTTTGATTATCTAAAAATGCCCTGATAGGAGATTTTTGAGATCTGGGAAATTCAGTTTTTATAAGATCAGCTGGAGTAGGACACATTTATAAAGGATCGACTATGCAAACCAACATGGTTAGCAGTAGATGCTATTGGACTCCAATCCCATGTTGACCTGCACAAAGAATTTAAATCACAGATGACCTGTTTACATATTTCTATAGTCTTTAAACAATGTGGTTGTAGACTTAAAAAGTAAGTTACTATATTCAAAGTCACCTATACATGGGCTGACAAAAGTCCGCCTGATCCCCATTCTGTGGTGGTCTGCAAAAAGAGATCATTTTGTAAGCGAAGTATAGCCCTGTTTGGATAAGTGGCAGCCAGTTTGCAAGCTATCATACCACTTGTATAGTAGTGATACAAGAATATAAGCATAACATAGAGTAGTCAGTAGTGGCTAATACTTTTAGAAAAAAATAAAACCCCTAAGCACAAAGTTATGAAGTACATGTATTCGGCCATTCAATGGGTAACTGTTGGGAATTAAACTTAAGCAGTTAGTACGGTTGAAGAATACAAGAACAGTTAGGACTGCTGATGGAAGAACAGTTAGGACTGCTGATGGAAGAACAGTTAGGACTGCTTAAGTGATCAAGGTGAAACCGTGTGAAGATAAATATAGAAAAGATATGGTATATATCTTATTTGTATAGAATGATACGGTTAGATGTTTTTCTTGTATAGGACTCTTTGCATTATAAAAAGAGATCCTTAGTTAGGGTTTTATATACACATCGAATACATCTAATACCGAATACCTAATATCCTTCATACGAATTATCAAGTGTTCTTCACGTTCATATTGTAATCGTTTGATATATTGAAGTGATTGTTTGGTTGATATTGTTTGTTCTTATTGTTTTACTCAATCAGTCACCAAACATAAACTCATATTCTTCTAAGTACTTGGTAGTAAATTCCGCGTGCTATCAAGTATATACTCAAAGTATCCCCAACACAACGTGTGTGTTTAGATCCAGTCAAGTGGTATCAGAGCCAGGTTTATGATACTTTGAGTTTAGAAGAACCAGAAGTATTTACTCACTAGCAATCCAAGAAGATGGACATGGCGACACCTCAAACCTCAATCCTTACTAAACTCCCCATGCTGAAACAGAATGAATACGATTTATGGCGGCTCAGAATAGAGCAATACTTTATGGTGCAAGACTATGCATTATGGGATATTATTATCAATGGTGATTCCTTCAAACCAATTGCTGTTGAAGAAACACGTGCTGATGGTTCCAAGATCACAAAGCTTAACACTGAGCCAGTTACAAACGAGGAGAGAATAAAAAGAAGAATGATCAGAAGGCTAGGAATTTGTTACTAATGGCAATTCCTAATGATCAAGTGCTGAACTTTAGCCATTACGAGTCGGCTAAAACTCTTTTTGAAGCAGTGGTTGAAAGATTTGGTGGCAATGAAGCTACCAAGAAGGCACATAAAACCCTACTCAAGCAAAGTTATGAGAACTTCACTGCATCAAGCAATGAAACTTTGGATCATATCTTTAATAGGCTTCAGAAGATCATCAGTCAACTAACTGTGTTGAAGATTGTGATACCTCATGAAGACCTCAACATGAAGTTTCTAAATAGTTTACCTGCTGAATGGAATACTTATGTTGTGGTTTGGAGCAATAAACCAGAGCTGGAGAAAATGACAATGAATGAGCTTTACAATAATCTTAAGATTATTGAGCAGAAGGTCAAGAAGAGTGGTAGCACCAGTTCCAGTTCAGGGAATATGGCTTTTGTATCTTCTTCAAACAGTTCAAATCATGAAGATGAAGAAGCAGTTGGTACTGCTATACCAACAGTTAGCACTGCTAGTGTAAAAACTAGTACTGCTGGATTGACTGAAGAGACCATATATGCATTTGTGTCAGAACAGTCTGGTGGGTCTAAGATCTTTAATGAAGATCTTCTTCAAATTGCTGAAGATGATTTGGAAGCTATGGATTTAAAGTGGCAGTTGGCTTTGATAAGCATCAGGGCTAAGAAGTATTACCAAAGGACTGGGAATAAGATTACCTTCAATGGAAGAGATGTTGCTGGGTATGATAAGTCTAAGGTGGAATGCTTTAATTGTCACAAGATGGGGCACTTTGCCAAGGAATGTAGAGGTCCAAGACAACAAAGCAACCAGAATCAAGGGTTTAAGAATCAGCAAGGGTCAAGGAGAACAGTTAATGTTGAAGAGCCTTCTTCCAAGGCTATGGTAGCTGTAGATGGAGCTGGATTTGATTGGAGCTTCATGGAGGAAGAAGAGGAACCAGCTAACTTGGGTTTGATGGCTTTCTCAGACTCTGAGGTACATATACTTGAAAAATGTTCAAACTCTTGTCGTGCTTTAAAAGATTATGAAAATGTTAAGAAACAGTATGATGATCTTAGAGTTGAATTTAATCAAGTAAGTTTTAGTCTGTCAAATCATAAAAGAGGATTAGCTGTTTTGGAAGAACAAATTGTGTTTTATAAACAGAATGAGTCAAACTTTTCTGATGAGATAGGTATTTTAAAGAGGGAATTGCAAATAAAAGATAATAAAATGAGTGGACTTGTATATGAACTAGAGAAGCTTAAAAAGGAAAAAGAAAACATCCAGTTAAGTTTAGACACTCTTGAATATACTTCAAACGGAGTTAAGAAGATTGTAGAGAGTCAAATACTTAACAAAGCTAAATCTGGTTTAGGTTATAAGTAAGTTGCACCCCCTTTTAGAGGAATGTTTGCTCCACCAGGAATTAATTTAGCTCATATTGGTTTAGAAGAGTTTAAGGATATGAATTTTCCTGGATATGGTGTTAAGGTTAGTGAGAATCCTGTTAAATTTGTTAAGGCAGAAGATTCTTTTGTGAGTGCTAGTGATAAATCTCTTTCTGAGGAAAAGATGTCCTATGATAGGACCTTAGATGCTCCAACTATTGAGGAGTGGACATCTGATGATGAGATTGTAGAGGTTAAGGACAAATCTAATGTTGTTAAGGTAGAAGTTAAACATGCTCCTAAAGTGGTCAAGACTGAAAACATAAAACCAGTTAGGAAAAATGTTAGATATGCTGAGATGTATAGGACTAAGAACAGATCATCAAGTTCTCAAAGTAGTCATAGGAACTGGAATCACTCAAAATCTAAGAAAGTAGATGATAAGTTTGCCATGATTAGAAAAGTATGTTTTGTTTGTGGAAGTTTTGATCATATGGCTACTTATTGTGATTCTAACCCATGGAAAAAGAGGGTTTCTGGGAATGCAAGGGTGAACAGAAATAACAATGCTAGGGTAACTCAAAATAGTCCAACTAGATTGACAAACCCTAATGCAAATCATAAGATGTCACCCAAAGCTGTTATGTTAAAGACTGGCATCAAAACAGTTTCAACTGCTAGTCAAAATAAGTGGTTTAATAACAAGTAAACTGTTTCTAGTGCAAAACAATTTTCAAATCATGCACAAACAGTTAAAAGGCATTTTTATCAGAAAACAACAATGACTAATCAGAAGTGGGTGCCTAAGATTAAACAAGCAGTTCCAACTGCTAGGTCAGCAGTTCCAACTGCTAGACCAGCAAATCCTACTGCTAGGCACTTAAATGTTAAGGGAAAAAGGGGCAATGCTGTCAAGGCCTCAGCACATTGGGATAAACATTTTACCAAACCCAATGGTGCATCAAAGACCTCAAACAAGTTTTCTCATCTTGATACACAAGGCAGATCCAAACTAGTGATGGTTTGGATCCCCAAAAGAAACTAAAACCTTTATTTTGTGTGCAGGAACATCCCTCAAATGGCAAAGAAGATAGAGGATATTCAGACAGTGGATGTTCAAGGCACATGACAGGCAACATGTCATATCTTTCAGAATTTATTGCTCTGGATGGAGGACCAGTTGTCTTTGGTGGTGGTGTTGGAGGAAGAATTACTGGTAAAGGGGTAATTAAAACTGGTAACCTTGATTTTGAAAATGTGTATTATGTACCAGAACTTAAGTACAATCTTTTCAGTGTATCACAAATTTGTGATAAACAGAACAAAGTTTTATTTACTGATACTGATTGTCTTATACTTTCTCCTGATTTCAAGCTACCTGATGAAAGTCAAGTATTGCTTAAAATCCCTAGAAAGGATAATACATACAGTGTTGAGATGAATAAACTAGTTCCTAAGGTTGGACTTACTTGTCTTGTTGCAAAAGCCACATTGGAAGAATCAATGTTATGGCACAGGAGGCTTGGTCATGTTAATTTTAAAACCATTAACAATATTGCTAAACATGGGTTGGTAAGAGGTTTACCAAACAAAATTTTTCTAAATGACCAAACTTGTGTTTCTTGCCTTAAGGGTAAGCAACACAGAGCCTCATGTAAGCCAAAGACCCAGAACTCTATTTCTCAAGCTTTATATATGTTGCATATAGACTTGTTTGGTCCTACCTCTGTGAATAGCTTGAACTTTAAGAGATACTGCCTTGTTGTCACTGATGATTATAGTAGGTTTTCTTGGGTATTCTTTATGAAAACTAAGGATGAGACAAGTGACATCCTTAAGACCTTTATTGTTGAAGTAGAAAACCTAGTTGATAAGAAAGTTAAAATAATCAGATGTGACAATGGGATTGAATTTAAGAATAGGGTGATGGATGATTTTTGCAGAGAAAAAGGTATTAAGAGGGAGTTTAGTGTAGCTAGAACCCCACAGCAAAATGGTGTAGCTAAGAGAAAGAATAGGACTCTTATAGAGGCTGCTAGGACAATGTTAGCTGACTCTAAGCTACCAGTCTCATTTTGGGCTGAAGCAGTTAGCACTGATTGTTATGTGTTGAATAGGGTTTTAGTTGTGCAACCTCACAATAAGACTGCTTATGAGCTTCTTAGAGGTAGAACCCCTGCTCTAAGCTTCATGAGACCTTTTGGTTGTCATGTTACTATCCTTAATACCAAAGACCAACTAGGAAAGTTTGATGGGAAATCTGAGGAAGGATTCTTTGTTGGTTATTCTCTGCACAGTAAGGCTTTTAGGGTGTACAATACAAGCACCAAGCATGTAGAAGAAAATCTGCACATAGAATTTTTGGAGAATAAACCAAATGTTGCAGGTGTAGGTCCAGATTGGATTTTTGATATTGACAGTCTTTCAGATTCCATGAATTATGTGCCTGTTACAGGTACAAATACTAACAATGATGCAGGTTCAGAGGAGGAAGATGATGATTGCATTTTCATACCTGTCATGGAAGAAAGTCCTGTAAATGAGTCTTCTACAAAGAAAGATGATATTCCTTCATCAAGTGGTGTAGACAAAGAAAAAGATGCTGCTGAAACAAGTGGTCAGAATGGTAAAGAAGCTGAAAATCCAACGAGCAGTACCAATGGAGTTAGTACTGCTCAGCCACAAGTTCCAACTGCTGAGCAAAATAATGATGCTGCTGGACCAAGTCAACCTCATCTTGATTCACCAGTTGATACTGCTTCTCAAGTTGATGAGTTTGATTTCTTTGGAGATGGTCTACAAAACATGCCTACCAGCTATGCAGCTCCTTCTACTCCCCATACTATTGTCCATAGGAATCATCCACTTACTAATATCATATGAGATGTACAATCTGGAGTCAAAACCAGAAGGCAAATACAAGACCCAGATCATCATGGATTTCTCAGTGTGGTTTATGAGGAGAAACATCATGAAGATGAGCATGAGTGTATGTTTGTATGTTTTCTATCTCAGGTTGAACCCAAGAATGTGTTAAAGGCTTTAGAATCATCAAGTTGGGTTGAAGCTATGCAAGATGAGCTACTTCAATTCAAAATTCAGAATGTATGGGTTCTGGTTGATCTCCCAAAGGGAATGAGAGTGATTGGTACAAAGTGGGTATTCAGGAACAAGAAGGATGAGAGGGGCATTGTGATAAAGAATAAAGCAAGATTGGTTGCTCAAGGCTATACTCAGAAGGAGGGTATAGATTATGAGGAAGTTTTTGCTCCAGTTGCCAGGATTGAAGCAATAAGATTATTTCTTGCTTATGCTTCATTTATGGGATTTATGGTCTATCAAATGGATGTGAAAAGTGTCTTTCTGTATGGTACTATTGATGAAGAGGTTTATGTTTCACAACCTCCAGGTTTTATAGACCAAGAGCATCCTGACAAGGTTTATAAGGTGGTGAAAGCTCTATATGGATTGCATCAGGCTCCAAGAGCTTGGTATGAAACTCTTGCTAAATATCTTCTGAAGAATGGGTTCCATAGAGGGAAAATTGATCAAACTCTCTTTATTAAAAAGGACAAGGGTGATATTCTACTGGTACAAGTCTATGTAGATGACATCATTTTTGGTTCTACAAAGAAACAGATGTGTAAGGAGTTTGAAAAGCTGATGAAAGACCAATTTCAGATGAGTTCTATGGGAGAGCTTACTTTCTTTCTAGGTCTTCAAGTACAGCAAAATTCAGATGGTATATTTATCTCTCAGGATAAATATGTTGGTGAAATATTAAGGAAATTTCAATTCACAGATGCCAAGGTTGCTAGCACACCAATTGACAAGGAGACACATTTGTTATTAAAGGATCACAGTGGTGAAGATGTGGATGTGCACATGTATAGATCTATGATTGGGTCTCTGATGTATCTTACATCATCTAGGCCTGACATTATGTTTGATGTTTGTGCCTGTGCAAGATTCCAAGTAAATCCTAAGGTGTCTCATCTCACAGTAGTAAAAAGAATCTTCAGATACCTTAAAGGTCAGCCTAACTTGGGGCTATGGTATCCTAAAGAGTCTGCATTTGATCTTGTTGCATTCTCTGATTCTGATTATGCTGGTGCTAGCATGGATAGAAAGTCTACAACAGGTGGTTGTCAGTTCTAAGGTCGAAGATTAATCTCTTGGCAGTGTAAGAAGCAGACTATGGTGGCCACATCTACTACTGAAGCAGAATATGTGGCAGCTGCAAGTTGTTGTGCTCAAGTACTACGGATTCAAAACCAGATGCTTGATTATGGATACAATTTCTTAAATACAATTATACATATAGACAATAACAGTACAATGTGTATCATTAAGAATCCAGTTCAACATTCAAAAACTAAACATATTGAAATTAGACATCATTTTATAAGAGAATGTGCTGAAAAGAAGTTAATACTGTTAGACCCGTATCCCGGTTACGAGTAGGCCCCACCCTAGATGAAATATGCTAAGGTTGGATGTAATTGGTTGGTCAACAAAGTTATGTAGAAGTCAAACCCGATGGTCAAATTAATAGTTAAAGTATGACTAATGTAGTAATATGGAATGTGATGTATAAACTAGAAGGACCTAAGTTGCCAAGTGATTAATTATGTGTTATAAGTTAGTTGTGGTTAAAATAGAAGGAATGAAACTTGAGGGACTAATTATGTCAAAGGGCCAAAGTCCACACCTAACTAGTTATATCTAGTTATTTCTAGATGAGTCTTCAATTATTGAGGGTATGAAGACCGGATTTTAGAGGAAGAAATAAAGAGGGAAAAGCTAGATGGTGGATTGGGAAGAAGATGAAGAAGATGAAGATTTGATGCTTGTAGCCTTCATTAGTAATGATTCTTCAAGTAAGTATGTATGTTCTTAATGTTAATGAAGTGATAGATTATGAGTTAAGTGGGATTTCACCATATGATCAAGATATGATCATATGATGATGTAGGAAGGTAGATGAGTATGTTTAATGGGTTATGTTAACCCTTGTTTATGTTATTGATTGTTATGTTGTTAGGTTTTGGTTAATTGTAGAAGATGATGATTATGATGATGATGATGGTTAGAAGATGTTGTTGGTGGGATTTATGTTAGTAGCCTAGCTTGGATTGAAGGTAAGTAACTCTCCCTAAAGCATGTGTTATGTATGTATTTATCATGTATGTATTGTGATTGTGTAAGAGCATAGGAGTTGGGTTAGTATGGTTGTAAGCTAAGGATGGATGGCTAGTGACCTTGGATAAGAGTATGTTAGTTATCGGCTTTGGACTAGTTAAGGTATGTTGTGATTATGGTTATGATGAATGGATGTGATTACGTTATGAAGTCGGATATGATATGAGTGGTATGTGGTAGTTTAGAGGTTTTTATGTGATTATGATGCTTATGTGAAAGTATGTGTATGATATATGTTTTATGATGAGTTACTTACTAAGCGTAAGCTTATTCTTTAGTTGTCAATGTTTTTGTAGGCTTAAGTGCGGCGGAATGGAAGGCTTGGAGTGTAGCATAAGAGTTTGGAATGGATTTGGAAGATAACAAGCATTAGGAGCTAGGTAGAATACCGAGCTCGAGTCAAAGTTGTACCCCGAGAGTCTATTTTATGAGTTGTATAATGTGTGTCAAAGTCGGGTAACGGTTTGGGAGTCTAACGAGTTGTCAAATGTGTTTTAAGTGTTTTTAGTGAATGTTTAAGGGGGTGTTTGGAAAAAGTGTAAAAGTACCCATTTTGGGTGGTTAACGGGTCAAGTGATCTTGGAACATGTTTATTATGTTAATATAATGATTTCTGGAAAGTTTGATGTAATTCGGAAGTGGTATAAGTGGTTTGTTGTGAAAATGGGTCAAAAGTGGTTTATGCATAACCCGTCAGTTCTGGGATCTACCCTTAGGTTCCAAAGTATGGACCTAAGTGTGGATCCTTAGTTTTAGTTTAGGATCCCCCTTTAGGTTCCAAAGTATGGACCTAAGTGTGGATCCTTAGTTTTCAGTTTAGGATCCCCCTTTAGGTTCCAAAGTATGGACCTAAGTGTGGATCCATAGTTTTCAGTTTAGGATCCCCCTTTAGGTTCCAAAGTATGGACCTAAGTGTGGATCCATAGTTTTCAGTTTAGGATCCCCCTTTAGGTTCCAAAGTATGGACCTAAGTGTGGATCCAGAAATGGTCATCTTGGTTATGAGTTAAATGTTCATCTTGGTTATGAATGTAGATTCTTATAAAGGGTCAATAGAGTATCGGAATGTCAAGTAAAGTCAAGCGTTTCCCGTCAAATCCTAAAGTATAATTTCAGTCCTGGACCTTAGTGTGGATCTTCCAGGATCTACTTTTAGGTTCCATAAATCTGGACCTTAGAGTGGATCTTTCAGGATCTACTTTTAGGTTCCAGAATCTAGACCTTAGTGTGGGTCAGTTTCGGAATGTTACTTTTTGCGAAAAAATTTCACGTTTTTGGTCAAAGTGGTCAAGGGGCGTTACAAATACAAGTTGTTAAAATACACACTGATGACAACTTTACTGATCTCTTAACAAAAGGTTTTGATGTAAGTAAATTTCAATACTTGGTAACAGGTATTGGAATGCTTAATCCTTCAAAAGATTAATGTCTAAATGTTTTTGGTTTTTGTATTGTTCGTTGTGCTATTTGTATAGTTGAGACTGCTTGAAAATTTTTAGTACTGCTTGTGAATTTGTTAGTCAATTGTG
The DNA here is from genome assembly GCA_021014915.2 of Artemisia tridentata subsp. tridentata. Taxonomy (NCBI): domain Eukaryota; kingdom Viridiplantae; phylum Streptophyta; class Magnoliopsida; order Asterales; family Asteraceae; genus Artemisia; species Artemisia tridentata. The sequence continues at coordinate 74,015,126 of CP139505.1, forward strand.
AATTTGTTAAAAGAGAATATGGTGTATTGTGTTTTCTTTGGTTTTGGACTAACATTTCAGGTTAAGAAAAGCTTTTTTCTTTGGATTATGCTTTGACAAGTATGGTGGTTTGGATTGTCAAGTGTGAATGCTTGTCACACAACAAATGGTAATTGATTCACCATGTCTAACCAACATAAGAATCAACTAGTCCAGATCAAACGGTTTCTGGTAAAGACTACTCAAATCCGTTTATGGTTGACAGTTTACCAAAAACTGTTTGGTTATCAACTCACCAAATCTAAGTGTGAAGAGTTGGCTAATCCATAGCAAACGGCTATTGGTAAAGACAAGTCAAATCCGTTCATAGCTGATAGTTTGCTAAAAACTATAAGTGGACAAAACTGTTTTCAAATCCACATTAAACTTAAAATTTGATTTTTTCTCTGAAAACTTTTTGCTAACAGTTAGTACTGCTGGGGTTAACAGTCTGAACTGCTGGCTTCACCAGTTTGTACTGATTATTCAAAACTTAGTTCCTACTGAGTTCATGCTCTGTGTTACACCTCTCTCAGAAGGTAATACATCTGAAAGTGTTGAGAGCAGTTTGAAACTACACAACTGAATTGATGGTAACTTGTACAAATGGTCTTCTTGGATGCTGAGCTTGGATGTTATATGTTCTAGTTCATCTGATGGTGAAGATTCTTCCAAACAGGGGAGGATTAAAGTTTGTTCTAGTTGCTGTTAAAGATGCTTATGAAATTCAGGGGAGGATTATGAAGTCAGAGATGAATTATAGAGAAGTGCATAAAGTCTATTCATTAAAGATGATTCATTACATAAAAGCTTCACACAAGAAAAACCAACAAAACCAACCAACTCCCAACTCCTAACATCATTAACAACCTACCAACAAAACCTACACAACACAAACACAACACAACTACTCACGCTTTCCTTTTCCTTTTCCTTGGATATCAGGCATGGTTTTGCCGCGGGCTCCTCTGCTACCCATGACATCAGACACCTTCTTGCAAGGGAGTGCCAGCACTACTGTTCTTGAGGATGGATCTTTCTTCTTCTTAGGAACATGGATCTTATTCATTGATGATGCGGCTTTTTCAAATTCTTTTGTTAATAAGACTGATAGCTTTTGAAGATCATCATCATCAGATGAGTCAGAAGGTTCTTCGGACGAGGTTATTTCAGCCTTTTTCTTTGAAAGATTAAATCTTTAAGTTGAAGAATAGTTTGGTGGAAAATAGTTTCTCCAACCTGAACTTCCAGAATCTGAAGCAGAGTCGGATGAGATTTCTATAATGTTTGGTGGAGAAGAATTCATTGTGATTGAAAAGTTAAAGATTTGTGTTGAAGATTTTGTGTGGATATGTGAGTTTTTATAGAGTTAATGAAGGTTTAATGACATTCAATGCATGGTTGATATTAACTCTTAGGTTGGTATATGGAATTAATTCTTTGATGGGATTAAATTAATTTTGGTAATCTTTGAAGAGTTGACCAAAAGGAGGTGTTCACCATGTATCTACAAAGAATGGAGTGGATGTCTACATGCTGATAGAAAAAGATTATCCATTAAGGGCAGCTAGCTTATTTGTTATGTTAGATGCTAAGCTGACAGTTACTGATGAAGACTCAGTAATGGCAAGAGAGTTACTGAGAAAGATCTTCAGACAAGAAAAAAGGAAATAATGTTATTACTGCTTGTGTCTCTATTAGTGTTGCTAGGTTTAACGTTGTACTAACAGGTTTAACTTTGTATAGAAGATATTTGGATTTTGTAACAATTTTCTTTAATAAAATAGATAGTCTATAAGAGGAATACAAAAGAAGGTATAATCGAAAAAGACCCAAGGGCGGAGATGGTTGAGTTGTTGGTGTTGTGAAGGGGAGGTCATAGGTTCGATACCTGTGGCTTCCTTTTTGGTATTTCCCTCCCCAAAATTTTTAAAAAGCCCCCATTTTTTTTCAGCAAATTTCAAAATTAAAGACCCCCATATTTTTTTCAGCAAATTTCAAATTTCGCACATTTCTCACCAATCACAGCCACCACTCACCATCCACCGTTCACCAGTAACCAATCACAGCCACCACTCACCATCCACCACTCGCCGGTCCGGCCATCAACAACGGAGGGAGGTTCATTTAGATCTAAATTAGGTAATTTTTTTAATTAGGAAATCATTTTTTTTATGCAATGGTGAAATTATATTATTCTCGAAATTGTTTTTTACAATTATAAAGATAGCAAATTCTGCCCACTACAATACCCACTATCCATTGTAATTATACACAAATGATTTGATGCTTATATTGGTTTAATTTGTGACTTGTAGGATATATAGTTTTTTAAAGTTGTATTTTGGGTTTAACATGAATGAAAAATAGCATCTTCAACTTGAAAAACCAACTGTTATTACATAACAAAATTCTGCATACATAGATGCATTGTTGATTGCATAGTTGATTACATACAAGGAGAAAACATATTACTTATTACAGTAGCATCATAACATCAAGACTAGTAAAGCTCAGCTAATTGTCCTTTTCCCTTTACCCTTAGTGATTTCAATTAGGCCTTTTCCCTTTCTCTTCTTTGCTTGGATTTCTTCCCAAGTTGCCTGATTTGGTAGGCCTAGAACTTGTTCCCTTTTTCCTGGGATTGACAGAGTGTGAACTGGAGGAGGGTTTTTGGACATTGTGGCTTTTTTTGAGACAGCTTCATCTTTAGATGTTGAATGATAGCTAGAAACCAAGCTATCAATAAAAAAAGCTACTGTTAAAGGAGCTAAAATCGTCAGAGCTTGAGTCAACAACATTTCCCTTAGGTGGTATTCTCTTATGAAAGCTACCTGTAGGAGGGTAGGGGAAATTCCAATCAGGTTTAGGAGACATTAGTCCTGATGAATCAGAGGATATTTCAATAACATTTGGCTTGGAAGTCATTGTGGATGAGGTTTAGTGTTTGACAGGTTTTTGATGGTGTAATGTTGTGTGTAATGTTGTGTTTATGTAATGGCCATTTAAAGTAAAGAGGATCACATAGTTCAATGTATAAGTAAATGCCATTAAAGGCTTGGTTGGTATGTGCAGGTAACTTCCTGCATTTAGGTGTAATAAACAAAGTTTGACTTTCTTAAGTATATGCATTTTTGGAACTAGGCAGTACTAAACACTTGACATTGTAACTTTACAAATCAAAAGGCTGTTAGAAAATAATATTGACATTAACATAGCTGCATTAATATTTAACATCATATCATACATCTATCATTACCATTCGATGACACCACAAAACACAACAACATCAGAAAAACTACCAACAACATCAACCATGACACCACAGAACACAAAAGACATAAACATAGTCAACTAACATATCAACCACATCAGTAGTTCATTGATCCAAGCTTCGTGATAAAGTTTCACAAATCACCTAGACGCTTATACTTTTGGGCAATATCAACAAGCAACCTATCAGATGCCATCATGTCCTCCTCTTGCATCCTCCTTAAATCAGCAATGCTTTCAAGAGCAGAATCAAAACCATATAAAAGCTCTAACTCCTTGATCATCTTATCCCTATTGTTTATCAGCATTCTTTTCTCAGAAACCTTGTGCCTCAAATCATGAACTTCCTTGGAAGTAGCTTCAACCTGTCGCTCATAGTAAACTAGCATCATGTCTTTCACAAGCTTTGAGTTTGCAACTGTTGCTAATTCAGAACAAATCACTAGTTTAGTTTCCATATGTGATTTTGATAACAAAAATTTTTGAGATTTTTTGTAATTTTTAAATTTTATTTTGGTTTGTTAAGAAGAGATGAAAATTATGAGAGGTATGTTGCTTTATATACAACAACAATCAAGAAACACCTAGAGGAAGGAAGATGTAACGAGCCTAGCAATGTGAATAGTGTGTAATGATGAAATAGCCTTCCCCATAATTACTTGCAAGTTGCAAGTTGCAACAAAAACCATTAATACTATACTAACAGAGTATTATTTTAATTTTCACTTTGCAACAAAAACCATTAATACTAGATTTTACTAATGTATGGTTGTAATATTTTCAAAATAAACATTTTATCCCACATTAGAGTTAGGCCCAAACGTATCAAACATTTACAATTTAATATTGGTTTAATTTGTGACTGGTACTAGCAGTACTAACTTTATACTAGCAGTACTAAATTTCACTAGCAGCAGTACCTTTTGTACTAGTAGTGGTAAATACTTGGTTTACTTATGCACAAATGATATGATGCTTATATTGGTTTAATTTGTGACTTGTAGGATACATACGTTACCATTTGACCTCAACAATAGCATGGACAAGTCTTGGATGAAAACTAGTAGGACCAAGAAACAATATATTGCTGGAGTACACGCGTTTATTAAGTATGCAGAACACAACTTGCAGAAGATGATGAACATCGACCCACGAGGTAATAAACAACAGCTTAAGATGCCATGTCCGTGTATCTCATGTTTAAACCGCATAGAGCATAAAGTGGAGGATGTGCAGTTCCATTTATTCTGCCACGGGATTAATCAAAGCTACACAAAATGGGATAAACATGGAGAAAATGATGAGCAAGCAACAACTGCCCAAATACCTGTTAATGCTACAACAGAGGAGTTTGTTGACGACACGGATTTCGACATGGATTTCGACATGGATTTTGTTCCAGAAATTCCAACAGATGGCCCAGCAACAGTGAACATGGTTAATGGTGCAAAAGAATGTTTTGATGAGGATAACCTTGCCAAGTTTCAACAACTATTATTAGACGCGGAGAAGCCACTTTACGAAGGATGTCCTGACTTCACAAAGTTGTCCGCAATAGTTAAACTACTCAACTTGAAGGGTAAGTATGGAGCTTCTGATAAGTTCTTTACTGAATTACTAGGATTGTTGAAAAAGATGCTACCTGCTGGTAACGAAATGGTTGAAAAAACTTATGAGGCAAAAAAACTAGTGAGAATGATGGGATCAGGATACAAAAAGATACATGTATGTAGCAACAACTGCATTCTTTACTGGAAGGTTAACAAGGAGTTGACTGTTTGTCCAACTTGTGGGACATCAAGATGGAAGGTGGATAGTAAGACACATAAAGTGTACGAAAACATTCCGGCAAAGGTAATGTGGTACTTTCCAATTATACCAAGACTGCAACGCCTCTTTAAGTTAGAAAGTATTTCAGAAGATCTAACATGGCACGCAACAAGGAGGATAACAGATGGTGTTTTACGTCACCCCGCAGATTCACAGGCATGGCGTACCATAGATGAAAAATTCCCCGAAATTGCTGAAGATCCGAGAAATCTACGGCTAGGAATATCGGCTGATGGGGTTGACGTCAACTCAGGAAATAGGCATCACAGTGTATGGCCAGTTTTATCTGTCATATACAACCTTCCTCCATGGTTGTGTATGAAAAGAAAGTTTATCATGCTTTCGGTATTGATATCGGGATACCCGGGAAATGATATCGATGTATTTTTAGAACCGTTGGTTGATGATCTGCAAACCTTATTCGAGGAAGGGGTTGATACATACGATGCTTCTAAAAAAGAAAACTTTAATCTGCGCGCCGTTGTGTTATGGACGATAAATGATTACCCTGCACTTGGTACATTATGTGGCTGCCCATACAGTGGATTCAAAGGTTGTGTAGTATGTGGGAAAGATACACACTGTGTTAGACTTTCCGCCTCATCCAAGCAAAGTTATGCTGGACACAGACGATATCTACCATACAACCATCCGTTCAGAACGCAAAGGAAGGCGTTTAATGGACAAGAAGAACCACGTCATGCTCCAAATCCATTGACCGGGGAACAAATATACAACGAGGTACAACATATTGAAAATAAGTGGGGAAAAGGAAAAACCTCGAAAAACCAAGATCAAGATACCAGAGGCAGAGGTGGGAAGATTAAAAAGCAGAAAAGGAAAACAACAGAAGAAGAGGGTAGTTCAAGCCAAGCAAATGAAGCATATTGGAAGAAATTCAACATTTGGTATCGAAAGCTAAGGTATTGGAGGCATCATTCTGTTCCGCATTGTATTGACTTCATGCATGTAGAAAAGAATGTTGGTGAGAGTCTACTCGGAACTTTGCTGAATGTTCCTGGAAAGAAAAAAGATGGAATGAATGCTCGACTGGATCTGGAAGAGTTGGGGATAAAAGAAGAGTTGTTTGCTAGGCAAGAAGCAGACAAAACAACACTACCTCCAGCAGGTTACACATTAACGAATGCTGAAAAAGACATCTTTTGTGAAACGTTAAGCAACATCAGGGTACCACAAGGCTATTGTTTAAATTTCTCTAGTTTGGTCAGCCTAAATGATAGGAAGCTCATTGGCCTTAAATCGCATGACTATCACATGCTAATGCAAGAGTTTTTACCCATTGCTATACGTTCAGTCATGCACCCGCCCACACGATATGCTATTATCAGGTTTTGCTTTTTCTTTAAATCTATATGTAGGAAAGAAATCAGCTTGCAAGAACTAGATAAGATGCAAGAAGAACTTGTTGTTACACTGTGCCTACTCGAGAAGTTCTTTCCTCTGTCATTTTTTGATATTATGATACACTTGACTGTGCACCTAACTAGGGAGGTAAAATTATGTGGTCCCATATGCTTTCGGTGGATGTATCCCTTCAAAAGATGTATGAAGGTTATTAAAGGACATGTGCGAAACAGAAATAGGGCAGAGGGATGCATTGCCGAGGAGACTATCGCGGAAGAAACAATAGAGTTTTTTAGAGAATATCATAAAACCATGAAAACTATTGGTATCCCAGCTGATAAACATGTAACCAATGAAGATGAGGACGGAAAGCCATTGTCTGCCGGCAAACCAAGTGAAGTTTCCGGAGAATCCTTTCAGAAAGCACATTTGTATGTGCTAGGATCCTGGACACACGATTAAGGTGGTTAAACCTTCTAACTTTGTGTGTATGATATGTTGTGTTAAAATGATTAAGTGCGCGGAATTCACTCAACCAAACTTAAAAGGTTGTGTATGTTATGGAAATGGAATTGTTATGTTTGTTAGTTAGCAATGAACACATAAAGATTATCACCAAACGATTCAATATTATTAAAGATAATAATACGAGTGACCTTGAAATATCACTAGGGTTACAACCTTGAATCTTATGTTTCTATCACTTGTGATATATTTGTGTTTGTTCTAACAGTTATGCATGTTCTAACGTATGCATGGACTAACTCTTAACACTTCTATATTTTTCACACACTAAATATCACTAGTCTAAGATCTCTTTTATAGTCAAAAGATCTTTACAAATTGCTTAAAGTCTTGACCGACTTACTTGGTTAACTTATCCTATTGAGTGTCAGTACATCAGATACAACATGTATCTATGTATACAACTTGTTAACTAAGCACATGGAGTAAGATATTATCTACCGTATATTGTTGACCAAAATACAATAAATATCTTTTTGATCTTATCCTTCCATCAGCAGAGTTGTTCATTATCAGCAGGAACAATCTTTCGCTATCAGCAGAATCATCAGCAAAGTCTATCAGCAGAGTGAAATGCTCTATCAGCAGAATCAACATCATCAGCAGAAACCATTTTGCACTAGCAGCAGAATTACACTTAGAGTATTTCTTGGATTAGAACCTGATATTAAACATCTTGAATATTTAATTCCCAACAATCCTCCCCTAAACATGTGAATCCTTTCAAACATGTTTCTGAATTAAATCTTGGATTGAAGATCTTTCAAACACTTATGTTCTTCAAGATTGAATATCTTCTCAGTAATTCATCTACTTTGCTCTTCTTTGACTTTAGCAATATCAAAACATATTGAACCTATCTTGGACTAAAAGATGGTGCAATTTCCTTGGATGGAGGAATTATAAGAGGCAATGATGCTGTGTATCTTGGATGTTTGTTTCAAAAGTGAAATCATCTAACCAGCATGTCTTTGAAGTGAAATTGAAACTTTTCTTCGTTTGATCTAGATAGAACTTTCTCCTTTGGAATGTTCTTGTCATTTTCAACCTCCTCATCATCTTGTATGCTCTTGTCTTCTCCTTCCATATATTGGATTATCTTCCTTTTCTGGGCCATTATTTCCTCCCCTGAGATTGTTACCTCCCCTGAAGCAAATAACTTTTGTTTCATCCTCCCCTTGTTTGGAAGATCTCACTATGTACTAAAGAACTTCTCTTCATATCACCTGATCTATCAGTTTGAACTTGTTTTCAGACAATATTGTACATGTTGGCCATCAATTCCTCAAAAGTTTAAGTTTCTGTCCTCATCACTTCTAGGTGTGTTAACTCCTATGAGAGGTGATTCATTGGACATTTGACTCTTGGTCCATCAATGGATGGTTTTTGTGAGTCCCTTGAAAAATCCTTTTTAAGAAACTTTTGCCTTAGCAGTATGTTCATGATTTTAGAATTGAAAAATCATACTGCTTCCAACCATTTTGAAAGGATTAAGTGTATAACAGACACTCAATCATAATTTCAGTTTAATGCAACCTCTGGTTGTGTGAGAACCAATATTTTTCAGTTATAAATAACTGCCTGTGTAAAGATAAATCTATTCAAAAGATTTTCTTGACAGGGTTTCCAGCTCGTGGCATTTGTTACCTCTAACACAAGTGTTAGATTCACTTTTGCTCGTTGTTCTTTCTATCAGATGTCCTCAGACTTGCACATTATACTTAAAAGTATAAAATGATAGAAAGTGAGTTGTATCAGTTACTATCTGATCAACTAAGTCATCAATTCAATGTGAAATATCATAACTAGATTTCAAGAAAGAAGTTTTAAGGAGTTTTAAATTCCCAAACTCAGTCCATCATAAACCTATTATGGTCAGCAGCTAATATCTTAATTCTGCTGTTTCCATTTCACTTGAAACATCCTTTGTGTTTACATATTCATACCTGAAATTGTTAGTCTAAAACCAAAAGAACAATGTACAAAGTACTTGTCTTGCATTAGTATAATCATAAGACCAACTATATGAATAACACAATTTTAATTTTGTACTAGCAGCACCTTGTGTGCCTTAGCAGTACCTTATGATACATTAGCAGTACCTTATAAATCAGCAGCAACAACAAAAATTTATTTACAAAAACACATCATATTGAAAATTTAAAGATTAAGCATTCCAATACTTGCTACCAAGTACTGAAACCTTGAAACATCAAAAGCTTTTGTTAGCAGATCTGCAAAATTATGTTCTGAAGCAATTTTAAGAACTTGAATTAATCTTTTCTCATTGCAGTTTCTTATAAAGTGATGTCTAATTTCAATGTGTTTTGTTTTAGAATGTTGCACTGGATTTTTAATAATACAAATTGTACTACTATTATCAATATGAATAATAGTGTTTAAGAAATTGTACCCATAATCAAGGAGTTGGTTTTGAAGCCATAGAACTTGACTAGAGCAACTTGCAGCAGCTATGTATTCAGCTTCAGTTGTTGAATTTGCCACACTTGTTTGCTTCTTACACTGCCATGAGACAAGTCTACACCCAAGGAATTGACATCCTCCAGTTGTTGACTTTCTGTCCAAGCTAGCACCAGCATAATCACTATCCGAATATGCTACCAAGTCAAAAGGAGATTCTCTAGAATACCATATACCCAACCTTGGTTGACCTTTGAGATATCTAAAAATTCTCTTGACTACAGTTAAATGAGAAACCTTTGGAGTAACTTGAAATCTTGCACAAACACAAACAGGAAACATGATATCAGGTCTAGATGATGTAAGATACATCAAAGAGCCTATCATAGATCTGTAATTGTGTACATCTACATTTTCTCCATCTTCATCTTTCAGAAGGTGCTTCTCAGAGTCCATTGGTGTGCTTGCTATTTTTGAATCAGCAAATTGAAATTTTCTAAGTATCTCTGCAACATATTTGTCTTGACTAATAAATATGCCTTCAGATGATTGCTTAACTTGAAAACCCAAAAAGAATGTAAGTTCTCCCATAGAACTCATCTGAAACTTATCTTTCATAAGCTTCTCAAATTCTAAACACATATCTTTCCTAGTAGATCCAAAGATAATGTCATCCACATACACCTGCACTAACAGAAGATCCTTCTTGTGCTGTTTGATGAACAGTGTCTGATCAATCTTTCCTCTTTGAAATCCATTTTCTAATAAGTAGGAAGCTAGTGTTGCATACCAAGCTCTTGGTGCCTGATGAAGGCCATATAGAGCTTTCACTACTTTGTACACTTTGTTTGGATGTAATGGATCAATGAAGCCTGGAGGTTGTGAAACATACACCTCTTCTCCAATTTCACCATATAAAAATGCACTTTTGACATCCATTTGGTAGACTGTGAAGCCTAAAAATGAAGCATAAGCTAGAAACAGCCTAATTGCCTCAATCCTTGCTACTGGAGCATAAACTTCATCATAATCTATCCCTTCTTCTTGTGTGTACCCTTGCGCTACTAATCTAGCTTTGTTCTTGATCACAATTCCTCTTTCATCCCTTTTGTTCTTAAAAACCCATCTAGTGCCAATTACCTTCACACCTGTAGGTAAATCAACTAGCACCCAAACCTTTTGAATCTTGAACTGAAGAAGCTCTTCTTGCATAGCCTCTAACCAGCTTGAATCATCTAGGGCTGTAAGAATATTCTTTGGTTCAGCTTGTGAGAGAAAACATACAAACAAACAAGAGTTTGAAAGCTCATGTTGTTTTGAAGCATAAAGGGCATCAAGAAGCCCTTGTTGGTCTGAAGACATCAATTGCTGTCTTGTCTTCACACCTGACTGTATATCTCCAATCACATGTTCCAGGGAATGAACTTTGTGAATTCTTGATTGTGGTGTAGTAGGAACTTGATAATTTGATGGAAGATTGTTGTAATCCACCTCATTATCTGAGAATTCTGCTTCTTTTGTTTCTGAAGGGCCAGCAGCAGAGTCATTTGGCCGAACAGCAGAATCAGTAAGCTTATCAGCAGAGTCATCAGCAGAAACAGATATACTACCAGCAGCAACAGAAATACTACCAGCAGAAACAGTTTGTTGTTCCTGAGTTCCATACTCTTTACTTTCATCTTCAACACTTTCTTTAGCTTTGCTAGAAGAAGGTTCATCAGTTGTCGAAGTTGATTCCACAATTGTACTTGACCATATTGGCATTATCACATAATCTTGATCTTTCTTTAACTCTGCCTCATTTGTTGTATTTGAACCTGCAAAATCATTAGTTTCTGCAACAAAAGGCACATAATTCATTGAATTTGTTAGATATTCCAGATCAAATAGCCATTTTGGTCCTTGACCTTCTACATTGGATTTGTTTTCTAAAAACTCCACACGTAGATTTTCTTCTACTATTTCTTTTCTTGTGTTGTAAACTCTAAAAGCTTTGCTATTAAGAGAATAACCAACAAAAAAACCTTCATCTGCCTTACCATCGAATTTTCCTAAATGGTCGAAGGTATTGAGAATTGTCACATGACATCCAAAAGGTCTAAGAAATCCTATTGCAGGAGTTCTACCATTAAAAAGTTCATATGATGTCTTATTTTGAGGCTGCACAACTAAAACTCTATTTTGAACATAACAAGCAGTGTTGACTGCCTCTGCCCAAAAGTTTATTGGTAGCTTAGAATCAGCTAACATTGTTCTAGCAGCTTCAATTAGTGTTCTATTCTTTCTTTCAGCTACACCATTCTGTTGTGGTGTTCTAGCAACACTAAATTCTCTCTTAATACCTTTTTCTTTGCAGAAATCATCCATAACTCTATTCTTAAACTCTGTCCCATTATCACTTCTAATGACTTTCACTTTCTTGCTTACTTGATTTTCTATCTGTGTAATGAAGTCCTTAAGGATGCTAGATGTTTCATCCTTAGTGGCTAAAAAGAAAACCCATGTAAATCTACTGTAGTTATCAGTAATAACTAGACAATATCTCTTATGCATTATGCTCATCACTGAAACAGGTCCAAATAAGTCCATATGCAGCATAAACAAAGACTGATTGATAGAGTTAAAAATCTTGGGCTTACAAGTGGCTTTGTGTTGTTTGCCTTTTAGACAAGCAATGCATGTTTGATCATTTTCAAATCTTTTGTGAGGTAAACCTCTTACCAAACCATTCTTAACAATTTTATTTATGGTTTTGAAGTTAATATGACCAAGCCTTCTATGCTATTTCATTGATTCTTCCAATGTGGCCTTTGCAACAAGACAAGTTAAATTCTTTTTAGGAATAATATTCTTCATGTCTACACTGTACATATTGCCCTTTCTAGGAATTCTAAGAAGTACTTGACTTTCATCAGGCATCTTAAAATCAGGAGAAAGTACAAGACATTCAGTCTCACAGAAAAGAACATTATTCTTTTTGTCACACATTTGTGAAACACTAAAAAGATTATAATTTAGCTCTTTTACATAGTACACATCTTCAAAATCTAAATTTCCGGTTTTGATTGTACCTTTACCAGAAATTTTGCCACGAACACCCCCTCCAAAGGTAACATATCCTCCATTGAAAGCTTCAAAATCTGAGAGATAAGACATGTTGCCTGTCATGTGCCTAGAACATCCACTATCTGAGTATCCTTGATCCTCTTCCTGATCATTTGAATGTTCCTGCACACGAATAAGAGTGTTAGTTTCTTTTGGGGATCCAAGCCATTACTGACTTGGATCTGCCTCTTGCATCAATGTAATTGAATCTTTTAAGAATAGTTGATGCAACATTGGATTTATGAATCCAACATGCTGAGGCCTTAACAGCATTTGCCCTTTTTCCCTTATCAGCAGAGTGAACCACACACTTATCAGCAGTATCTGCTAACTTTGTAGTTCTACCCTTTGGTCTCCAAATTTGTTTATGGACCACTGCCTTTGATTGAATGGGACTTAGAACAGTTGTAGGTGCATGTTTGAAAAATGTTTTTGCACCCTTAGCTGTTGATTTTGGGTTAATAGTCATAAATGGTCGAGCAGCAGAGTAAAATTTGCTATCAGCAGGATCATTTGGTCTATCAGCAGAATCAGATTTTGAGATAGACTTGTTTTTTACTACTCTGGGGTTTGATTTCTTAGAACTAGAGTGAAAGTAATATTTAGGAGTTTGCCTTTTGAGATTCACTCTATGGATTTCATACCCAGATACCCATTGGTTGCAGAAAGCTGCAAGATGGTCAAAACTACCACATGTGTAACAAGCTTTATTATAAAAAGCAAAGTCATCACCTAATTGGTTAGACTTGAGGTTGTTCCAATTCCTTTGGTTACCTCTGGGCTTGTTGGTGGTTTTGTATTGTTCACAATATCTAACTGGTTGCCTAACATGCTTAATGTTTGATTTAGGCTTATCAGTATTGTGTTTGACTATCTTAGGAACCTTTGTTCCTACTTTCTTAACCACTTCAGGTTTAGACATAACCTGTACTTTTTCATCATCACTATCAGTTGTACAATCTTCAACAACTATAGCATCTCCTTTCTTAACAAAGGACACCTTGTCCTGATAAGTTAAAGTTTTATCTAAACTTTTACTTATCTTTTCTACCTTAAGACTCTTACTAGTCTTAGAACCATATTCCATGATTGGTTCTTGAAACTCAGCTAAACCTGTATGTGCTAGGTCAACACCTAGAGGTGAAGGAACACCTCTATATGGTGGAGGAAACAGTTTTGTAACCTACACCTGAATTAGCTTTATCAATTACCTGAGCTTCCCAAATCTTATTCATTCCTTGTGAGGCATGTGCTAGAGTATCTATAGTTACCTTAACATTTTCTTTTTCAGTTTTGACTGCAAATAACTGTCTATTTTGATCATTAAGTAGTTCATCTCTAAATGCTATTCCTCTTTTTAAAGCATTTAAGTCATCAGTAAACGTAGATTCATTCTTTTTATAATGAAGAATCTGTTTTTCTAGAACTCCTACACACCTCTTGTGATTAGCTAAATTATGAAGGGCATCAATTAACTCTTCTCTAAAAGCATCAAATCTCTTTTTAATGTCTTCATAATTTTTAAGATTAGGACATGAATTAGTACAAGTAGGAATAGTATCTACCTCTGAATCAGAAGAAGCCATTAGAGCAAATTCAGTGGCCATAAGAGCAGCATTTGGTGGTGCATCTTCTTCAGTAGCCATAGAGCTCCAATCATATCCAATACCATCAATAGCCAGCATAGCCTTCGGCTCTTCCACCAGTACTTCCTTATTCCTCTCTTGTTTATACCAAGTGTTCCTATTGTCCTGCTTCCTTGGGCTTCTACATTCTTTAGCAAAATGTCCCAACCTATGACAGTTAAAGCATTCCACTTTCTTCTTATCGAACCCAGCAGTATCATTACCATTTATGGTAATTTGCTTTCTAGTTTTCTGCCAAAACTTCTTAGCCCTCATGCTAAGTAAAGCAACTTGCCACTTAATTTCCATCTCTTCCAAATCATCACCATCTACCTGCTCAAGGTCTTCATGATTTAAAGGAGAACCACTAGCTTGACTGGTTATAAAGGCATAAAATGTTGGATCACCAAGTCCAGCAATATCCTTTTGTAAACTAGTAGAAGGACCACCATAAGTAACATTAGAAACACTTTCAACTTCATCTACCTCCTCTGTATGACTAACACTAGGAACTGATAAGAGTGCAGCATTCCCAGAACTAGTACTATAATTTCCACCTCTCTTTAGACTTTGTTCAACAATTTTAAAGTTGTTGTACAAATCATTAAGCTTCATAGTTTCAATTTCTGGTTTGTTCATCCAGACAATAACATGAGTATGAAAATCACCAGGTAGACTTTTCAAGAACTTCATGTTGAGATCTTCCTTCTCAGTCTCAACACCCAACACAGCTAACTGACTAACAAGCTTGTGTAGTCTTGAAAATAGCTTATCAAGAGACTCATTACTAAAAGCAGTAAAGTTTTCAAATTGGTGCTTTAGTAAAGTCTTCTGTGTCTTTTTGGTAGTTTCATTACCACCAAACCATGCACAAATCTCTTCAAAAAGAGTTTTTGCATCAAGATATTTGTTAAAAGATAGAATTTGCTCACCAGGAATGGTCATAAGCAACAGGTTTCGTTCTTTCTGATCATTTCTCTTCTGTATCTTTTCATCATTGGAGACTGGTCCAGTATTTCTTTTTCTAACTGTCTTCCCTTCAACAAGAACATCTGAATAGCCTAAAGTGAAGGAATCACCATACTGAATTATGTCCCAAAGAGTATAATCTTGAACCATGAAATATTGCTCAACTCTCATCCTCCATAACTCAAACTCATTGGGTTTGATCATGGGCAACTTTGCAGCAACATTTGTTTGAACATCTTGTACATCCATTTCTTGTTTCTTCTAAAAACAACAATATCAACCTCTAGCTCTGATACCACTTGCTAGGATCCTGGACACACGATTAAGGTGGTTAAACCTTCTAACTTTGTGTGTATGATATGTTGTGTTAAAATGATTAAGTGCGCGGAATTCACTCAACCAAACTTAGAAGGTTGTGTATGTTATGGAAATGGAATTGTTATGTTTGTTAGTTAGCAATGAACACATAAAGATTATCACCAAACGATTCAATATTATTAAAGATAATAATACGAGTGACCTTGAAATATCACTAGGGTTACAACCTTGAATCTTATGTTTCTATCACTTGTGATATATTTATGTTTGTTCTAACAGTTATGCATGTTCTAACGTATGCATGGACTAACTCTTAACACTTCTATATTTTTCACACACTAAATATCACTAGTCTAAGATCTCTTTTATAGTCAAAAGATCTTTACAAATTGCTTAAAGTCTTGACCGACTTACTTGGTTAACTTATCCTATTGAGTGTTAGTACATCAGATACAACATGTATCTATGTATATAACTTGTTAACTAAGCACATGGAGTAAGATATTATCTACCGTATATTGTTGACCAAAATACAATAAATATCTTTTTGATCTTATCCTTCCATCAGCAGAGTTGTTCATTATCAGCAGGAACAATCTTTCGCTATCAGCAGAATCATCAGCAGAATCCATCAGCAGAGTTGTTAAGCCTATCAGCAGAGTGAAATGCTCTATCAGCAGAATCAACATCATCAGCAGAAACCGTTTTGCACTAGCAGCAGAATTACACTTAGAGTATTTCTTGGATTAGAACCTGATATTAAACATCTTGAATATTTAATTCCCAACAGTATGTAATACAAAATACAGATGAAATTCAAGCGTATATTGAGTAAGTATTACTAACACATGTCGATTTCGTTGCTTAAAATGTTCTATCAAATATAATAATCAAAGACATTTATTTGTTTCAGGCGACATAAGGAAGCTTTGAAAGGAAAAAACCCGGGTAAAAAAATGGCATTGCTGGAGAATGAGCACAGTAAATCTTTTGCTAAGTGGTTACTCGAAGAGGTAATTACTTGTATGTTGTTTATAATTGTTTGTTTGTTGCTATCATCATAATTGTCCCTCTTGTATATGACATTAGATAGAGGTCGACCAGCACACCATTTCATTATCCCAAACACTCCTATTCTTTAATTGTTTGTTTGTTGTTCCTGCAATTTAAAGGTAATATATACTTGTAATGAAATTCAGGTTGAGAGAGAGTTAGCGATATCCAATGATAGTGTATCAGAAACTGTGAGGTGGATATCATTTGGACCACGCGCCAGCGTAGTGAAATACGAGGCGTATAACATCAATGGGTATACATTTCGTACGAAAAGTAATGATGGCATAGTTTACCAGAACAGTGGGGTTAGTGTTGAGTCAGTAGATGTGCACATATCCAAAAAAGAAGTTGCAACCATAAGAAAAACATCTTATTATGGGGTTTTACAAGAGATATGGGTACTAGATTACCGTTTCAGGAAAATTCCTCTTTTCAAATGTGATTGGGTTAATCGCAAAACTCATGGGGTCAAACATGATACTCTTGGTTATACGTTGGTAGACCTGAATACTTTCGGCCACAAGGATGATCCGTTCATATTAGCGTCACAAGCAACACAAGTGTTTTATGTGAAAGACCAGGCATAGAAAAATTTGTCCATTGTCTTTAAAACACCTACCAAGAATTACAAAGATACATATGACGAAGTCGATGAGGAGTTTAGTACAGTCATTCACGAGCAAAATGAAAAAATATTGCCACGTGTATATAAAGAAGACTTGGGCAAGGAATCACGAAGTGACTACTATCGAACCGACATTGAAGGTATTGTTATAAGAAAATCCAAGTGAAGCATGTCATGCTGCATTAAGACTGCTAGTGTAATAGTTAACCCTGCTGGTTGAAGTTAAGACTGCTGCTCAAGGCTAAGTGCAAGGTTACTGCTGGTATTGTAAAGTTAGTAATGTTAGATGAATAGCTGTTTTAGTATTAAATAGTTGTTCCTGTAATTTAGCCTGTTGTAATGGATTTTGACTCAAAAAAAGTCAAGCTTTTCAATGGCAATGAATAATTTTGCGGTTTTCACTGTTATATGTCCACTTGCAGTCAAGCTTTATTGTATTTGCAGTTTCCATTTATCATGTATATGCACTTGCAGGCACTTTAGTAACATGTTACTTCATTATAAAGTTGAAAATTGACTTTAGAAAGTCAAGTAATCTGGTTCCTAGGGGCAAGTAACATACTTACATACTACTGCATTAAACTAGATAGACTATAAAATCCCAGCATTGTAATGGGGCAAATTAAATGAAGAGTCATGACTAACAGTCTGAACTCAAAATATGACTCTATGATTTAGATGCGTGGTTTTGTAACCTTACAACAGGTTTTACCTCTCGAGGGATCTCAAGAGGCTTACAACCCCACCAGGCAGTGTACCTGACCGATGTAGTATAGTGTAGTGGTAAGTACGGGGGATTGATCGTTCTCCACAGGGAATAGTGTTCGTTAGGTATGAAAAGCTACTCTAATAAGGTCTAAGGGTTGAGGAAGATTCTTTTTTATGTTTTTATATTTTTTATGAAAGCAAGTAAAATCTCGGTTTTGAAGGAGTGGGCGGAATTAGTTGCTAGTCAACTAACCCAAATTACTACGAATGCAAATAAAATAAAATAACTGAAATGAAAATGTGGTGAGAAACTTATGTGTAGAGAAATGTGTTTACTTAGATTTCCTTACTCCCTAACTATCTTTTACCGGTTAATTAGTGTGTATTAGTTGCGTGGATGACGGGTGTATCCCTTAATACCATTCGTGGGGTGGCGTACTTACTTCCCCAACTCTACAAGCTCCTACTTCACTCCTATGTCGAGCCGGCTAGGAAGCTCCTAACATGGGATCACTAGAATTCGCTTGTGCATTAAATACAACCATAAAAACCTTTAGTACGCATTTGGTTCATGTTTCTTAAGACGTTCAAGCAAGTTACCGAATAGGAAGTTAGCCAGTTTTCTTAAGCCTAACATAGATAAACAATCATCCAATACAACTAACAACACACTAACAACCAATAATCAATAGCTAGGTTTCATTAGATCTAAGCAAACACAAGATAAAATTAGCCTAACATGTTAAACAAAAGACAAGAATAAGATAGAATCAAACAACACATAGACATATTGAATGATTAATTGATAACTTATCTTTCAATGAAACATGGAAGATCTCAAGGCAAAAAGCCTTGAAAAAGAAGCTGAATTCGTCCTAGGGTTTTCTCCCAAAATTCCACACACTAAGCTCTCTTTAATGACAAAAAATTAGAAAACTATATATAGATTTATGGATCTGACGGCGTCACCTTATGGAGTGTGACGCCGTCACCTCGCCGCTTTTAGGGTTCCCGGATGACCTTCTTGACGCCGTCCCTCTTTAGCTCTTCAAAAATCCATTCTGGCTTATCAAGGCTTGACGCTGTCGAACCATGAACGTGACGCCGTCCCCTTATGATTTAAGCCGTGACGCCCTCGATCAAGTTAAAGCGTGACGCCGTCAGAATTCACATGCTATTTTCACTGGCCCGTCATGAGTAAATTTCACGTCCAACTTTTCTTGCCAAGGCATGACGCCGTCCAGAGTAAAGTCTGACGCCGTCAAGAGTAACTTTTAGCCGATTTTTGAGACTTTGCCGTTTTCTTCACTTTAATGCTCCAAAAACGTCCAAAATGCCTCCTTTTCCAGATTTCTCCTCAAAAGTACCTAAAATGACAAAAGGAACGATTTAGGGCAATATTTGATCAAATAAATACGATTTAGGGCTTAAATGACCCCTTAAAAGCGGTACACTTTTCGCTTCATCAAATACCCTTACACTTGAGATTTGCTTGTCCTCAAGCAAATGCGCTTTTATTCTAATCAAAATACAAGTTAGGGGTCATTTAATGCTAACATAAAAGTAATTACAACAAATAATCGTTCCACTCTAATCATAATAAGCACGGAGATTACAAACTAGCACCTCACAAGTAGTGTTTAGATACTCACATCTCTCAAGTGTCATCAAAATAAATCTCATAAATGAAAACGGATAATATCTCTCACTACCTGTCATAGCAAATAGATTACCATAGGCTTGGGAAAGGATCGAAAACCTCCTCCACTAGGCGTAACCACCTAAGATAAACTATCAAAGAGGGCTTTTAAATGGGTTATAACGTAAGGTGTAGGGAAAAGGAAAACACGGTTTTGTTGGATACGGGATATTTTACTGGTGGCGAGTTAAAAATCTTGATCAATTACATGTACTATACAACGTTGCTAAGCCAAGACTAGACTCGATCTTAAGCTAGAAACGAAATAACAAAATAACAAAAATATAAAACAAACATAAAATGAAACGGGATGGTAGTCCGTATGTTTTTTCTATTTTTCATTTTCTCATTTTTTTTGTGTTTTTCTTGATTTTTCCTTTTTTTTTTTTTTTTTTTTTTTTTTTTGCATACACTTTTACCCTACCATCCAAAATAATACATCATAGGGGCATTGCATCCCCCTTACACTTAAACTTTTACATAACTTTACAAATACTAATCTAATGACTCGAATTAAGATAATTGAAAAACTTGGAGTACTTTTAAAACATTTAGCACATATGGGGGTAATAAATGATGTTCTTCCCCATTACTCCATTATACTAGTACTTTACCCATGAGTCCCAATCGTCCCAAAACAATATGTACAAGGATATGACTCGACTTAGCAACCATGTAATCAACTAGATAATTAACTTGGGTTTAAACAAATGTTGTCACAATAATGCACTAAAAATGAGTGCATACAAGGTAGGCTAAGGCGATTTGGGTGTACATTTTAGTGGGGTGTAACAAATTCTTCCTTTAAGTAAAATGCTTAAAGGTCGAAACGAAAAGATAGGCTCTGAGGGGTGTACTAGGGGTATCGTGTACTAAAAATGAGTACAACGCAAAGGGTGTGGGAGAATTACTTGACCAATGTAGCCAATGTAATTATAACAAAAACACAGGTGTAAAACAATGGGTTAATCCTAATGCCTCTTATCATGTAGTAAATCTAACTACACGAATGTAGTCTCACTTGTGGCCTTGGAATGGTCCTAACGCAAGTTCTAGAATCTAAGTGCTACCGGTACACACATCATAGCATAAATGCTTTTCCTACCAATTCTAGGGGCGAACCTCACATATTTGGGGGTGGAAAATTTTTTAGTGGTACGGTTTTTGTGCTAGTTATATAACTCCTATCCGTGAGACGCTCATTAAGATCAAAGTTTCACTCCTATATGTTGTAAAAAAATTTAAATTTGGCACTAAAATTACCTTAACAAGTATTTCTCTCAGTTTTATTACACATCTACCATCAAACAAACAAAAATCAAGCGCAATTGTATTCTCTAAAATCGTACTTTTACCCTCCCCTTACACTTAAGATGAACATTGTCCCCAATGTTCAAATAATAAGATGTAAAAGCAAAAAGTAAAAGAATGAAATCAAATACTCCCCTGATTCGCTCGGTGGATAATGAAATTACACGGTTAGATCTTCCTCCAAAGAGAATGTTGAAGCTCCATGACTAATGCATCGCCACAAGCTTGATCCAAAAACATTTCCTTGTCCAAAATAACCTGTTAAACCTGAGAAAACAAACACGAAAACCTGCGTAACATCGGCGGGAAAAATCTATATATAAGG
This sequence comes from Artemisia tridentata subsp. tridentata, assembly GCA_021014915.2. Lineage (NCBI taxonomy): Eukaryota > Viridiplantae > Streptophyta > Magnoliopsida > Asterales > Asteraceae > Artemisia > Artemisia tridentata. Next base: position 74,036,299 of record CP139505.1, read on the forward strand.
ATATAATGCTTGTGGAATGATAATTTTGCAGATTCCTGGAGATTATAAGTTGGAGATTTTAATAAAAACTTTTTATGAAAACAAAACTTTCAAAAATTTCTGGAAATTAAATCTGACGCCGTCAGGTTATAACCCCTGACGCCGTCAGAAATGACCTGACAAAAATTTTCATTTTAAGTTTCCGGAAAATTTCTGGAAAAACCTTTACCTTACTTCCTGAAAATCCTGCAAAACATCATTATGACTCGATACAAGCATTTGACTCAAACACACACTAATATGTATGTTAATTTATTATTATTATGATTCATGTTCATTTGTGTTCTAATAAACCGATTTAGATTTCCCTTACACTTATCTTTTGCAAAATACCTTTATATGTAGTTAAGACGAAGTTAAGAACAAAATAAAGCATTTTCACAAATTACTTTTGAACATGAATCAATACTAATAAAAATTAAACACACATACGGAAACAAATAAAAACAAACAAACAAATAAATAAACACACAAAGCAAATAAAACTAATAAAGCTTGGGTTGCCTCCCAAGAAGCGCTTTTCTTTATTAACGAGTCTTGTAGCTAGACTCAAAGTCACGTACATTACGTGACTCCATCATCGGTCACGGTTCCTAGGCCATCCTCCTTCCCGGTTTTATATTCCGGTCCTAATTTCAAACAATCCTTGTAGAAACCGAATATCCTTTCCATAACATAGTCTACTCCTTTACTTCTATCCTCATCATTCCTATAGTAGACCGCTTGCTTGAGCTCCTTCTCAACATTTGACAAGTGTTGGAATTGTTCTATCTTATATGGCATTTGGTAGCTTACTTCATTGGTCTCATCCTTAAATCTAACTATCCCTAAGGAAGGTTCATAAGTCATTCTAGAGACCTCAACAAATGGTTTTCCAAAAACCACTTGAGTCAGGGATGCATCGACTATTGGGCGGATATCTTCTACAATTATAAAGTCGGTGACATAGGTGAAGTTTCCTACATAAACCGGCAATCCCTTAACTCTTCCCGTGAAGTTACTTATCCAACCCTTGTCAGGGAGCATCCTATACCCAAGTTGATTTTTCATTATCAAGTTGTAGTGGGCTCTAGTCATGATGTTTATGGGCGATCTAAGGTCGATGTAAGCTTTCCACACATGTAGATGTCCGATGTTGCATGGTATGTTGAGATTAGAAGGGTCGCCTATTTCTATGATTGGTCTACCTAGGAAGTATGGTGCCTCGGGGTCATCGAATAAGTTTGTATGATATGCGCGCTCTTCCTTAGTGGGTAGCCTATTGAAGTAGTCCTCATCATCATCTACTTCTTCAATCTCACTTGTCCTAACTTCCTTATCAACCTCGACTTTCTTATCCTCATCCTTAGGTTCACTATTATCCTCATTCCTATCAATTGGTTTAATAGTGACAATGTTGACAAAGTGGACGTGTTTGGATGAAGAGGGGTCTTTTACTTGGGGTCCGCTATTTGTGTTCCTAGCGTCCTTATGTGGAGGTGATAACACTTGGTTATGGAGAGCTTTCAACAAGTTGTCAATTTTATTGGTCATCTCCGTTTGTTGTTGTTTGAATTCGGCTTCAAACTTGGCTAAACGAGCTTCTTGAGATGCCATAAATTGAGACATCAATCCTTCAAAGTTTTTGGTACTACCATTTCCGGAAGGATTGTTGTTGAAAGTACGGTTCGAGTTGGAACCGCTTGATTGGAAACGATTAGGTGGGTTGGAAGAATTGGTTTGTTGTGAGTTTTGGTTTTGTTTCCACCTAAGGTTCGGGTGATTTTTCCATGAGGGGTTGTATGAATCACCGTAATGGTTTGGCTCGGGTTTGAAAGTGTACCACTTGTCTCCCGCTCCGTCGGTACGCGAGGATGCGTAGTCCACAAAAGCTTGTTCGGGGAGTTCCATGCAATCACGAGTGTCGTGGGGACCACTACATAATTCACATGAAGAAGTGATTTTGTTCACTTGGCTTGAAGGTTTAGGAGCCTCGTAGGATTTCATGAGAAACTTGACTTGGTCTTCAAGTTCTATGACCCTACGGTCGGAAGTGCTTGAATTATTCGAAGGCAAAGATATTGCCTTGACCGTTTTATTCAAATCACGGGGATCACTCCAACTTTCGTTGTCATAAAGAGCAAGATCCTCTAGGAGAGCCCATGATTGTTCCGCACTTAGATCACGTAGCTTGCCACCGGCCGATTGGTCAATGGTTTGCCTCGTGGAGAGATTGATATGGTCATAGAAGATTTGGACTTGGAGCCAAAGTTCTATGCCATGGTGAGGGACTTTTTGGAGTAAGTCCTTGAATCGAGTCCATGCCTCGTAGAGAGTTTCGCCTTGACGTTGTTGGAACATCAAGATATCATTCCTTAGCTTGGTAGTTCTTCCCGGTGGGAAAAACTGAGCAAGGAAACGAGTGGTGAGATCATCCCAAGAGGTGATGGATCCTGCGGGTTGACGTTCTAGCCACTGACTAGCTTGGTCCCGCAGAGAGAATTGGAAGAGACGCAATCGGGTCGTCTCTCGAGTGGCAACATCAAGGTCTATAGAATCAACAATTTTAAGAAAGTCCTTGAGATGTTGATTAGGATCTTCAGAACGAAGTCCATGGAATGCGCATCCGCTTTGCACCAACCGGATGGTGTCGGATCGCAAGGGTGTGATATTGGCTCCTTGAGTGAGCTCAATGGTGTTTCGATAGCCATGGTGGCTAGGACGGGAATACTCTCCTAAAGTACGGGCTCTAGGAGGTGGTTGTGGTTGTTGTGGTGGTGGGTTGTGTGGGTTAAGGATATTACCATCTTCCATGGTGTCGGATGGTATGGTTACGAACAAGGACACGAAGAAAATAGATAGACTAAAGAAAACCTAGAAAAATAAAATAAAAATCTCACTAGAAAGGAATCTAGTGAGTAGACCTAATAGAAATAAAAATTCAACCTAAACAATAACTATTCCCCGGCAGCGGCTCCAAAAACTTGATGCGTGGTTTTGTAACCTTACAACAGGTTTTACCTCTCGAGGGATCTCAAGAGGCTTACAACCCCACCAGGCAGTGTACCTGACCGATGTAGTATAGTGTAGTGGTAAGTACGGGGGATTGATCGTTCTCCACAGGGAATAGTGTTCGTTAGGTATGAAAGGCTACTCTAATTAGGTCTAAGGGTTGAGGAAGATTCTTTTTTATGTTTTTATATTTTTTATGAAAGCAAGTAAAATCTCGGTTTTGAAGGAGTGGGCGGAATTAGTTGCTAGTCAACTAACCCAAATTACTACGAATGCAAATAAAATAAAATAACTGAAATGAAAATGTGGTGAGAAACTTATGTGTAGAGAAATGTGTTTACTTAGATTTCCTTACTCCCTAACTATCTTTTACCGGTTAATTAGTGTGTATTAGTTGCGTGGATGACGGGTTTATTCCTTAATACCATTCGTGGGGTGGCGTACTTACTTCCCCAACTCTACAAGCTCCTACTTCACTCCTATGTCGAGCCGGCTAGGAAGCTCCTAACATGGGATCACTAGAATTCGCTTGTGCATTAAATACAACCATAAAAAACCTTTAGTACGCATTTGGTTCATGTTTCTTAAGACGTTCAAGCAAGTTACCGAATAGGAAGTTAGCCAGTTTTCTTAAGCCTAACATAGATAAACAATCATCCAATACAACTAACAACACACTAACAACCAATAATCAATAGCTAGGTTTCATTAGATCTAAGCAAACACAAGATAAAATTAGCCTAACATGTTAAACAAAAGACAAGAATAAGATAGAATCAAACAACACATAGACATATTGAATGATTAATTGATAACTTATCTTTCAATGAAACATGGAAGATCTCAAGGCAAAAAGCCTTGAAAAAGAAGCTGAATTCGTCCTAGGGTTTTCTCCCAAAATTCCACACACTAAGCTCTCTTTAATGACAAAAAATTAGAAAACTATATATAGATTTATGGATCTGACGGCGTCACCTTATTGAGTGTGACGCCGTCACCTCGCCGCTTTTAGGGTTCCCGGATGACCTTCTTGACGCCGTCCCTCTTTAGCTCTTCAAAAATCCATTCTGGCTTATCAAGGCTTGACGCCGTCGAACCATGAACGTGACGCCGTCCCCTTATGATTTAAGCCGTGACGCCCTCGATCAAGTTAAAGCGTGACGCCGTCAGAATTCACATGCTATTTTCACTGGCCCGTCATGAGTAAATTTCACGTCCAACTTTTCTTGCCAAGGCATGACGCCGTCCAGAGTAAAGTCTGACGCCGTCAAGAGTAACTTTTAGCCGATTTTTGAGACTTTGCCGTTTTCTTCACTTTAATGCTCCAAAAACGTCCAAAATGCCTCCTTTTCCAGATTTCTCCTCAAAAGTACCTAAAATGACAAAAGGAACGATTTAGGGCAATATTTGATCAAATAAATACGATTTAGGGCTTAAATGACCCCTTAAAAGCGGTACACTTTTCGCTTCATCACTAACAGTCTGAACTCAAAATATGACTCTATGATTTAGACACCTAAATAAATACTTCATGTGACCATATGTAACATCTTGAATTTAGTCACACAAACACTCAATGTGACTAATATCAAGGTTAATGATAACTGAGTTCACATTTTGCTATACATATTAGTCACATGAATATTTCACAGTGTGACTATTTTCAATGTATTAGTCACATATAATACCCTTATAATGTGGCCATAAACATAATTTAGATGCACATTTGTGGTATGGTGTGACTATTGTATAGCCTATAGTCACATGATTGTGCTACAATTAAGTGTGACCATACACATTAGGAATAGGCCGGCAAATACACACTTAACTTTAGACACACATATTAACTTACGTGACCATTTGTATCGAATTATGGTCACACTTAATCATGTATACCTATGGTTTAGTGTGACGATATATGACATTTGGTCACACTGTTCAAGTGTGTGACATATATTTGTCACTTTTAAATGCATATCGTGACTATGCTTCAAACTTACTTTTCAGTTGTCACACATTTCAAATTCATATGTAGCTAAATTTTCAACAAAAATTAGCAGTCACGCTTAAATAATGTGTGACAAACTTGAGTATATGATTTAGCCACATACATAATTACTTCGTGTGACCATATATGGATTTTGGTCACACTTTTCAATTGCGTGACATATATTTGTCACATATGTATATATATAGTGTGACTAATGTTTCAACCGTATTTGTATCCGTCACACGTCCCAAATTATAAGTGACTAAAAAATCAATTTTTTTTTACCAGATACGTATAGTCACGAAAATATTCGAATGTGTGGCTGTAGCCTCAGATGTAATTCCGAAATGGTCACACAAGTCGGATCAAGTGTGGCTGTTTATTTTATTCTGGTACATTTAGTCACATAAAAAAGCGACTGTGTGGCTGTTCGAAAAACAGCATGTGTGACTAAATTCACATTCTGGCATAGTGTATGCCGAAGCATGTAGTGGGGCGAGAAAAGACCACACAAAACCCTAGATCTTGATTTGATCAAAGATCATTAATAAAAGCACAAAACTTTAGGTATCTTATAATTAAAGTTTATTAAATCACACGATATCCAGCAAGCTATATCCTGGTAGCTTCGAGTAATGATCCACACCATCAATAGCTTGATGGAACCCACGATTTAATTAAATCACATTTCAATAGTTTATAGTCCGTTTAAGTGTAAAAAAAAGTTTCATACATAACACATAACTGGTCACAAGGAATTAAGTGTGTATATTAATAGACAATAATTAAATCTCACGATATCCAGCAAGCTATATCCTGGTAGCTTCAAGTAATGATCCACACCCTCAATAGCTTGATGGAACCTACGATTTAATTAAAAGCAAGTTTTGATATAAGTGATTAGTCTGTTTTTATTTCCAAAATCAATAGCATATATGTAAAGCAAGTCACAAGGAATAAAACATATAAGCAATTAAAACAGACAGAAGAAGCGGTAGAAGAGAAGACAGACTCTAATGGAAAGCAATAAAACAAGTAATGCTCCAAAACTCAAGAATGAGTCTTCCCCAATTGGAGAATCTAAGGCTCCCACAAGGTTTTCGAGCTAGGTAACAAGTGGACCACAGACGTCATAATAATGACCGCATAAGCCTTAAGATTGGAAAAGAAAAAGAAGAAGTACATGTTACAATAATCTTTTTAATTTTTCTAACCCCTTTTAAGTCTTATTAACCATTAATAATTAAACAAGATCAAGATTTAATTAAATGACAATAATGCAGGTTATTGTCATAACAATTAATATATGTGTTTAATTAGCGTAGCAAGCGACTCTATGTGTAACCCATAACACCAAACGAGATGGCTCGTGATGCCACCGTTGGGAATTCATATTGATTAAACCATCAATACCAAGAGTACGCAGCGGATGGATCTATATTTAATGTTATGAATTAAAACACATAATTAAAACACATAATAAATACTAACCTCGAATCTATTGAAAAATAGATAACCACCAAGTCTTGACCTTGATCACGAACACTTCAATGGATCTCGTATCACCACGAAACCCTAATCAACTATAGTGAGTTGATCTCTATCGAAAACTCACACTATACGTCTAACGAGAGCGTTAGGATGCTAGTGCTTAACCCACGAGCTTACGAACTAAACACGAATGCTAGTCGTAGAGAAGAAACAAAGCCAACTCCCTTACTTGGGGTGCTGGACGTTTTTTAGAGGCAAGAAAGAAGATCAAAGATTGCTTTGATTTTGAGGTGTGTATAAATGAAGACCTAGAGGCCTCCTTTTATACTAATAGGGTATCTTAGGGAAAAAGCCACTCCTCTCCTTGCCCTAGCCCTTATGGCCGGCCATACATGGTGTCCCATGGGCCTCCATATTGCCTTTTGGTCCTTGTGAAATAACTATGTACAATACAAGCTAACTTTGGACTTAACGACCGTTAACCGTTACACTAACGGACTAACGACCGTTATGTATATTTCGTGGATTATATTAATTATAATTAATAGTATACATTAAACATATTAATTATATTTAATAAATGCTCTCTAAATGTATACGTGTGTGCCCCGATAGGCTCACGTAATTTCTAGCCGTATAACTATTGATTTACGAACGTATAACCAATAATTATCACCTGCTTACACAGTGAAGACTTGGGGTCAACAAGTCTTCTTGACAAAATGTCAATTCTCAAATGAACCCACAAAAACTTGTAATGCCATAAAGCCGAGGTTATCGTGACTGGTTCACATGACAAGTTGCCAAAGTAATTAATACCAGTCAAACAATATCATACAGTTTCTATACTATGTAATTTGCTTTCAACTAATATCCACTATAGGTAAATCAATGGATGAACTACATGCGAACCATAGTCATCAAGTATGTATATGCATGGTTGCATGCTTTTGTGGTGGCACATTATAATATTAGATTTTCAATTTTTTTTAACAAGAATTTGATTTGTTAGACAATGTTCTAAGAAAATGAAGGGTAAAAGTGCCGAAATTGGGGTTAGGATGTTATAATAATCTTACATATTTGACTAAATCGTGTATAATCTACTTTTCATATAAAGTAACCAAAACACTACAGAAAACAGTATGGGTATGCAAAAAACCGAAAAACCGAATCTAAACCGAGGAACCAATGATAAATATAGAAGATAGTTTAGGGAGAAGAAGAAGAAATCTTAGAGAGAGAGAGAGAGAGTCTAAACCAAAAAAACCAAAACCGATTGAAAAACCGATGGTTTAGTTTTTATATTTTGGAAAAATCGAATACGGTTCGGTTTGGTTTTAGCATATAAAACAAACCGAAAAAAATCGAACCGACAAAATACATATATAATCTTAAAACACACTTGTTTTTATTGCTTTTTGAATTGTCATTTAGGACACAAAAACAATTTCTTATATAATTTTTAGTAGCCATTAGTTTTACGTTGTATTTGATACGAACCGGATCGATAATGAGATAAAAGAACAATAAAGATAAATAATCGACGTTCGAGAGGTCGAATAAGCTCTCCCAATTGACACGAAATCAATAAACCATAATATTATTCAGCATAATCCCATTACAAACCCTAATGCCCTATATATAAAAAGACTTAACTTGGTGACAAAGAAAATACATTAGAGAAAACTAATTATAATAAGGTAACTAACTAATAATAAATAATAATAAGATATTGGAATACTAATATGGTTCGTATAAATACTCCGGTCTCCAAAAACACCTTGTCCTCAAAGTGTTGCTTCAACCGATCTTCAAGGTGTTAGTAGATGTTATATTGTGTAAACAACATGTTTACGCCATAATTTGCAAGTCAAAGTTTTGTTTTTTCTTAATCACTATTTCGATATGACCTTATTCCATGTACTCAACATTTAACGCTATACATGGTTTTTGTAGACAAGTTACCTCGCTCCGGCGGGATTGGGTATTGTTGTAGTCATGGACTAGCAACTGTCTTCTATTATCTTTTTTTTTGAAAAAAGTTTTGATTGTTCGAAACTTCGATGTACACTTATTTCAGGATAAATCAAAAGAGAAAGGATGACATTTAATCTGGGACCAAATTACATTTAACTGTGAATCTTTTCCCTGACATTTTAGCATTAGTTTTTTCTTATTTTTGTCAATTCCATTCAATTACTAATACTGTATGAGATTTAGGAGTCCATGTTTATTTTCCTCTTTAAGTTTTCAAGTGCTTAACATGTTTGACGCCCCGCTAATTACAAATTCTGACTCCGTCCTTACGTCCTGCATAATTCTTTGAATGGTAGCAATTAAGTCCCCTTTTTTTCTCAGGGAGACAACAGAGATTGGTAGTGAAACTGATTATCTAGTGAATAAATGTCAATTATCCCACTTTGAATGAGCTAGGAAACTTTAAAGTAACTTCGATTTATTACTATATAAGATATGATGTCCCTTTTAACTTATTTATTCTTGGCTTTTGCAAAAGATTGTATAGAAATTTAATCTTATGTCGTACGTAAAAGTTTGGAACGGACATATATATAAACTTGTACATGAAGGTAAGAAGAAAAGGAACGCAAACACGCTATAATGGAAGTGTCATAAGTGCTTTCTATCGGGCAGCTATCTCTGTAAAAGTTAAGTCATTGCTTGAACTTGTTGGATAAGAGGTTGAAGAGATATCAGTACCAAGTAAGTTCCGATCTGTGAAAAATGCTGGCTGTTTAGGTTTTGGCAATGCACCTTCATTGCCTAACATGAAAACCACCGACGACATGTTTGGCCTGTCTTCTGGACTTTGTTGTACACATAATAAGCCAACTTCTATCGATCTTAATTATTAGGCAGTAGAGTTATGCTGGATAAATTTGAAAATCAAGCAACTTACATGTCCAATAAGATTATTGTTATGCTCAGAATGAACAAATCCCCTGTTTCTCTTCCCACTCACAATCTCCAGCACTAATACACCAAAGCTGAAAACATCTGACTTTATTGAGAAAAGACCATCTAGCGCATACTCTGGTGACATGTACCCGCTATACATAGAATAATGTTTACAAGTCTTAAATAACAAACTTAACAAAAAGCGAATGAAGATAAACCAGAATGTTGTATCTTACTAGGTACCAACAACTCTCTCGGTGTTAGCTTCAGTTTCATTTCCTCCAAAGCTTCTAGCTATCCCAAAGTCTGATATTTTTGGGTTCATATCCACATCTAGTAGAATATTGCTAGCTTTAAGATCTCTGTGAATGATTCTTAATCGTGAATCTTGATGAAGATAAAGAAGTCCTCGCGCAATTCCTTTGATGATGTTGTCTCTCTTTGTCCAATCAAGGAGTGTGCTTTGCCTTTTATCTGCACATGCATCATGTAGGTTTAGTTGTACAAAGTATCATACCGTAGTAAGTTACTATTTTCGATTTAATGGAAATTATATGATACTGACCAAATATAAACTCGTCTAAGCTTCTATTTGGCATGTATTCATATATCAGCAACTTCTCGTCCCCCTTGATGCTACACCCGAGGAGCTTGACAAGATTCCGGTGCTGAAGTTTTGAAATGCATATAACTTCATTCATGAACTCATTAATTCCTTGACTGGAAGTCTTTGAGAGACGTTTAACTGCAATTTCTTGCCCATCTTCTAGCACTCCCTGAAGATTACCAATTTTTATGTGAAAACTATACAAAATTCAAAGGTAACTATCATTCATATTTTTTTGTATCAATGGCACGCTTAAACATTTTAGCTTCATAATTTTGTTATCTATAATGAATTAGAATGTTGCTCTAACAATTATAGTCAAATGGACGAATCATAATGTGTCGCTATACTCAGCAAACTGAATTTAAATAAATAAGATTCTTCATTTACCTTATAGACCGGTCCAAATCCGCCCTCTCCAAGTTTATTATCGAGTGAAAAATCAGCAGTAGCTTTAGCTAAGCTAGAGAAGCTAAACAATGGTAGCTCCATGGCTTCTCTCCCACTTTCACCTACATTTAGTGACCCCCCTGTGCGTTAATAATAGAATACCCGTCAGTCTGGTTGAACCTGCTCACAGAATAAAGACTATTCTGAACCATTTAACATACTTATTACTTTAGGTTTTAATTTTTTAAATCGTTTCTGATCACTTTATCGCTAAAACTCTACAAATATCTTACCTTCCTCAGTTTGTGGGGAAAGATGTCTTTTTATCCTAGCATACCACAACCATGTGCTCAAACTTATCACAAAAACCGCCAAAAAGACTCCAATCAAGATGATTTTGATGTTTGTTCCTCCGTCCTTTTTGAAAACCGATGGAGCAAGTGCATGACCTTAACACGAAAAGTAAAAAACAACATCGTTAATCAACTTACAGACTCATAACAGCCATGAAAGTAACCAGAAAGATTACATGATAGTGGATGTATATTTTTTTTTTTTTTATTATTTGAAACAAACATGAACAAAGCATAACGTATTCAAGTAGTTACCTAATTCGGAGGAAGCCATTCTCACAAATATATCTTGACCACCCGTCGAGCATGCCCTGATATCTAATAGGTCATTGAACCAAAGCAAGCAACCACTTCCTTCGCCTCTGATATCAGTATTTGCATATGCCGTACAAGTGCAGTTCTGTAGGCATATTGCTTTACATTCCGTTAAAGACATTGTATTGTTAAACCACGATGTCTGTGTATCTGGCAATTTTACATTAGAATACATGATAAACCCATCTGTTCTATTTTTGCAATCCAACGGTATTCTCCTCACACAACCACCTGTCCAGTCTCCTGTTGCCCAACCCCTTTTGTTTATCGGCTCAAATTTTGCCTCATCTAAGCACGAACATTTCTGCACGTATTCAGTGTTGCAGCTTCCATAAGGGCCACAGATTTTGTACGTGTCACAAGTATCTTTTGGTGTTGTCTCAATAACCTCCCATATTTTCTTATTTTCTTGCCACACCGAAAATTCAAAATTCCCAGAAGAAGTCAAGGTGGACTTCGATATGACAGAATTGTTTACCAGATTATAAGAAACAACCGCCTCTTTTTCATTAATAACCATATTGTATGAAAAGTATGTGTTGATGGAAGTCCAGGATGACCCACTAAACCGATCACCATTCCATGGTCCGACCCGAAACGTGACCTCCAAACCATCTCTTAGTTCAAAGTGAGGATAACCACGTGTGTCAATGCTCAAGGTGAATTCCCCTATAGCTGGATCATGAATACTCTTCCATGATGTTAAATGCCATTCGGCGCCTGTTAAGTAATTTTTTCCAATCTTCATGCCAGGTAGATTAGTATCCGTTGGATAGTCAAAACTCTCCCACAGAATCTTCCTGCTATTTACATCCGTAATGACTAGATTTCCAGAGTCATAAAGCTGCGCAGTTGCATTTCCTGACGATGTTGAGTTGGATGACCACACTACATGATCGGTATAATTCTTGAGAACAAGATTTCCCACACTGTCAATCCTTAACATGCTTAATGATACATTGGTGAGGGGGTAGTCTCTGTTGGCAACCCAAACCACTGTTTTAACAGAAATTTTCTTATACCAAATACCAACGTAAGTGTTATCCGAGCTACCTGGCTTGAAGAATCCCAGTTCAAATGTTCTACCAGGAGATACCAACGTGTCGTTTTCTGTCAAGAAGCTTGAGTCTGAGATGATGTCAATTTCGGTTGTGTATATTTTTTGCATGTGGAGTGAAAAAACTAGAAGAACAAGTATGGTTGCTTCCTCCTTTAAAATCATTTCCTTCAAGCTTCTTTTTTTTTTTTTTTTTTTTTTTTTTTTTTAAATCTAATCTCTATAATGGGTTCAACAAGCTAGTCTTCTTCACAAACTGTCAATTCTCAAATGAACCCACAAAATCTTGTGGTGCCACAAAGCCGAGGTTATCGTGACTGGTTCACATGACAAGTTGCCAAAGTAATTAATACAAGTCAAAATCATAGAGTTTCTATACTATGTAATTAGCTTTTAATTAGACTAAATTCCAAAATACACCCCTATTGTTTGCCTATTGTTACACCATACATCTTTGGTCAATAAGTTGGCTCATTTACATTCATCAATTAGTAAAGTCAGCCACCATAAACCTCTGAGAACTAACGATGCAAATTATTTCTCCGTTATCTTCTAACACAAGAGAAAATATTTGCATCGTTAGTCCTCATGATGTATAGTGACTAACGTTTATTTATTTTTTCCTAATGTATAGTGACTAATGTATATCAAACTATCATCATTTACTTGGTGCTCTAGTAGACAAAAGAAAGTCCCCATTAAGTGGATTGATTGGATATGTAACCCTTGGAATGCTATTTCATCTTGTTTGTAGCTTTTCTAGCTTCTTGCTAGTTTAGTCTTATTTATATATACTAGCAGTGTACCCGCGCAATGTGGCGGCGAGTACCCTGTGACTATATTTTGCGGCGAGCAAATGTTATTCGGTTACACGTTTTTCCTACAATAACTGTACAAATGAATAATAATTTAAATTAGAATAACTTTATGCAATAACAATGCAAAGTATTTCATATCCAAATTTTCTGGACATGATTAAGATCATGCTGATCTCATTTATGTGGTTATCTCGACCTTATATAAAAGGGTTTTTTGTGTTTCCTTTTATATATGAAATACAAAATACGCACAACATATATATATACACTATAATCACATATTCACATGTAAGTTTACTTCAATATGCTGTGTTTTATACTTTGCCATCACGAGTTGAGTCTGCATTAATCTATGATTAGTTTGTGTTGTAGTTTTATTTTAATTCTTTCATAAACCATGAGTTCTTTTTATATTAAGATTTTATAACTGACATTTTAATGTATTTTTTCAATTTTATATGTTACAAGTATTAATATGGTGGTTAAACATTTTTTTTCCAATTAAATCACTTATTTGATCATTAATATGACGGTTACAAGTTTTGAGGTTACAAGTATTGATCAAGTTTTGAAATCTTTTCATAACAAGCAAGTTTAGAAGTCCGAATTTTTAAACCTTGATAATTATGGAATAGTTCCAAATGATTTATATATTACGGAGTAGTAGAGATTTGTAACACCAACATTTGTCTCGTCATTTTTATTAATATCTCAATTCAATAGTCACTAAATGCAAATTTGTAACTGCAAATGATAATAAAGCAATTTAAATGTCCTTTCAAAAAATGAAAAAAAAAAAAAAAAAAAAAAGCAATTTAAATGTGCATTAGTAGTGTTTGTGTTATGCAAATACACGAGACTTGATCCCTTTTCAAGTACATAAGACTTCATCCAATTGTGTTACCATTTTATTATTAAATTTCCAAAATAAACTGGAAAAATATAAATAAAAAGGAGAGGGAAATGCAGAAATGGTCCCTGTGGTTTGCCCAAATTGCAGGTTTAGTCCCTGTGGTTTCGAAAGTGCAGGCGGCCTCCCTCTGGGGAAACCTTGGTTCCGTTTTGGTCCCTCGACGTGTAATTTTTGAGCAAACAACAGGGACATTTTTTGCAATTTGAGTAAACCACAGGGACCATTTTTGCAATTTTGAGCAAACCACAGGGACCATTTTTGCAATTTTGAGCAAACCACAGGGAGGTCGCCTGCACTTTCGAAACCACAAGGACTAAACCTGCAATCTGGGCAAACCACAGGGACCATTTCTGCATTTCCCTCTAAAAAGGATACCTATCTTAACAACCCACTTGGATGTTTTTTCAGCAAGTTGGTTCTCACTTTTTCTTCAACTGCTTTCTTACATTGGACATCCCATTTAACAACCCACTTGGATTTTCTTAGAAAGGTCTTTTTTCTTCATGTACTTCAAGCATACTGTAGCCTACGGCCCAACGTACCTTTGACTCTGGAGTGTCCCTCTCTCCTTCAATCATACTGGTCGGTGTTAAATCTAAACATATATATTAATTGTTGTTCCTCACCTACTTGAACAAATCTAATAAAAATAGTAATCGACTGATTGGGAAATATATATGGATCACTTAATATCTCCGTGTATCGAAACAAATTCTATTCGATATTGTTTAGTACTTTTCGTAAGCTGTTAGGACTTGGTTTCTATACGTATATAAGAAAGTATAATATGACATTCAAGTTGAAGACTATGATTATAATATGACGTAGATACAAATTTGGTATGTATAATTCTGTGTTGCAATACAAATACATAGAAACCATGTGATACGCCTAGCTAGATATTTTTTTTCTTCGTCATAGGTTTTACTTTTAAAAGTTTGCCAACATCTTATCAAAGCCTATTACTATCAATAAAATTAATATATATATAGTTGGTACAAATTTACATAAACAATCTGACCCTTATTTAGCATTTGATCAAGCTACCCTAAACCATAGACTAAAAGTTTAGTCTAAAATTAATCTATGTCATTTCTATATTTAGCCATAACTATTCTCATGTATTCTTGTTTCACCAAAGTCATCAATACCGTGACTCAGTGAGCATATACCGAGCAACTCCGATCATCACGTACCGTCAACCGGGGGGGGGGGGGGGGGGCCGCGACCCCCCGAAATTTTTTTTGCGATGTAAGGGTATATAGTTTTCGTGTAGAAAAATTTCGGTATATTCGGTTTCGACCCCCCGAAAATTTCGGTATACCTGAAAAATAGTCTTAGGAAAAAAAAAATTTAGATCCCGACCCCCCACTTAAAAATTCCAAGCTTCGCCGCTGATTGTGGCGGCAGTAGGTGGCGTATTTAGTTGGTGGCGCCGATTGATGATGGTTTACAGTTATGATGATTTACAGCTACACTCTGTTCTCGAGTTGAAATTTGAGAGGAAAGGAAAGGAAACGGAATGTTTTTTGTGTTCTTGAGTTTCTTTTTAAGAGAGGAAAAGGAAGTGGAGAGGAAGATGGGAGGAAGTTTTCTTACACTCTATTCTCAAGTCTAAATTTTAAAGAATGGAAGGGGATGAGATAGGAATGGCAAAGTAAGGAATGACACTGTGAAGAAAGTGGTTATTTTTATTTGTGTTATTGAGTTTTTATTTTTAAGTTGTAAAAAAATGATAGGAAGCTACCCAAATTACCAATATACCCTCAAAACATAATTTACTCATCAAATGAAATATATGCAGCCACCATTCTACTATTCAACAAAGTGAGGAACACAACTTGTTTTGTATAGCTCACATCTTTATCCACTAATATTTCAACAAATATATTACCTGCTCCTAGTACCTGTGATGTCTACAATGTATACGTGTTCAATAAAACTACCAAATCACAAACTACCACTACGTAGACCATATCCCATTACTCACTGTCCATATATATGAATGCACAAATATATCCCAAATAGCAAAGTGCACCAATTAAAAAAAGGGGGCTACTAACAAAACCGTAGTCTACGGGGTCTAGGAGGAACCACTCCCCTTAGGCTACTGTTCATGTCAGATTTTGCAGTTTTTTTTTTTTTTTTTTTTTTTTTTTTTTTTTTTTACTTTTTTTGTAACTTTTTTTTTTGTAACTTTTTTTTGTAAAAATAAGTAGTCCTTACTTTTTTTTTTTTCCCAGTTCTTTTAAGTTTTTCTTTTAAGTTTTTTTTTTTTTTTATAAGTTTTTAAGTTTTTGTCCAATGGGTCCAAGTTTATGTCCAATGGGTCCAAGTTTATGTCCAGCTGCAAATTCACACAAACACACACAAACACAACACAAAGTAAGGCTCGGATATGGTGTTTCGTCATCGCCAAACTGCAGATTCACACAAACACATCACAAGCACAAAGTTTATGTCCAAATTATTGTCCAACTGCAGATTCACACAAACACATCACAAACTGCAGATTTTTACTAAGGCTCGGAGTTGAAGGTTGCGAAAGTGATAAAAATCACTTTGCCATCCTTTCGGTTTCTAGAAACCAATCGTCATCGCCTTTTAAAAAATTATTTTGACCAAACTGCAGATTCTTACCAAGGCTCGGAGTTGAAGGTTGCGAAAGTGATAAAAATCACTTTGCCATCCTTTCAGAATGCACAGCAGATTCAACACAAAAGCAACACAAATACTATGCTCAATAGTCCAGATTCTCACAAAAGCCTGCAAACCAGACACACAACAAGCTCACAAGATTCTCACAAAAGCAACACAAATACTATGCTCAACAGTCCAGATTCTCACAAAAGCCTGCAAACCAGCTCACAAAATCACAAGACCAAGTTGGGTAAGTGTTAGGTACAACAAAGGCTCGTGATATATTGAGCCTCACCACAAAGCAATCTCACCACCAGTATCACAAACAAAGCAACTCTCATCAGTATCACAAACAAAGCAACTCTCATCACCAGTATCACAAACAAAGCAACTCTCATCAGTATCACAAACAAAGCAACTCTCATCACCAGTATCACAAACAAAGCAACTCTCATCAGTATCACAAACAAAGCAACTCTCATCACCAGTATCACAAAGTAACTCTCACCACCAAACAAGTTACAACAAGTGCAGTTTCCACAACTTTCAACAAGTTACAGAAGATAGGGGTGGGTAATAAGCACCGGGGCTATTTTTTTAGTTTAGTACTAGGGGGTTAAACAAGCAAGGGGGTTAAACAAGCCACAAAGAAACAACAATTTGCATTGGCTGCCGATATGTCTCAATCACCATTTTACACAGAACAGGTATCAATTTACACATTAATAAGTTAGAGATAACATAGGCTCAGATTATAACTTGTTTCACATATTAGCATATCATATATGGCTGCAACATCAAAGGTTGCAAAAATAAGTTTTTTTTGCCGTCCATTCGGAAATGCCATGCCAAAATCATTTTTTTTAAATCATCATTGCCTTATCTCAGTTTTTTTTTTTTAAAAAAAACAAGTATCAAATCAGCTTAAAACAACAAACTGCTTATCAAGCATATAAGCAGTTTGTTATTTATTTTCTGTTACATAAGCAGTTTCATCACACGGTAAATCTAAAAAAATAGCCACGGTAAATATAACCCAACCCGTAAAGTATATGATAACGGGGTCTAACCTGAGCCTGTGTGCAATAAGCACATAAGCTCTTTTTTATCACAAGCCATGAAACCACACAGAGTCTGTGGACTGGGGTAGGCCAGAGCAGGTTTTCATACCACTCAAAGGTGGCAGATCAAGGTGTTAACCTACCCGTTTGCACCCACACAACTCAGGCAATTTCACATAACCAATTAACAATCAATAACACTGAATAACACTCAATAACACATAAACACCCAAAACCCCCAAATATACCCAGAAACCCTAATTTTTAAAACTTAAGCGAATCAAAAAAAAAAACATAGATCTGGTCAATTAACATACAATTAACACTCAATAACACATAAACACCCAAAACCCCCAAATATACCCAGAAACCCTAATTTTTAAAAGTTATACGAATCAAAAAAAAAAACATAGATCTGGTCAATTAACATACAATTAACACTCAATAACAATCAATAACACTCAATAACACATAAACACCCAAAACCCCCAAATATACCCAGAAACCCTAATTTTTAAAACTTATACGAATCAAAAAAAAAAAACATAGATCTGGTCAATTAACATCCAATTAACACTCAATAACACATAAACACCCAAAACCCCCAAATATACCCAGAAACCCTAAAAAAAAAATTGGGCGTTTTTAAAATCCATCTAAATTAACAACCTATTAACACTAAAATAAACGTAATCACTACGAAAACATAAAAAATCTAAAGAAACTAGTAAGATTTTACCCAGAAAACATGAGAGAATAAGAAGAAGAAAAAAAAAATTTGGGTGTTTTTTAAATAACATGTAAATCTATCAAATTAACACCTAAAATAAACGTAATCACAACGAAACTAGTAAGATTATTGTGAGATTTTACCCAGAAAAGATGAGAGAAGAAGAAAGAAAGAAAGAGATAAGAGAGAGAGTGGTGAGATATAACGTGTGTGTGTGTGTGTTTAGGGGTGGGTGGGTGGGTTATACGCGTTTTTTTTTTTTTTTTTTTTTTTTTTTTTTTTTTGTAAAGTATAAAATGTAAATATAAAATGTATATGTAAAATGTAAATATAAAATGTATTAATGTAAAATGTATAAATGTAAAAATTTATAAATGTAAAATGTGTAAAATGTAAAATGTATAAAATGTAAAATGTGTAAAATGTAAAATGTATAAAATTTGTAAATTTGTAAAATGTAAAAGTTACTTGTATAAATTATTTGTTTAAAATGTATTATCAGGTTTTCGATTCTCACGAGCAAATGACTGAGTGGGTGCAAAATATAGCCCGGGGGCTCGGTTTTGTAGTTGTTAAAAATAGAACCAGATCACTGTTCGGTCAGATGAACGATATTAATTACAAGTGTACAAAGGGTGGGAAGTATACACCTCAAGGTATAGGAAAGCGGAAAACCAAAACAGTTAAAACCGAATGTCCATTCAGATTAGTAGCGAAATATCATCGAACAAGGAATTATTGGGTTTTAAGGGTGAAAGATGATACGCATAATCATGTTATGCTAGAGTCGTTGCATGGTGTTCCATTTGCAATGCGACTAGTGAATGATGAGTTGGGGTTGGTCGACGAGTTGACACAATGTAACCTACGACCGGTGAATATACTTTCAACAATAAAGAGTCGTAATCCAAATAACGTGTCTAGCCTCAGAACCATATATAACGCACAAGATAAGCTCCGGAGAGCCAGAGTGGGTAATAGAACTCCAATTCAAGTTCTTTACTCGCATTTGACGGATTCAGGGTATACATGGTACTCGAGGGTAAATGAGCATACCAACGAGCTTGAAGAGCTTTTTTTTTTGCACCCCACTTTGTATGCTTTATGGTGCACATTCCCAGAAATCATGCTGAGCATGTGGTCTACACAAACATGTGGTTGCAAGCTGGCTTTAACAGAATTTGCTATTCAGTAAACTGGTTCGGAAATGGAGCTGCGCCTGAAGATCGCTATATGATTATGTCAGACACGGGGTTGGTTATTGCATCACTGATTAACCGACCTGTTGTATTTATATCTTGGCAGGGTTGGAATACGTGTTTTCCGCTTTTTTTGGGTCCAAACTTCTCACAAAGAACTGACCCCCTTGTGATAGCCCGTGTGGGGTCAGACGAATGTGGTCACTACATTTGTCTGACGCTAGACGGAGATTCTCCACTTCCGCATCTCCACCCACAATGGAGGAGGCACAGAACCCAAGATGCATCCCAATGGGAAACATTATATTACGATCGACTAAATAAATAATTGTAGTATCTTAGAACTAACTATTGACGAGCTTGTAATTTTGTGAACACCCTCTCTTTTGATGTATATATATAACAAGCTTAGTCTTCCTATCCGATTATTTGTGAACACCCTATCTTGTATTGTTTAAATTAACAATACATTACTTATTTATGTTTATGTTGTAAATAACTGTTTGTATCATTTGAATTAATTATTTGGCCAGGTGGAACAAAATACTCCTTACATGTGTCGCTGTAAGAATGGATTCATTAAAGAGAGGATATCCCGTAAAGAACATAGTTATGGTCAACCGTATTACGCATGTCCTCTTTCAGTGGTAAGTAATCATATGTTTGCTTAGTTATGTAAATTATTTGTTTGTTAATAATACATTTCTTATTATTTTCTTAACATGTAACAGCTAGGAACAGATGACTATGGTTGTCGGTACTTTATGTGGAAGGATGAGTTTCAAAGGAGGCACTTTAGTCGAGCCTCTTCTTCAACGCAGTGCTCAGACTGCGTTGCTAACGCTAATAAGATTGACCAGCTTGAAGCAAGAAACAAGCTGTTGATGACAAGAATAAAGACGCTGGAGATGGAGTTAGAATTGGCAAGGAATCCTGAGGATCACGCTTGTCAGTCGAGTGCAAGGCTTCATGATCTTTTAAATAATATGAATAATCTTCATATGTCGTAGATGTTGTTGTTTTAAATGAAATGAATAATCTTCATATTTGTTGTTTTTAAATAATGTGTTGACGTTGTCGTTCAATTTAATAATAACAGTTGTTGTTGTAGTTATTTAATGTAGCAATATTTAACGTGTGATGCGTGGGTTTTGCAACCTTACAACAGGTTTTACCTCTCGAGGGATCTCAAGAGGCTTACAACCCCACCAGGCAGTGTACCTGACCGATGTAGTATAGTGTAGTGGTAAGTACGGGGGATTGATCGTTCTCCACAGGGAATAGTGTTCGTTAGGTGTGAAAGGCTACTCTAATTAGGTCTAAGGGTTGAGGAAGATTCTTTTTATGTTTTTATAGTTTTTATGAAAGCAAGTAAAATCTCGGGTTTTGAAGGAGTGGGCGGAATTAGTTGCTAGTCAACTAACCCAAATAACTACAAATGCAAATAAAATAAAATAACAAAAATGAAAAGTGGTGAGAAACTTATGTGTAGAGAAATGTGTTTACTTAGATTTCCTTACTCCCTAACTATCTTTTACCGGTTAATTAGTGTGTATTAGTCGCGTGGATGACGGGTGTATTCCTTAATACCATTCGTGGGGTGGCGTACTTACTTCCCCAAACTCTACAAGCTCCTACTTCACTCCTATGTCGAGCCGGCTAGGAAGCTCCTAACATGGGATCACTAGAATTCGCTTGTGCATTAAATACAACCATAAAAAACCTTTAGTACGCGTTTGGTTCATGTTTCTTAAGACGTTCAAGCAAGTTACCGAATAGGAAGTTAGCCAGTTTTCTTAAGCCTAACATAGATAAACAATCATCCAATACAACTAATAACACACTAACAACCAATAATCAATAGCTAGGTTTCATTAGATCTAAGCAAACACAAGATAAAATTAGCCTAACATGTTAAACAAAAGACAAGCATAAGATAGAATCAAACAACACATAGACATATTGAATGATTAATTGATAACTTATCTTTTAATGAAACATGGAAGATCTCAAGGCAAGAAGCCCTGAAAAAGTAGCTAAAATCGTCTTAGGGTTTTATCCCAAAACTCCACACACTAAGCTCTCCTTAATGACAAAAAATTAGAAAACTATATATAGACTTTGACATCTGACGGCGTCACCTTATGCATTGTGACGCCGTCACCTCGCCGCTTTTAGGGTTCCCGGATGACCATCTTGACGCCGTCCCTCTTTAGCTCTACCAAAATCCATTCTGGCTTATCAAGGCTTGACGCCGTCGGATCAAGAACGTGACGCCGTCCCCTTATGATTTAAGCCGTGACGCCCTTGATTTAGTTAAAGCGTGACGCCGTCAGAATTCTCATGCAAACTCACTGGCCCGTCATGAGTAAATTTCACATCCAACTTTTCTTGCCAAGGCATGACGCCGTCCCATGTTAATTGTGACGCCGTCAAGAGTAACTTTTAGCCGATTCTTGAGACTTTGCCGTTTTCTTCACTTTAATGCTCCAAAAACGTCCAAAATGCCTCCTTTTCCAGATTTCTCCTCAAAAGTACCTAAAATGACAAAAGGAACGATTTAGGGCAATATTTGATCAAATAAATACGATTTAAGGCTTAAATGACCCCTTAAAAGCGGTACACTTTTCGCCTCATCAAATACCCTTACACTTGAGATTTGCTTGTCCTCAAGCAAATGCGCTTTTATTCTAATCAAAATATAAGTTAGGGGTCATTTAATGCAAACATAAAAGTAATTACAACAAATAATCGTTCCACTTCAATCATAATAAGCACGGAGATTATATACTAGCACCTCACAAGTAGTGTTTAGATACTCACATCTCTCAAGTGTCATCAAAATAAATCTCATAAATGAAAACGGAAAATATCTCTCACTACCTGTCATAGCAAATAGATTACCATAGGCTTGGGAAGGATCGAAAACCTCCTCCACTAGGCGTAAGCACCTAAGATAAACTATCAAAGAGGGCTTTTAAATGGGTTATAACGTTAGGTGTAGGGAAAAGGAAAACACGGTTTTGTTGGATAAAGGATATTTTACTGGTGGCGAGTTAAAGATCTTGATTAATTACATGTACTATACAATGTTGCTAAGCCAAGACTAGACTCGATCTAAAGCTAGAAACAAAATAACATAAACATAAAATAAACATAAAATAAAACGGGATGGTAGTCCGTATGTTTTTTCTATTTTTCTTTTTCTCATTTTTTTGTATTTTTCTTGATTTTTTTCGATTTTTTTTTTTTTTTTTTTTTTTTTTTTTTTTTTTTTTTTTTTTTTTTTTTTGCATACACTTTTACCCTACCATCCAAAATAATACATCAAAGGGGCATTGCATCCCCTTACACTTGAACTTTTACATAACTTTACAAATAACTATTCTAATTACTCGAATTAAGATAATTGAAAAACTTGGAGTACTTTTAAAACATTTAGCACATATGGGGGTAATAAATGATGTTCTTCCCCATTACTCCATTACACTAGTACTTTACCCATGAGTCCCAATCGTCCCAAAACAATATGTACAAGGATATGACTCGACTTAGCAACCATGTAATCAACTAGATAATTAACTTGGGTTTAAACAAATGTTGTAACAATAATGCACTAAAAATGAGTGCATACAAGGTAGGCTAAGGCGATTTGGGTGTACATTTAAGTGGGGTGTAACAAATTCTTCCTTTAAGTAAAATGCTTAAAGGTCGAAACGAAAAGATAGGCTCTGAGGGGTGTACTAGGGGTATCGTGTACTAAAAATGAGTACAACGCAAAGGGTGTGGGAGAATTACTTGACCAATGTAGCCAACGTAATTATAACAAAAACACAGGTGTAAAACAATGGGTTAATCCTAATGCCTCTTATCATGTAGTAAATCTAACTACACGAATGTAGTCTCACTTGTGGCCTCGGAATGGTCCTAACGCAAGTTCTAGAATCTAAGTGCTACCGGTACACACATCATAGCATAAATGCTTTTCCTACCAATTCTAGGGCGAACCTCACATATTTGGGGGTGGAAAATTTTTTTAGTTGTACGGTTTTTGTGCTAGTCATATAACTCCTATCCATGAGACGCTGATTAAGATCAAAGTTTCACTCCTATATGTTGTAAAAAATTTTAAATTTGGCACTAAAATTACCTTAACAAGTATTTCTCTCAGTTTTATTACACATCTACCATCAAACAAACAAAAATCAAGCGCAATTGTATTCTCTAAAATCGTACTTTTACCCTCCCCTTACACTTAAGATGAACATTGTCCCCAATGTTCAAATAACAAGATGTAAAAGAATAAAGTAAAAGAATGAAATCAAATACTCCCCTGATTCGCTCGTTGGATAATGAGATTACACGGTTAAATCTTCCTCCAAAGAGAATGTTGAAGCTCCATGACTAATGCATCGCCATAAGCTTGATTCAAAACATTTCCTTGTCCAAAATAACCTGTTGAACCTGAGAAAACAAACACGAAAACCTGCATAACATCGGCGGGATAAAATCTATATATAAGGATATAATGCTTGTGGAATGATAACTTTGCAGATTCCTGGAGATTATAAGTTGGAGATTTTAATAAAAACTTTTTATGAAAACAAAATTTTCAAAAATTTCTGGAAATTAAATCTGACGCCGTCAGGTTATAACCCCTGACGCCGTCAGAAATGACCTGACAAAAATTTTCATTTTAAGTTTCCGGAAAATTTCTTGAAAAACCTTTACCTTACTTCCTGGAAATCCTGCAAAACATCATTATGACTCGATACAAGCATTTGACTCAAACAAATACGAATATGTATGCTAACTTATTATTATTATGATTCATGTTCATATGTGTTCTAATAAACCAATTTAGATTTCCCTTACACTTATCTTTTGCAAAATACCTTTATATGTAGTTAAGACGAAGTTAAAAACAAAATAAAGCATTTTCACAAATTACTTTTGAACATGAATCAATAAGAATAAAAATTAAACACACATACGGAAGCAAATAAAAACAAACAAACAAACAAGTAAATAAACACACAAAGCAAATAAAACAAATAACGCTTGGGTTGCCTCCCAAGAAGCGCTTGTTTTTGTTCGAGTCATGAGCCTGACTCTACCCTTATTTAATGGAAAAAGGAGAGGTTTTCCCTACACTTAGGATTAAGTGCGGGTGATAGTAGCGATACACACCAGCTCGGTAGGAGTATGCCACGTGAGGAAAGAGTGGTGGATGAATTATATGCTCAAAGGGGTGTGCTCCTTTCATCATAACCTTACCTAGTTCACTTTGGTCAATGGGTGAATTAAAGTTTTCTCCTAAAAAGGGATCATTTTCTAACAACTTCGAGAGACTCCTAATTGGGAATCCATCTTGACCCAATAGACCCGGTTTAAACCCATAATGTTTCTTGTGATCAATCATGAATGGGTGATGTAGACATGTAAGGTCATTTTTCACTCCTATATTGTCTTCCTCTCTACAAGGCTTAGAGTCTACTACCTCCAACATAAAACTACCCGGACTATATGGTTTGATGGGTGGATCGGGACCTAATTCAATTCCTAAGTTCACATCTAAGGATGGAAGATTAGGTAACGGTTTTGGTTTAGGCTCCGGTTCATCAAAACTAGGAACTTCCATTGAACTAAAAGGAAGGTTATGACTACAAGTATTCAAACCTATTTCTTCTAGTTTTGTTTCTTCCAAAGGTTCTACTTCAATTGGGGTTCCTATAGTCCCTTCTACATCTTCCGGGTAAGTCACGGGCGGTGTGTGTGCCTCAAATGATGGTAGGACTTGTGGGGTATTTGGCGGGCTTGGATTTTCTACTTTATCATCCATCTTATCAAGATCACCTATATCCTCAACATGTGTTTCATTATAATCCAACCCTAACATTTTCCCAAGTATCTCAAGTGCTTCTCTAGGCATCTTAACTTCTATATCCGAATCATAAGGATCATCCTCAATATTATGACTGCTATATTCAAATTGCCCAAAAGATTCATCATGTGTTTCTTGAGATTCATCATCATCGATCATAAAACCTAGGTCTTTTTGATCAATGTGATCATGCTCGGCTAGATCCTCCATCACATCAAGATCACCTAAGTGTTCACCCTGTATTATGGTAGTGCCTAACCATGACATGCAGCTAGGTGGCTCAACTCTAACCATCTCAGAATCTTGGTTTGACTCTAAGTCCATGTCCTTGGAAACTAGGTCTTTTTGCTCATACGAATCCATCAATTCGTTCCACTTATGGGTCATCGTTAGGAAGCTTTCCTCAAAATTCATCCAAAGGGTCTTACTAAAAGGAATTGATCCAGATAATGATTGTCTAAGAGAAGTATCACATGCATAGAATTCATTAAACCCATCTAACCTTACCCCCAACTTTATTTGGATATCACAAAGATCACGAAACAATTCATAGGAATGATAGGAAACAAATCTCTTGGTGAAGTATAATTGTTCATCTATTGTCAATGATCTAAATGGAATTTCATCCGCCATAGTGACAAATGAAAATGGTTTTACAAACAAAGGGCACAAAGAAAAAGATAGACTAAAGAAAACCTAGAAAAATAAAATAAAAAATCTCACTAGAAAGGAATCTAGTGAGTAGACCTATAAAATAAAAATTCACCCTAAACAATAACTATTCCCCGGCAGCGGCGCCAAAAACTTGATGCGTGGGTTTTGCAACCTTACAACAGGTTTTACCTCTCGAGGGATCTCAAGAGGCTTACAACCCCACCAGGCAGTGTACCTGACCGATGTAGTATAGTGTAGTGGTAAGTACGGGGGATTGATCGTTCTCCACAGGGAATAGTGTTCGTTAGGTGTGAAAGGCTACTCTAATTAGGTCTAAGGGTTGAGGAAGATTCTTTTTATGTTTTTATAGTTTTTATGAAAGCAAGTAAAATCTCGGGTTTTGAAGGAGTGGGCGGAATTAGTTGCTAGTCAACTAACCCAAATAACTACAAATGCAAATAAAATAAAATAACAAAAATGAAAAGTGGTGAGAAACTTATGTGTAGAGAAATGTGTTTACTTAGATTTCCTTACTCCCTAACTATCTTTTACCGGTTAATTAGTGTGTATTAGTCGCGTGGATGACGGGTGTATTCCTTAATACCATTCGTGGGGTGGCGTACTTACTTCCCCAAACTCTACAAGCTCCTACTTCACTCCTATGTCGAGCCGGCTAGGAAGCTCCTAACATGGGATCACTAGAATTCGCTTGTGCATTAAATACAACCATAAAAACCTTTAGTACGCGTTTGGTTCATGTTTCTTAAGACGTTCAAGCAAGTTACCGAATAGGAAGTTAGCCAGTTTTCTTAAGCCTAACATAGATAAACAATCATCCAATACAACTAATAACACACTAACAACCAATAATCAATAGCTAGGTTTCATTAGATCTAAGCAAACACAAGATAAAATTAGCCTAACATGTTAAACAAAAGACAAGCATAAGATAGAATCAAACAACACATAGACATATTGAATGATTAATTGATAACTTATCTTTTAATGAAACATGGAAGATCTCAAGGCAAGAAGCCCTGAAAAAGTAGCTAAAATCGTCTTAGGGTTTTATCCCAAAACTCCACACACTAAGCTCTCCTTAATGACAAAAAATTAGAAAACTATATATAGACTTTGACATCTGACGGCGTCACCTTATGCATTGTGACGCCGTCACCTCGCCGCTTTTAGGGTTCCCGGATGACCATCTTGACGCCGTCCCTCTTTAGCTCTACCAAAATCCATTCTGGCTTATCAAGGCTTGACGCCGTCGGATCAAGAACGTGACGCCGTCCCCTTATGATTTAAGCCGTGACGCCCTTGATTTAGTTAAAGCGTGACGCCGTCAGAATTCTCATGCAAACTCACTGGCCCGTCATGAGTAAATTTCACATCCAACTTTTCTTGCCAAGGCATGACGCCGTCCCATGTTAATTGTGACGCCGTCAAGAGTAACTTTTAGCCGATTCTTGAGACTTTGCCGTTTTCTTCACTTTAATGCTCCAAAAACGTCCAAAATGCCTCCTTTTCCAGATTTCTCCTCAAAAGTACCTAAAATGACAAAAGGAACGATTTAGGGCAATATTTGATCAAATAAATACGATTTAAGGCTTAAATGACCCCTTAAAAGCGGTACACTTTTCGCCTCATCAACGTGCTATTATACAAAACATTATACATATACAAAACATTATTAAACACAAATATACAAAACATTATACATATACAATATACAAAACATTATAATATATTTCTATTTAAAAAAAAAAAAAAAAAAAAAAAAAAAAAAAAAAAAGGAAGAAAAGGACAAAACTGCAAAAAGTACAAAAGTACAAATAGCATACATAGCCACCGTTTATATAGAGAAATAGCTACCGTTTATATAGTCCATGCCTTTATTATAGCACGGATAACGAGTGCGTTGCTAAAGATAATGAGATCAAGCTGTTGAAGACAAGAATAAAGACGTTGGAGATGGAGTTAGAATTGGCAAGGAATCCTGAGGATCACGCTTGTCAGTCGGGTGCAAGGCTACATGATCTTTTAAACGATATGAATAATCTTAATATGTCGTAAATGTTGTTGTTTTTAAATAATATGTTAACGTTGTCGTTTAATTTAATAATAAAAGTTGTTGTTGTAGTTATTTAATGTGGTAATATTTAACGTGCTATTATACAAACAAAATAATTATACAAAACATTATATATATACAATACATTATTATACATACAAAATATTTTTTATTTAAACACAAAAACACAAAACAAATACAACATATTTTTTATTTACACACAAAATAAAACACAACATAAAACAAAAACAAAAAAAAAAAAAAAAAAAAAAAAAAAAAAAAAAAAAAAGACATGAAGTGACAACTTGTACCACTTGTACCCAAAAGTACCATGAAGTGACAACCTAGGGTCCTAGACCCGGTTTTGTTAAAAAAATAGCCCCGGTACTTATAACCCACCCCTAAAAAAAAACACACGCCAAACAGTAGATAGTCATAGACAACAAACAGAAACTAAGACCCACAAACTAAGAAAAACAAATTCATAAAGGCCCTCACATGAGAGTACTTAAACAAAAGCAAAAGACTCCTTCAAATAAAATTTAAGTAGGAAGCAAGAAATAACAAAAATAAGTTTCAAACGAAGCGACCATCAACACCCACCAATAACACAATCTGAATAAGCTTGCACACAACTTTTTTGTTTTCTTTACAAAGGTTTTGATTCATTCCTTTGAATTCTAGTTTCAACCTACAGTAGCATCATCTAAAAAATACCATTACAAATTTCTTAAAACACAGAACACCAGGAGAAAAAAAAGGAACCTGTTTATCTCATACTATTAAGTATTAACTAACAGTAGCATCATTAAACATTCCCTAGGTTGAAACTAGAATTCAAAGGATAAACTTACAGTTGGTTTCTTGATTGAGAGAAAAAATGTCTGCTCTTGTGGCCAACCGTTAGCAGTGGCGAAGCTTGACCAAAATTAGTGGGGGGTCGGGATCTAATATACCGAAATTTCACAATTAAAATGGGGGGTCGAAACCGAATATACCGAAATTTTTCTACACGAAAACTATATACCCCCTACATCGCAAAAAAAATTTCGGTGGGTCGCCCCCCCCCCCCACCCCTTAATAGCTGCGCCCCTGGCCGGTAGATGCAGATAGCTGTTGTGATATGTGATAACTAGGTCAAAAATAAATAGAACGTGCATGAAAATTGAGGATAATATTGTAATTTAACAAAGGCACATGATGTTAATTACTGGTTTCCCCTCCTAATCCCCCCAAAAATGGACGGAACAAATCAACACACAAAAGCCCATAACTTCCCTCCCTCCCACCTTCCCGTCCCCTACCTTTCCATCTTAAAAAAACTCAAGAACACCCTTTTTTTTTAATTTCTCTTCCCATCCCCTTCCATTATTTAAAAAAAAAAAAAAAAAACAAAAAAAAAACAAAAAAAACAACAAAAAAACCAAACAAATTCGAGAACAGAGAGTTAATAAAATCTTTCTCCCATTTTTGGGAGGAAAGGAGGAAAGGGAATGGAAACAAAATTGATTGTTGTGTAAAGACTAGTATACCATTTTTAAAACATTTGACATTAACAACTAAAGGGAATTTGCACAAGTTATTTTCCTTTTCCTTCAACTCAAGAACATGATTTATGATTATTTTCCTTTTTCTTTCCTCTATCTCAAGAACATATCAACTAACACTTCATTTCCTTTTCCATTTCTTTTCCCATTCATATTCTTTTCCATTTCCTTTCACTCAAAACTCGAGAACTGAGTGTTAGGGTGTGGGTTTTAAAGTCTTGTGGATGTGTGTGTGTGTCTGGAAGTAACGAGAGAGAGAGAGAGAGAGTAGATGAAGTTTATGATGTGTGAGTTTTAATTTTAACAAGGATGGCGGCGGCCGGCCGCGTTGCGGCCTGCGGGGATTTTTTTTGTTGTATTTGGTTTCTGATGTTTTTTACAAGGTTGCAAAAATCGCGAATCGGTAGTCGGGCGGTCGACCACCTTGTAGCTTGTAATCGGTCTAGGCGGGATTAATCGGATTAGCATTACTGACAAATTTTAGTTATTTCTGGCAAGTTTTGTGTATTTTCGGTGAGTTTTAGGTATTTCCGGTAAGATATTTTCTAGAAGTGATATAAAGTGTATGAATCACAAAGAAAAGTCTATGAAGAATGTATGCAAGTATTTTTTTTTTTTGTGCGGGTAATACTCCCAACGAGGATCAAAACTATGATAAATAAAGCTCAGATCTGCCATGGCTGCAACTACAGTTCATATGTGGTTACCTTGCCAAAATATAATCCAGAAGACAATCATCATCGCCTTAATAGACGGGCCATTGTTTCATGCCGTCGATGGTTGCACGGTATTTTTTTTTAGTAGAAAGTGTGGCTAACGAAACTAATAAATGATATTAACCTTTTTCAGTGATTCCAAAAAGTGCCTAATAAGACCCAACATTTGGTGATTCACTAAGCTACTAACCTACTAAACATTTGTCATCACATAACTGCTGAGCTTACTCACAAAACCTGCATTTATTCATAGCAACGAAAATACAGTCATAAGCAATTAATATGTGGTAGAAAATTTGATATTAGAGTACTTCGGATAAACATTTGATTTCGGTATATTCCTCCAAGTGACACACAGATAAAAACACTTTTAAAAACACTCTTCAAGATAAATTCATAAAAGTCAAAAACAGGGAGTTACCCTTCATGTACAGTTGCTTAGATTCATCTTATGTGTACAAATAGTATCAGCATAAGCAACTGGTCGTAAGACCTTTGGTGGCTAACTGGATCATACAAACATTCGCCATTTGACTTTGTGTGTCAATCACTTCGGTTCAACTGTTGCATCACATTAAATTGATTTAACAACCTGACAATTAATTTAGGACACGTGAGGTGATGTTCGAGACATACCTGGTTGACCCGTGTCGCTCTTAGCCAATTTATTTACCCATTTGACCTGTTATTAAACAAATATAGCATGTTAGTAAATGAATCATTAATCGTCTAAGTATATGAATCAGTTAAAATCAATGCTGCAAAAATCGCTAGGCGCTAGTCGGGCGGTTGACCACCTTCGAGGTGGAATTCGCCTAGGCGCTGCCTTGGCGGATTGGAATTTTTTATATATAAATATTATCAATAATATTATATAACATAACAAAATACTTCAAATTCAAATAGTTCAAACTTCATATAGTTTGAAGTTGCAAAATAGACACATTAACATAACAATTCAAGTAGTTAAAACTTCAAACGTTAACATATTACTTCAAATACTTCAAACATAAATATTAGATTCATGCTCAATTCTCTTCTTCACCATATTGTTCAATGATTTTAGCTCCATCCGACTCGTATTCAACCTCCTCATCCACTTCCTCCTCACTTTCCGACACAAAATCATCCTCAAAAAGTTCTCTTTCTTTCCTTCTAGCACTTGTCCGAGGCCTTAATTCATCTTCGACACCCAAGGTATCACTAACCGCCTCCCAATGTGCATCATCACCATCAACGATCCATTCTTGTGCCTCACTTGCATCTTCTCCTAGAAGTAGTTCATGATTTCTCGCCTTTCTTTTCTTGTTACTTTCCATTAAATTTGCATTAGCTTGAACATAAACAAGATTGTTCATTTTAGCCACCTCTAGTCTATTTCTTTTTTTCGTATGCACCTACGAAGTTCAAATTAAGCAATAATATATTTATATTTAAGTAAATAAACGAATATATTATATATATTTGTTAAATTACTTAAGATTTGAAGTTACTAACCCCTTCAAATATGCTCCAAATTCTTTCACATCCCGATGAACTAGTGGTTAAAGAAAATATCCTTATAGCAATCTTTCTTAAATTAGGAGCCGAGCCACCATAACTATCCCACCAATTTGCTATAATTTGAAAACAAGCATATTAATATATTGATAAATCTAAATTTTTGTTCCAAAAAAAAAATGATCAAAGTTTGCATTACCTAGATCAAACTTCTCATTGTTCACCGCACATGCTTTAATCGCGATTGGTCGGTCAAACTTTTCAAGCTTATTCTTGTACATTGGCAATTCAACCGTATTGATATGGTTTTGAAGCTCATAATCTCCGGGAAATAAAACACCAAGAATCTCAACAATCGAATCATTAGCTTCTACGTCTAGTTTGGCCAACGGATCATAATAATAATAATAGGGGTTTAAAATGTAGGCCGCCTTATGTAGGAACGTGCCAAGCCTATTTGATGACTTTTGTGCAATGATATCCAAAACGGGCTTGTATGCATTTTCATTATCGTTCAACGCACTTTTTATTTCTTGTGTTGCCTTTCTTAGCTCACCATATATAAAACCCATGGAAGGCTTCCAATCCGCATCGACCATACGAAGAACTTTAACTAATGGTGCAAAAACTTTCAAACATGTTGTTACACCCGCCCAAAATGCGGCACTTAGCACCAATGCATAAACGGTTTTTCCTTTAACCATTTTTGAGAATTTACACTTCTCCCACTCTTCACTACAAAACATATTTCTTAGTTGAGACTTTTTTTCGGCCAAACTTTGTAAAGTGAGAAATCCGGAAGCAAATCTTGTAACTCCCGGTCTCACTATATCTCTTTTCTTAGTGAATTGCCTCATCAAAGCCAATGTCTTGTGGTGGGCATAAATAAACACCGTTAGCGTTTTCGCTTGATCAAGTGTTTTCTTGTACCTCGTTAGCCCACCAATTGCTTCAAAAAGAAATAAATATGCTACTGTTAAACTTCAATTCAACTATCTACTGTAATGTGACTTCAAATATGCCCACTGTATAAATAATTATAAATAAGTAAATAAGTAAAAGTAATTATTACCTTCGAGCATAAGATTAATAGTATGAGTCGCACACGATGTCCAAAAGAATTTTGGTTTTTTCTCTTGCAACAACTTTGCGGCTCCCATATTATTAGAGGCATTATCGGTCACAACTTGAACGACATTATCGGGACCAACTTCTTCAATGCAACTATCTACATACTCAAATATGTAATCGCTTGTGTGAGCTTTATCCGAACAATCTTTAGCACCAATAAAACGGTACCTAACTTTGAATTCACACACAAATTCATGATGCTTCTTCTTTTTCTATCGGACCATGCATCCGTCATAATAGAGCATCCAATTCTTTCCCATTCTTCTTTGTATTTTGTCATCAAGCTTTTTGTTCTTTCAACCTCTTTTTTTAGAAAAGTACCCCCTATCTCATATCTAGTAGGAGGTGGACCATTAGGTCCAAATTGACCAACCGCTTGCATTACCTTTACAAAGCTATCCCTTTCGAAAACATGAAACGGAATCGCACATTCATAAGCCCACCTACAAATATATTCTTTGTAGGCGATCATTTGTTCTTTTCTTATAACATTAGAAAGATTAGCTTGTTTGCTCATGCCTTTATCTACGACTTTTGCAAATCTATCAATAGGACCAAAAGACTTAGATGGTTTCAAGTTTCCAAAACTATCTTCCATTTCATCAAGGTCGATCGTTTCATCATTACTAATATTCACTTCCGCTCTTAAAGCATCATTATGTTCTTGTTTGGCTTTCTTTTTGTTTTTGGCCTCATCAAGAGCATTTCGACATTTGATTTTATCTTCATTGGATGATGATTTACAAGCCCTTACACTTCCTATTATACCTGCAATATGTTGTTTGATTCTATAAACTCCTCCCGACACCACTTTCTTACATTTCAAACATTGGACTTTATCCGGGTCGTTTGGGTCCGCTAGTATTCCAAATTCCCACCCAACGTCATTCGAATTTCGTTTACGTGGGTGAGTGATGTCCGTAGACGCGGTAGATTCTTTAGATTGAGGCGTCGATGACATGTTTAGTTAATCTATAATTATAAAGAAAAAAAAAACATGTTTAGTTAATAGACATTATGACCCACTGATGACCCAACTTTAATATTCCCATTAAATACCAATTAAACCCCAACTTTAATATTCCCATTAAATACCAATTAATATTCCCCACTTGCAATTTTATTATACCCCAACGCCCAACAACAAATATGCAGAAACAAAACACAGTCGACCAAAATTAAACCCACAAAACACACAATGATTTCAATCAAAAAATCGAAACACACAATGATTTCGGAAATAAAACACCAATTAAACCCACAAAACACAATCATCTCAATCGGCTTCTTATCAGATTTGGAAATTAAAAGAGTGGTTTTAATTGAAATAAGAACATACCTTTTGAATCTTTGATTAGTGGTTTTAATCGGTTTCTTTTGGAAGATACATGTTATTGAAAGGTATGTGTGTGAAAAAAGAGGCGGGATATGAAAAAAAAAACCTAGATCTGAAATTATTGAAGCGTTGACCCATTTTTTTAGTTGACTGACCCGGCCCGCCTAGCCCGATTTGACCCGCCACGGCGCTTTGTTGACTGCCTTTTGACCAAAACGCCTAATTTGGCCGATTTGGTAAAAAGCAGGGCGGAATAGGACCGACTAGCGCCTAGACCGCTTTTTACAACACTGGTTAAAATAGATATGTGCACTGGTAAAAATGTGAGCATTTTTTATGTCATAAGAACATAAGCCTTGCAAATGAGAGTAAGGAGAATCCGGTAAACTGTTAATATTCGTAACTTACTCACTATTCAGCGCCTTTCGATTGCGTCGTTAGTTGCATTCTCGGTTACACAGACCTGAACCACAAAGAAAAAAGTGGAGCCTGAATTTGTGAAATAACTTGAGAAGCAAAAAAGGAGCTTCTAACTTACTGGTACTGCATTTAGTGATGCATAAATATTGTGAGAAAGAACGTTTTGCATTATAGTATTTCAAAACTACATGTTAACATGTCCCAACACTACTCATTGGCTTTTTCGAATTAAGCCCTTAATATCCCGGTATATGGCTTAACCATTAAGCCTGTAAGAAAACACTTTCAAGGAACCATATTTGACACTGGTGAGAACATGTATATATATCACTAACCAAGGCTAGCCTCATGTTCAAGCAATATAATTCAGTGTAAAAGAAATATAAAAAAATGTGAATATAGACGCTCGTCAAAAGGTTGACTCTAAGTAAACATAATCACAAAGATTATCTTTTACTTATTACCTAATGTATTGATATGGCAACTGGGCAGCAGCTATCAGTGCTTTATCGATTGTGTTTAAATGTGGTTACCTGGTACAGAGAAACATCCATATCATATCACAATTCAAATAAACAAAGTTTACCAAAATTTTAGTAAGTTAACCATATCATGACCTCAAATAATAATAATAATAATAATAATAATAATAATAATAATAATAATAATAATAATAATAATAATAATAATAATAATAATAATAATAATAATAATAATAATAATAATAATAATAATAATAACAACGATTATCACCTGATACGTTTTCTCCATGTTGAGTATTTTTCCCAATGTTTGCAATCATCTCCTATAATTGCAAAGTTGCAATCATCTCCTGTAATTGCCAAATGTCAGTAACGCAACAGCTTCACATTTGATATGAAACGATTGAGAGCATAACATTGCAAGCAGAATCGTGTCTCGGCCAAAGCCTATGTCAAACCTTATATCCAAGACCAAAAGGTAGTTGGAATAATAACTAAGTATGTCAAACCTTATATCCATATCGAATGGACCAGTGAATATACGTGTAAGTGAACCTTGTCACATAAGGTGTTAATCTGCATTCACACAACAACAACAAACACAAATATAAAAGGCTGACAATTAGTTGACCAAAAAAAGGCATCATTGTCACCCAAAACCCTAAATCTCAAATCCGCAAAATTAAATACAATTAAACCTAAAACCATAAAAAATTTACCTGGTATAATAGGCACTCAAATCGTTCATCTTATGTTGGAGTTAACAACAACGCACAACTCAAGAAACAACCGTAAGACCGGCTTATCTAAACTAATCATTCTCCCAGAAATCTTCCGGCACCAACAAAACACCAAAATCGAAACCCATGTGATCAGCTGTTACCGAATGTCGAAGGCAAAAAAAAAAACCACAAAAATCAGGAAGTAACAATCGCGAAGCTTGGTGATGATTTGTGTGTATGTTTGTGTCTGTGAGAAAGAGTACTCCCGAAGATTCTAGCTATCTGCGTAATAGATTTTTTTTTTCTTTTTTGTATATAAAAAATAGGGTCATAATGGGCCACATATAAAGGCTAGGAGATCGGGCTTTGTTAGCCCGGGTTTTTTTGGCGGGAAAATAGCAAGCAAAACGGTGTCGTTTTTTTGTGCTATAATATATACTGAGAATGGCGCCGGCCGCCGCGTTGCGGGCAGACCAGTTTTTTTTTGGCGTTGTATTTGGTTTTTCATGCCTTAACGACCATTAAAAACATCTTAAATCCCATAACACCACACTATAACTTTGCTATTATTATGGAAATGTCCAAAGTATTGTGCAATAAGTAGAGTGTATTAGTTGAAAGATGTACCTTGAGCTAAAAACCCAATGTTTGTAGGGTCTGCTAAACACTTGAACTGAATCTGAAGCTGATAACAGCAGCAGATAACTCGGCTCAACAAAGAAACAGACTTTGGTGTTCAATGTGTTACCTCCTCTTCTTGAGCTAAAATAAAGTCATGAATTAGGTACACTCCAGGAATATTCATTTCTGAGGCTTCTAAAGACACCTGAACTGAATCAGCAGCTACGACCTATCAGCATAAGAGTCCATATTTTAGAAAATATACATTACCAAAAGAGCTAGTTCCAATTAACCAAATATGCGCATATATTGAATCTAGTTTCAAGGTTAAAGGGAGAGAAGCATATAACTGTCTATGATACATGAGTTGTTAATACCTGAGACTGTGGTCGTTGAACTGAGTAATGAATGTGCAAAGAGAGGCCTCCAAGATCAGAACATGGTTTATGATCCAATGCCTTAAGTGTTGTTTGTGCAGGCTCATTTCGTGTTGGTTCAGTGTTTGCAGACATGAGTTTTTTTTCCAGAACTTAGTTGTACATGAACACTAAACATGAGGCTCAGATCTGCAAACGCAGGGCCAAAACTAAATGGAGGATTTGGCTGTAACCAAAGTTAGGGTTTGGTCGCCCCGCCAAAATATCAGCCTGGTTAAATTATGCTCCTTAAAAATATAGATGCAGAGAGAAATCATCATTGCCTCAGATAATTTAACCCCCGGTGTGGCTGCAATCCAAATATAGGTGCATTTGCCTAGCCAATACACCGTGGTCAGTAATAATTCTCGAGGATAGATACCTCATAATAAAAACAAAAGAATGCAACATTACAAAGAAGCTCAGGTCTGCAAATACAGAACCAATACGAAATGCCAACGTTGGCTTCAAGGACTGAAGTATAGTTGGGCTCAGATCTTCAAATAGATTTTAGTTAACAGAAACAGCGAGATTTTAACAGGGCTGGAAAAACATAACATGTTGCATAGTAATTGTTTATACTACACCATCCGGTATTTGCCATGCCAACTTGTGTTAAAATCTTGAATGAGTTATTTCATTTTATTCAAATTATAACAGTCATCATAGCCCTATAATATATATACATAGCATTGTCACATGAATGGATTAGGTACATGCCATCTGCAGTATATGTCTTATGGTATAGAAAAATTAGATTACCCTATGCCTTGGTTGCAGAAATGGAGGTTGCTGAGGCGATTGTCTATCGCACTCTACCATCCGTCCATGTTTTGCATCCAGGAAAATTGGCTCTGATTAATTCATGGCCTAGCTGCACACGTGGAGGTATCCGCCATGGCTGAAAACATAGCATCTTGCCCTGCCAAGACACGGACATTCCTCAAGTTTTTACAAACCCACTACCATTCATTTAAGACCCTTAAAAGGCTAGACATAACGAAGGCAAGAAAACAGCAGTTGCTGCATTAGCATAAACGGCTAAACGCTCCGCCAAAGTATGATCTCAATACAACTCGAAGCAATAAACATCCTGAAAACTAACAATAGAACACCTAAATCATACGGGTAAACCTAAAATCGAACTAATCAAAACAAAAAAAGTATAACCCCCAATATTTCGCATACAACTTTACTCATAAATAACTATCAATAAGTTTACCAAAAAAAAAACTATAATTGTCACCGAAAACCCTAAATCTGAAATCTGGCAAAATTAAATACAATTAAACCGAAAACCATAAAACTTTTACCTGGTATAATCGAGTTAGAGATACTCTCAAATCCGTTCATCTTATCTTCGAGCTAACAACAACTCACTGAACAGCATCGTCACACACCCAAGACCTCCCCTTCCTTCACATATACACCATCGTCACACACCCATACCTCACTGAACGCTATCGTCACACACCCACACCTCCCTGAACTCCGGCAGCAATTTTTTCTTTTTTTTTTCTTTTTTTTTTTTTTTTAATTTTCTTTTATTACAATGGGAAGATCAAGAAGCTTCATGAAATATCTATAACACCAAAAACGGACTAGAGAAGAAAAACGTGGGCCAAGATAAATGGGCCTTGGTAGCCCAAGCATTTTGGCGTGAAACCCAGAAGTAATACGGTGCCGTATTGATTGCGCTATAATATATACTTATAACAAGGATGGCGGCGGCCGGCCGCGTTGCGGCCTGGCGGGGTTTTTTTTCGTTGTATTTGGTTTGTGATGTTTTTTATCAAAGGTATTTTGAAACTAATGTACGATTTTGTCTAGTATAATAATAGATAGTAATAACAGTGGCTAAGTCGACATACCTTGTCTAGCACGCTTACGCCTTTAAGAATGGGCGCCCGTCTCCCATTATTACCACTTCATCGTCTTCCATTCTTTGCTATACCAAAAAATAAGCAGCGAGAACAACAGTAAATAATTGCATCATAAAATTAAGGAAAACCGTGACAGCTGACAATGGAAACTAACCTGGCAGCCAAACCATTTCCCGTTTATGTCCATTTGAAAATCGAAAATTACATAGTGAAAAATTGTACAGTTCGAAACCCTTTTAGTAAATCTCTAAAGAAATCATAATAGAAGTGATATAAAGTGTATGAATCACGAAGAAAAGTCTATGAAGAATGTATGCAAAGTTTTTTTTGTGTGTGTGCGGGTAATACTCCCAATGAGGATCAAAACAATGATAAATAAGGCTCAGATCTACCATGGCTGCAACCACAGTTCATATGTGGTTACCTCGCCAAAATATAATCCAGAAGACAATCATCATCGCCTTAATAGACGGGCCATTGTTTCATGCCGTTGATCGTTGCACGGTATTTTTTAGTAGAAAGTGTGGCTAACGAAACTAATAAATTATATTAACCTTTTTCAGTGATTCCAAAAAGTGCCTAATAAGACCTAACATTTGGTGATTCACTAAGTTACTAACCTGCTAAACATTTGTCATCACATAACTGCTGAGCTTACTCACAAAACCTGCATTTATTCATAGCAACGAAAATACAATCATAAGCAATTAATATGTGGAAGAAAATTTGATATTGGAGTACTTCGGATAAACATTTGATTTCGGTATATTCCTCCAAGTGACACACAGATAAAAACACATTTAAAAACACTTTTAAAAATACTCTTCAAGATAAATTCATAAAAGTCAAAAACAGAGAGTTACCCTTCATGTACAATTGCTTAGATTCATCTTATGTGTAGTTGTATAAATTCATAAGCAACTGGTCATAAGACCTTTGGTGGCTAACTGGATCATACAAACATTCGCCATTTGACTTTTTGTATCAATCACTTCGGTTCAACTGTTGCATCACATTAAATTGATTTAACAACCTGACAATTAATTTAGGACACGTGAGGTGACGTTCGAGATATACCTGGTTGACCCGTGTCACTCTTAGCCAATTTATTTACCCATTTGACATGTTATTAAACAAATATAGCAGGTTAGTAGATGAATTATTAATCGTCTAAGTATATGAATCAGTTAAAATTGATATGTGCACTGGTAAAAATGTGAGCATTTTTTATGTCATACGAACATAAGCCTTGCAAATGAGAGTAAGGAGGATCCGGCAAACATTTAATATTCTAACTTAATCACTATTCAGCGCCTTTCGATTGCGTCGTAAGTTGCATTCTTGGTTACACAGACGTAAACCACAAAGAAAAAAGTGGAGCCTGAATTTGTGAAATAACTTGAGAAACAAAAAAGGAGCTTCTGACTTACTGGTACTGCATTTAGTGATGCATAAATATTGTGAGAAAGAACGTTTTGCATTATAGTATTTCAAAACTACATGTTAACATGTCCCAACACTACTCATTGGCTTTTTCAAATTAAGCACTTAATATCCCAGTATATGGCTTAACCATTAAGCCTGTAAAAAAAACACTTTCAAGGAACCATATTTGACACTGGTGAGAACGTGTATATATATCACTAACCAAGGCTAGCCTCATGTTCAAGCAATATAATTCAGTGTAAAAGAAATATAAAAAATGTGAATATAGATGCTCGTCAAAAGGTTGACTCTAAGTAAACATAATCACAAAGATTATCTTTTACCCATGGTATTACCTAATGTATTGATATGGCAACTGGGCAGCAGCTATCAATGCTTTATCGATTGTGTTTAAATGTGGTTACCTGGTACACAGAAACATCCATATCATATCACAATTCAAATAAACAAAGTTTACCAAAATTTCAGTAAGTTAACCATATCATGATCTCAAATCATCATATAAGCCAAAATAATAATAATAATAATAATAATAATAATGTTGACATTGGACTTAGTGGTGAAAGGGACCAATCTTTACGTCCTGCTGATGTGTTGCTCTACTCGTGGGATGGAGGACTTGATGTATGTGTTGATTTGACTGGATCATCGCCCTTGACGCAAACTGGTATGGTTGATTTCGTACCGGGTCGTGTGGTGATTGAAGCTGCACAACGTAAATGCGTCAAGTATGGGGCTAAGTGCGCAGGTATGGGATATGGGTTCATCCCCTTCTCTTTCTCTTCTTTTGGGGAACTTGAAAAGGACGCCGTGACTTTGTTGAAGCGTATTCGAAAGTTTTCGATGACTAAAGACATTGGAGCACGTGCTGCTGCTCATATTTTTAGTAGGATTAGCTTTTCTATAGCTAGAGGAGTGGGAGCCCAATTAGTATCTCGGCTCCCTACTAACTTCTTGTAAATCCTATATGATTCTAATAAAAGTGATGTTTATAATTAAAAAAAAAAAAAAAATAATAATAATAAT
The DNA here is from genome assembly GCA_021014915.2 of Artemisia tridentata subsp. tridentata. NCBI lineage: Eukaryota > Viridiplantae > Streptophyta > Magnoliopsida > Asterales > Asteraceae > Artemisia > Artemisia tridentata. The sequence goes on from CP139505.1 coordinate 74,077,670, forward strand.
AATAATAATAATAATAATAATAATAATAATAATAATAATAATAATAATAATAATAATAATAATAATATTATTATAAAAAAAATAATGAAGTGATGTTTTTATAAAAATAAAAAAAATAAAATAAAATAATAATAATAATAATAATAATAATAATAATAATAATAATAATAATAATAATAATAATAATAATAATAATAATAATAATAATAATAATCAGTGTTGCAAAAAAAGGTCTACAAGGCCGATTAATCGCCGATTAGGTGCTACAAGGCCACCGACCTTGCCGATTTATGTAACTGGGTCAAACAAATAGGTCAACTGTGGTCAACGGCTATCAACGGCGGTCAATGGTGGTCAAACTTGCTGGAAACCTATAAATCTTGCCGGAAGTACCCAACACTCACTGTAAACTTATTTTGATCACTTATAGTAACTCTTTAAGTCTATTACAAGTTGTTTTTTAGAAAATACTTTGCCGGAAATACCTAAAACTCACCGGAAATACACAAAACTTGCCGGAAATAACTAAAATTTGTCAGTAATGCCAATCCGATTAATCACCGATTAATCCCGCCTAGACCGATTACAAGCTACAAGGTGGTCGACCGCCCGACTACCGATTCGCGATTTTTGCAACCTTGATAATAATAATAATAATAATAATAATAATAATAATAATAATAATAATGAAGTGTTGATTTGACTGGATCATCGCCCTTGACGCAAACTGGTATGGTTGATTTCGTGCCGGGTCGTTCGGTGATTGAGGCGGCACAACGTAAACGCGTCAAGTATGAGGCTAAGTGCGCAGATATGGGATATGGTTTCCTCCCTTTCTCTTTCTCTTCTTTTGGGGAACTTGAAAAGGATGCTGTGACTTTATTGAAGCATATTCGAAAGTTCTCGATGACTCAAGACATTGGAGCACGTGCGGCTGCTCATATTTTTAGTAGGATTAGCTTTTCTATAGCTAGAGGAGTGGGAGCCCAATTAGTATCTCGGCTCCTTACTAACTTCTTATAATCCTATATGTTTCTAATAAAGTGATGTTATAAAAAAAAAATAAACAAATAAATAAATAAATAAATAAATAAATAAATAATAATAATAATAATAATAATAATAATAATAATAATAATAATAATAATAATAATAATAATAATAATAATAATAATAACGATTATCACCTAATACGTTTTCTCCATGTTGAGTATTTTTCCCTATGTTTACAATCATCTCCTATAATTGCAAAGTTGCAATCATCTCCTATAATTGCCAAACGTCAGTGGTATGTGCTTAAACACATACCTTTTCTTGACCAAATTAAGACTAAAACGGCCAAAAACTAACCAAAATGCCAAAGATATTTATGTTTTTGTGTTTGTTTATGTGCAGGTACGGATATCGAGAAAAAAGGACAAAATCAAGAAAAATTCGAAAAACACAAGCACGAGATTTGGAAAAGATATTTAAAAGCCGAAGCCGGGGAAGAATTTGTCAAAGTAAAAAGATATTTGAAGAACAGCCCTTGGATCATTTCAAGTTTACAAATTCAGTCCTTGAACAACTTTCAGCAAATGGCAAAAATAGTCCCTACAAATTAAAAACCATTCACCACAAATCCTATCCTAAAATCCTTACACCTTATCCTAAAATAAAAATAACCCAATCCATAAAAAATACTAACCCAATCCACAAGCCCAGCCCAAACACAAATAAAACAACCCATCACCACCACTACCCAGTCAACCACTTACACCATAAACCCAACCCTTTTATCCCCCACATAACCCGAAGTCAAAATTAACTTACCCGGTCAAACAATAGCTCTCTTTCCCTCCAGTTACTATTCATTGTCCCTTACCCCGAATTACCCTGCACCCCAAAATTTTACCCGTACCTTAATGGCTTCTAGAAGGGACTGACACAATGGAATGGTGACGTGGACGCATGGCAGCACCTTATTGGCTGAAACACCTCATAGATTTGATCAAGGGTTGTGATTTATGGATTGGTGACGAAGTTGAAATCAAGGGCTAAGATTGATGATCCAAAGGGTTCCAAAACCCTAGCTTCGGGCTATAAATAGCCCTCTTCTGTCACAAGTTTGGGCTGTTAGATTTTTTAGGTTAGATTTTTAGGGTTTATTTAGGCCGAATTAGGGTTTAAGCTTATTTTAGATTAATTAAGTTTTTTTTAAAGTAGTTGTAATCTTATGATTTTCTGTATTCAAGGATTTATGTTAATGAAATTTCAGTTTATTAGTAATTTGTGTTTAATTCTTCCATAAGTTTCATTTCAAATATCTTATTAAGCTCTCATTAAGCTAGTCTAGTTAATTTACTGTTTTATAAGCTAGAAATAAGCTCTTTAAAGCTTTTGTTCAAACATTTTTAATATAGTCTATCTTATTCCCATAATTCCAAAAAAAGTCAAAAAGTCAAACTGCTTGTTAGCTTATTTCTAGTGTTAAATTCTGATGAAAATTGCTTTTCTAAGTCTTAATCTAGTTATTTGAACATTTGTCTTTCCTTATTCTAGCTTAAATTAGTCCAGTTCTTTGAAAATTGCAAATCAGTCAACATATAGGGGATGTTTGGCACAAGGGATAAAACGGGTAAAAATGTTGTTTTTACTATTCATAGGTAATGTGGTCAGCTAGGTTTAGGTTTAGTTAAGTAATGTTAAGCGGAATTTCAAGAGTTTTAAACTGTTTAAGCATATTTGTGGTTATAGCTTAGGTTTCAAATTTTAAGAATTAATGTTGCTAAATTGGTTAAATAATGAGAGATCCTTCTTAGGTTAGTTTTTGTGTGTTTAAACTAGCATCTTTAGTTCATTTCAGTATGTTTATTACCAGTGATATAGCTTTTAGTCATTTTGATTTAAAATCAGTAGTCATATAAAAAGGTCTGCACGTAACACATATATAGCAGTCTATGGCAGCAGTTTCTAGGACATTTTCAGCACTTATTCTTTTGATTTAGGTTCTAGATTTCTTTGTGTAAGTTATTGTCCATTTGCTCTTGCTATTTTCTGAATTGCATACTTTATCTCAGCTTATTAATTGCTTTTTGGGTGCCTTAAAAAGCATTGAATCAGCCATGCTCACTGTGTCATCAGCAGGCTCAGTCTGACCATCCCTCTTTTCTAAGCTTCTTTTTAAGCATCAATTAAGCTCAAGTAAGTCTGAATTTCATTTTTCATGTTATTTGGTATATGATCTTCAGTAGATTTCTGTTTTTAAGGGTATTGCTTATCTACTTAGAGCTTAAAATTAAGCTAGAATTTCCCCATTTTTGAATTGTTTTCCCCTTCACCATCCCTAGTCTGTCCCAAGTAGCCCTATTCTCAGCCTTGTATCTGATTTTCTCCTTATGCTTAATTGCTGGTTTTTGGTTTAAACAATAGCTTATAGTTAGGTCTTCATTAGTTAAAGCTCATTTTGGAATTTAGTGCTTATTAGGAGTGCTTAATTTGGTCTGCAAGTAGGTGATAGGGATTGTTTGAGTTAAGTTGTGAACAGACTAACTTTTAATTAATCTGAGTTTGTTTTAGGATTTGCTTAATTTAGTGTATTCTAGTAAATTTAGATTGCATTTAGTTTCAGTAGCTTAATTCACCTTCAGCTTTTAGCTTAATTAGTAGCTTTTTAGTTCTAAGACTTTCATTTTTTAGCTTTATATCAACTGATAAGGTCTCAGCTTATTTCTCAGCCTAATTTAGCTTTTCATAAATTTTGTTTTCACAAAAAGTCTCTAAAATTAGCTTATTATCAAGCTTGTAAAAGAAAAATTAAAAAAAATATATATATATAGTTTTCTCAAAAAGACAAGGTTGGGGTTCGAACCCCAGTCACTCAGCTCACAAGCCACACACACTACCACTGCCATAGGGACTTTTCTCATTTACATCTTGCAACCTTTATTACTTAACCACTATATTCTCTTTTTGCTTATTAATTCTGTTTTGCTTAATTCTGCTTATTAGTAACAGCTTTTATTTCCAAATTATTTTTCTTTTATTCTTTAATTTATTAGTTAGTTTCTAGAAAATTTTTAGATTTTTCCTTAACCATTTAGTATTTTTAATCATTTAAACAGTTTAAAATAGTTTTTAATTCATAGAAAATTAAATATAAATCAGAAAAATATAATTCTTTTTTACAAAATTTTCTTTTAGTATTTAAAACTTAGGAAATTTTTTTTGTCATTCCTAGGATTAATATTTCACTATTTTCATTTTTAAAGCTCGGGGTTAGCCCGGGTTTTACGCGTTTTTAGGTTTTCCCTTACGTATGCCTTAGATTAGCATTTCCCTTAGTTAATTAATCGTTTTTAGTTAATATTTCATTATTTTAGTTTAAAAATCCAATCACCCACATTTTTCACTATTCACTGCACAATTCACGATCCCGATATCACAATTCCATTCATCCTTCGTCGGGACAACGAACCGGGGTTTCACATATTCCTTTGTGTATTCCTTTGGATAAATCAATTTTTGGCGCCGCTACCGGGGAGGGTTGAAGTGAGTTCGTGATTTCCGAGTATTGATTCGTGTTTTGAAGACCATTCCTCGTGGAGTTATCGTTTTCATTTGTAAATATTTTCTTATTATAAAAATCCCAAAAAGATTTTCTTTTCAAATTTATTTTCCTTTTTCTTTTATGATTTTCCATATTTCTAAATTATAAAATTCCAAAAACATTCTTCTCATTCCTCTTATACGTTTAATTCTTATCTCCTTATCCCTCTATCCGTTTAATTCTTCTTCTCTTTGTCTTCATCTTACCTATATGGTTGTGAATGGTGTGGGGGTCCTCATAATGGTGGGAATTATCCCGGTTGTAGCATGGTGGGATCAGGAAACGGGTTTGTCTATGACCAAAATCCTTATTCTTACCATGAAACAACCGACTTTTTCAACCAGCCCCCACAACACCAGATGGAGACATACTCGTGTGAGTCTTGTGGAGGTAGTCCTCACCCGGGTTTTGATTGTCAAACAGGGAACATGTTTGTCTATGAGCAAGTTCCATGTAATCAAAACTTCGGTTATGACCATTATCCATACAATTCACCGAATCAGTCACATCAATCATATTGTTGTGAGTACTGTGGAGGTCCACATTATAACTCTGATTGTCAAACGAGGAACCCGCTTGTCTATGAGCGTGGCCCTTGTAACAATTATGACTATTCTTATCATGACCAACCTCCACAGTACCAAATGAACCAAACACCACCTCAGCCACTTCCTCAAGAAATTCTCCATGATTTTCTTAAGATAACAAAAGATTTTAAGGCTTTGGTTATTAAACTTCCCCAAGAAGATCCTCATCAGAAAACTTATGGAGAACTTCTAGCTGAAGAACAAGCAGCTAGAGTAAGTTCCCAATATCGTCAAACTTTCGTTTACGATGACGATGATGATGAGGATTCTATTCAAATTGGGATGCTTTACTCTAATTCACCAATTGCTATCACACCCATTGAAAAGCAGGAAGACAAAAGAAGCATGGAAGAATTATTAGCAGAGGAGCAGATGAAAGTCATAAGAGCTTTATATGCTAAACATAAGATTGACGACGATTATGACGAGGAGTATGCCCCTGAAGATCTTCAAATTTTAGACAAACCTCCGAGTGGCAATCCCACTCCGTCTTCCGAACCTATCATTTTCGACTCTTCCCCTTCCCTCACTCCGGTTGAGGGAAGTGATTCTCTCTTGGAAGAGATCGATGCTTGTCTTAAAAATGATTCAATTTCGCCGGAAATTAATGATTCCTATTTTGACCCAGAGGGAGATATTCGTTTTCTTGAGAAATTATTGAACGATGAACCATCACCTTCTCTCCCTCCTAAGGAAGTTGAAATCAATCCTCCAAAGAAATTTGATGACCTTGTTCCTGAAACTTTCAAAACGACTATCACCAACCCTCTGTTTGAGTTCGAATATGAGTTTACTTTGATTTCTGATATCCCAATCTTTGATATTCAGATGGAGGAGAGTGATGAGTCTGTGATGGAACATGAGCTCACAGATTCTCATCATATGATTGATTCTCTTCACGAGGAGTTCTCCAGTGAACTCACTCGTATCATATCTCCTCCAGAATATGATTACTTTAATTTTGAGGATGATCCTGACCCGGGGGAGATGTACTCTATCATGAGAGTTTGCTTATTGATGACATCGTCCCAACCCTCCCTCCCGTGGTTCTTATTGATGGTAACCATAAGAGCTTCAATGATGATATACAAGATCAGAAAAATGGTAATTTTGAGGGTGAAGAATGGATCCTCATTGTGATAAAGATCCTTCTCACTTTCTTCACCTATCCGGTGTCTTCTCCTTTCTTTCATTCCTTAGTGAGTGAAGACACCATCTTTGACCCCGGGATCTCTCATTCTTTTAAGCCGTGGGCATCTCATCGGAGTGGAACTTTCATATGCTTTAATGTTTCTCCAAACATCTTGAATGAAAGTCCGATGGCGATTATCTTTTCCACTTGCTCCCCCAAGGACAAATGAATTCGGGGCGAGTCAAGGTATATGACTCGATAAAAATAAGCGCTTCGTGGGAGGCACCCCATGCTTATCCTTCTATCTTCTTTTCTATTTTCTAATAAGTGACGTGAGGAGGGCTACCTCTTTCATTTGTCGTGTTTCGTGGTTTTTTGTGATGTGTCCAGGATTTGCCCGAATAATGAAGACTCTCGTGCTCGTGGTTTTGTCTTCTCTCCACTCGAGTTTCATCATTCGTTGCTCATCCGATATCCTTAATCTTATCGTCTAACGTTTATCTTTGGCATAATTAATAAATGGCCTTAGATTTATGTAGGAGAACCCTTACCTTTAAGACATTGGGGACAATGTCTCGTTTTAGTCTGGGGGGTAATTTGTCGATTTGATTTATGCCTTGCATTTTTGTCGTTTACTCATGCAACCCCGTTTTTCCTCCAAAAAATGAAAAAAAAAAGTCCAAAAAATGAGAAAATTTAAAAAAATTTTGCAAAAATATAATAAGTGTTTTGACATTTTGTTGACTTTCCGCTGGTGAGAGTAGGAATAAAATTCTGACTTGATCGGGCGTGTTGAGCCATAGCTTGTCCCCTTAACCTATCTTGGCTAAACATTCGCGGATCTTATTATTTAAGATTTTAAATTTGCGAAGAACGAGAAATGATAGAGTTTATTTAGAAGTTAGATGCTAAGCGTGGAGTAGTTGGTTCTCTTTAGAGCTCATCGAAGTTACTTGTGGCCTTTTGCTCCCACAAAATTGTTTCACCATATATAAATGTAAGAATAATTAAAGATGTTAGGTTTTGCTGATGATTAGTTCTTGGTCTTCTTAAAAGAATCATTGCTTTAAAAATTGGGTACACATCAAGGTTACTTAATAAATACGTTTAATAATAATAAGTTAAGTGCTCTAAGCTACGGATTCGAGATCGGGCCTTGGATCCTTATTTCCGGAAGGCGTTTAGGTCTTGGCTACCTTCTTGCACCGGCCCTTGGACCTCTAGTTCAGGAATGTGTGAGGTCTTGGTCTAACCACCTTGGATCCTCATTTCAGGAATGTCTAGAGTCTTGGAACACTCCGTTGTAACGGCCCTTGGATCGTTTATTCCGGAAGGTGTAAGGTCTTGGAACTAAACCGTGAAGCTCCGTCGTTTAGGGTACGCAAGTGAAAATTTAGGAATTAAAAAAAAATGATGAAAAATGAAAAAAAATGGTGATGAATGAAAAAGAGAAAAATGCAAAAGTCAAAAATATAAATAAAAACCTTGATGTGGACCTCATTTTCAAAGCAACGGTTCTCGAGAGAAGATTGAAAACTACTTAGCGTCTTAATTTAGTATCTTTATCGGACTAAAAACCTATGGAAACGAGAAAATATGAAGCAATTCATTTCTCACCAAAAATAAAATAAATAGAGGCAAATTAGGAAAATGAGAGCAAGAGGTAATTACACAAGTAACTTCCATGGGTAGTGTTGGCATCTAACTTGTAAATAACAATGATTTTGTTTTTGAGCTTAGTTTGGGGACTCGTGAAAAATCAGGGATGACGAATTTTATCCGTATGGTCACTTCTTTATGAGTCGTGTTTCCTACTCGTTGACCCTAAAAGTTATTGATAGATAATGATTGTCAACAAAGCCGTCACTTGATAAAATACAAAAAAATAGAATAATAAGGAAAATCGGGGAGTTTTTATAACTCAAGATTTCTTAATCTCTTTTGAAAATTTTGCTACTTTCAAAGTTAGTAAAAAGAGGTTGGAAATTTTTGGTTTCAAAAACGTGTTTTTATAACATTGCGTGAGGACACTGCAATATCTTAGTCTGGGGGATTTTGGTATGTGCTTAAACACATACCTTTTCTTGACCAAATTAAGACCAAAACGACCAAAAACTAACCAAAATGCCAAAGATATTTGTGTTTTTGTGTTTGTTTATGTGCAGGTACGGATATCGAGAAAAAAAGACAAAATCAAGAAAAATTCGGAAAACACGAGCACGAGATTTGGAAAAGATATTTAAAAGCCGAAGCCGGGGATGAATTTGTCAAAGTAAAAAGATATTTGAAGAACAGCCCTTGGATCATTTCAAGTTTACAAATTCAGTCCTTGAACAACTTTCAGCAAATGGCAAAAATAGTCCCTACAAATTAAAAGCCATTCACCACAAATCCTATCCTAAAATCCTTACACCTTATCCTAAAATAAAAATAACCCAATCCATAAAAAATACTAACCCAATTCACTAGCCCAACCCAAACACAAATAAAACAACCCATCACCACCACTACCCAGTCTACCACTTACACCATAAACTCGACCCTTTTATCCCCACATAACCTGAAGTCAAAATTAACTTACCCAGTCAAACAATAACTCTCTTTCCCTCTAGTTACTATTCATTGTCCCTTACCCCGAATTACCCTGCACCCCAAAATTTTACCCGTACCTTAATGGCTTCCAGAAGGGACTGACATAATGGAATGGTGACGTGGACGCATGGCAGCACCTTATTGGCTGAAACACCTCATAGATTTGATCAAGGGCCGTGATTTATGGATTGGTGACCAAGTTGAAATCAAGGGCTAAGATTGATGATCCAAAGGGTTCCAAAACCCTAGCTTCGGGCTATAAATAGCCCTCTTCTGTCACAAGTTTGGGCTGTTAGATTTTTTAGGTTAGATTTTTTGGTTAGATTTTTAGGGTTTATTTAGGTCGAATTAGGGTTTAAGCTTGTTTTAGATTAATTAAGTTTTTTTTAAAAGTAGTTGTAATCTTATGATTTTCTGTATTCAAGGATTTATGTTAATGAAATTTCAGTTTATTAGTAATTTGTGTTTAAGTCTTCCATAAGTTTCATTTCAAATAACTTATTAAGCTCTCATTAAGCTAGTCTAGTTAATTTACTGTTTTATAAGCTAGAAATAAGCTCTTTAAAGCTTTTGTTCAAACATTTTTAATATAGTCTATCTTATTCCCATAATTCCAAAAAAAGTCAAAAAGTCAAACTGCTTGTTAGCTTATTTCTAGTGTTAAATTCTGATGAAAATTGCTTTTCTAAGTCTTAATCTAGTTATTTGAACATTTGTCTTTCCTTATTCTAGCTTAAATTAGTCCAGTTCTTTGAAAATTGCAAATCAGTCAACATATAGGGGATGTTTGGCACAAGGGATAAAACGGGTAAAAATGTTGTTTTTACTGTTCATAGGTAATGTGGTCAGCTAGGATTAGGTTTAGTTAAGTCATGTTAAGCTGAATTTCAAGAGTTTTAAACTGTTTAAGCATATTTGTGGTTTTAGCTTAGGTTTCAAACTTTTAAGAATTAATGTTGCTAAATTGGTTAAATAATGAGAGATCCTTCTTAGGTTAGCTTTTTTGTGTTTAAACTAGCATCTTTAGTTCATTTCAGTATATTATTACCAGTGTTATAGCTTTCAGTCATTTTGATTTAAAATCAGTAGTCATATAGAAAGGTCTGCACATAACACATATATAGCAGTCTATGGCAGCAGTTTCTAGGACATTTTCAGCACTTATTCTTTTGATTTAGGTTCTAGATTTCTTTGTGTAAGTTATTGTCCATTTGCTCTTGCTATTTTCTGAATTGCATACTTTATCTCAGCTTATTAATTGCTTTTTGGGTGCCTTAAAAAGCATTGAATCAGCCATGCTCACTGTGTCATCAGCAGGCTCAGTCTGACCATCCCTCTTTTCTAAGCTTCTTTTTAAGCATCAATTAAGCTCAAGTAAGTCTGAATTTCATTTTTCATGTTATTTGGTATATGATCTTCAGTAGATTTCTGTTTTTAAGGGTATTGCCTATCTCCTTAGAGCTTATAATTAAGCTAGAATTTCCCCTTTTTGAATTGTTTTACCCTGCACCATCCCTAGTCTGTCCCAAGTAGCCCTATTCTCAGCCTTGTATCTGATTTTCTCCTTATGCTTAATTGCTGATTTTTGGTTTAACAATAGCTTATAGTTAGGTCTTCATTAGTTAAAGCTCATTTTGGAATTTAGTGCTTATTAGGAGTGCTTAATTTGGTCTGCAAGTAGGTGATAGGGATTGTTTGAGTTAAGTTGTGAACAGACTAGCTTTTAATTAATCTGAGTTTGTTTTAGGATTTGCTTAATTTAGTGTATTCTAGTAAATTTAGATTGCATTTAGTTCTAGTAGCTTAATTCACCTTCAGCTTTTAGCTTAATTAGTAGCTTTTTAGTTCTAAGACTTTCATTTTTTTAGCTTTATATCAACTGATAAGGTCTCAGCTTATTTCTCAGCCTAATTTAGCTTTTCATAAATTTTGTTTTCACAAAAAGTCTCTAAAATTAGCTTATTATCAAGCTTGTAAAAGAAAAAAAAAAAAAAATAGTTTTCTCAAAAAGCCAAGGCTGGGGTTTGAACCCCAGTCACTCAGCTCACAAGCCACACACACTACCACTGCCCTAGGGACTTTTCTCATTTACATCTTGCAACCTTTATTACTTAACCACTATTTTCTCTTTTTGCTTATTAATTCTGTTTTGCTTAATTCTGCTTATTAGTAATAGATTTTATTTCCAAATTATTTTTCTTTTATTCTTTAATATATTAGTTAGTTTCTAGAAAAAATTTAGATTTTTCCTTATCCATTTAGTATTTTTAATCATTTAAATAGTTTAAAATAGTTTTTAATTCATAGAAAATTAAATATAAATCAGAAAAATATAATTCTTTTTTACAAAATTTTCTTTTAGTATTTAGAACTTAGGAAAATTTATTTGGCATTCCTAGGATTACGCGTTTTTAGGTTTTCCCTTACGTATGCCTTAGATTAGCATTTCCCTTAGTTAAAATTAATCGTTTTTAGTTAATATCTCATTATTTTCAGTTTAAAAATCCAATCACCCACATTTTTCACTATTCACTGCACGATCACGATCCCGATATCAGAATTCCATCATCCTTCGTCGGACAACGAACGGTTTCACAATTCCTTTGTGTATTCCTTTGGATAAATCAGTCAGCAACGCAACAGCTTCTCATTTGATATGAAACGATTGAGAGCATAACATTGAAAGCAGAATCGTGTGTCGGCCAAATCCTGTGTCAAACCTTATATCCAAGCCCAAAAGGCAGTTGGAAAAATAACTAAGTATGTCAAACCTTATATCCATATCGAATGGACCAATGAATATACGTGTAAGCGAACCTTGTCACATAAGGTGTTAATCTGCATTCACACAACAACAACAAACACAAATATAAAAAGCTATCAATTAGTTGACCAAAGAAAAAGGCATCATTGTCACCCAAAACCCTAAATCTCAAATCCGGCAAAATTAAATACAATTAAACCTAAAACCATAAAAAATTTACCTCGTATAATAGGCTCTCAAATCCGTTCATCTTATGTTGGAGTTAACAACAACGCACAACTCAAAAATCAACCGTAAGACCGGCTTATCTAAACTAATCATTCTCCCAGAAATCTTCCGGCACCAACAAAACACCAAAATCGAAACCCATGTGACCAGCTGTTACCGAATGTCGAAGGCAAAAAAAACCACAAAAATCAGGAAGTAACAATCGCGATGCTTAGTTATGATTTGTGTGTGTGTTTGTGTCTGTGAGAAAGAGTACTCCCGACGATTCTAGCTGAATCAAGGAATGAGATTCAGGACAGCGTTTAACCATCAACGAATGAGATTCCACGCATGAAAGACCTACTTGCATCTCAAGTCTAAGGATAAGGGACATAACCAATTGTGAGATTCACTCTTGACGCCGATCCATGTAGTGAATACTCGTAGGTTGGGTCAGTCCAATGTTCATCACAATGAACAACATGTGAGTTTGGTGGAATCATCAATTGATATTTATTCTTAATAAATATCACCAACACGATCACATTTGCCTTAATTCGATGATACTCCCGTATCGTCAATTGGCAATGGACAATTTTAGAATAAATAAATTATTCATGGATTAAACATGCAAATAAAGAACTCAGTAGTATAAATGAAGACGATCACACCAGGTATATCAATTCATTATATAATATGACTGCTTACAGTTCCATTATCCAAACACTAAAAACAGATATGCATAAGACTACTCATAGGTCGGAATCCGATGTTCCCACCATGATCAAATTATGTTGTACAAGACAACAAGTAGTCATCTGAGTAAACTTTGAGAATACTTGTTTCAAAACTCATGAAAGGTTTGAATGATGATTGTCCTTTTATGTGTGCATTCAAGTACAATACGAGTATTGCAACAATATATTCCATGTGGTGTTTGAAGCTAGCAAAACACCTACTTTAGACAGTCATCTGAACAATTTCTCAAACTGTAAAGTATTCTTATTCTTTTAATGTATAACGCATTAATGCTCTCAGTCGAGCACATCTAGTCAGCAATGTCATCATTCATGATGACATCCTACCACGACTAGGGTTGAGCATCATCTCAGTTAAATAAGCATCAGCGTATGCAAACAAAATAGAGCTCCTCAATTATCCGTAAATGTTTGAACATATCTTTGGTCCTATGTAGGTCCAATATAATGTTCGTTTAACAATTATCTAACGACTTTCACTTAGATATTGGTTGTTATCAACTCATGCATTCATGCAAATGATGTAAATAGTCCAATGCATAATACGACTTACATAATGAATCCTTTAGTTAAACTTAAGGTTTCCATTCATGTGTTTAATCTCATCAAGTGAGTTTGATCATTGAGACTCCCCTCAATAACGTGTCATATTGTGTTTAGACTTAATAACCGCTTATGTTTATTATAATAAACATATATATAACAAGGTTGTATGTCTTATTTTATAAATCCCTTAAGAGAAACTTCATTCCAAGCTAAGGATTAAAGTCTAGCTTAGATGGAATATTGTTTCTAATATGTTAATGACATATGAGATTTAAGAAAATAAATACAGTGCTCCAACTTGCTCTCAGTGTACTTAGGAGTAATATTATTAATCAAAATCAAATTAATGATTTTATAATTATCTTAAGATCCCTGCTCCTAGATGCATGATCTAATCCACACATGGATTCTTTTATCTTGTATACATAATAAAGATTATATGGATTCATAAACCCTTTTGATTACTCATCGTCCTCGCAAAGGTAATCAACAAGAAAAGTGTTTTGATATCCCATTGTCATATTTCATTTACATGAAAATAGGTATGACAATTAATCATCTTTATACATTTAATGTTTGTAGGTAGGAAGATTTAATCATAGTCAATTTCTAGAGTACGAGTAAACTCCTTTTACTACGCGTGCATTAAATGTGTGTACAAGTTTGTCCTTTTGAGTCTTCTCATCAAGAAACTCATTCTTAACCTCACAGTCTAACTGATTGGTAAGAGATCAATCAAGCTCCATGAGTGATTGTCTTTCAAGGACTGCATTTTAACATTCATAGTTTGAGCTATTCATCAGATTCAAGATCTGATGATGCATCTCTGTAGTTAGAAGGTTCAGTATGATCCTCTAACTTATATCCCTTAGCATTGATATAAAAAACTATATCATTTAGGTGCAAGAGGTATCCTTACGAAATTATGAATGAGAGATATCAATCTATGGTTTAACATATGCATGTTCAACCTTAGTATGACATTAGCAAGTGTACTTAGAAGGTTGCTCTTGAATAACTTCAAGATCTAAAGGTGCTCCCACTTGCTTTTGTAAGTAGAGACTAATCTCTAGATACTCAGCATCTTGAGTAACAATAAATTGTTTTCAAGTGGGACATCCAAAATACATCGTTGGTTCTTGACTCTAGTTTGTTAATTACTTACTCTTAGGTAGTTAACAAATTCAGAACTTCAATCAAGACATAATGAGATTCATCCTATGCCATAATACAATGGTGTCTTAAATTCCTTCTGGGTTGGAACCATATTGAGTGTACACATGGCATATCTAATTTTCTAACCTTAATAGCTTTGGAGGTAAAACAGTTTAAGTCATCAAAGATCAAACAATATCAATAGTGTTTGATTTTCCATGATGGACATACCATAAAGTTGTGGTATTCCATGAGGACTGATGTTGTGAGACTATCACACAACTCATTAGATGAACTTATACTTTTTGGCTTACATATCTGCCAACCAAGTCAAACCAGATGGCATCAATAGTAATTTTAGCCTACTGCGTACTTTACTTCATGTGCATGTTTTGACTAGAAAACATAAACATTTAATATTATACGTCGTAAGTGTACATGTCTTAAGAAGACATAACAATTAACGTCTTACTTTACGTTATAAGTCTTTCAACAATTAACGGAATTGATGTTTGTGTCTTTACAAGAGACCTAAACATATTCAACTAAAGTAATTACGAGCGCCAACTCTTGGCCTCAATAGTAAATTCAAGTTAATTTCATACTTCATGATTATGACTTTACAAGAAAACATAATCATATTTACTAAACAATTCAGTGAATATGTTGAAGTAGTTTTTCATGTTATCTTGATATTTGTTCTAATTAGGGCAACATACATTTTATGTGTAGACTTCCTAGTAGAATCTTAGTTTCTTACGTTGCAGTCAAGAAAAACGATTAGTCATATTGTTATATGTTGTACCTTGCACACAATTAAGATTTCTCCCACTTGTGCATGGCACAACATCATGAGAGTATACAGACAACACTACGCTCGTTTGTTTGTATGAGCAATATGACAATGTCTAAGATAACATATGATTTTTAGTCAAAACTCAAAATATAGATATGTAGAACTTTATCGTTTTAATAATGAATCATGCATAACAATTTTATAGATAACATTTCAGGAAGCAACATCAGGAACGTGACTAGTTATCTTGTAAAATTTTATGCAATGGTTCTTATATAAATTATGATGCTTAACATGTGGAAAGTAATGTATTATTTCAAGACAGTCTGGAAATAAGATGGGCAACTTGTAAGGTAATAAAGCTTACAGCTCCTACTGGATTAGACAACATTACATGTGTTTCATCACCAGTAATATAATCACGTAGCTCCTACTGGATTAGACAACATTACATGTGTTACCTCACCAGTGGAGAGTGAGTGGCGATTGGATACTTTCCTTCTTTCTTTGAATATTTGCACATTATTGCTAATGTGAGTCACTTTGACTAGTAAACATGTACTTAGGTATTCAAGGAAGTGCATCAAGTTCTAACATATAGATGATGGGCTAGCCATCATTGCTATTTTAACTTGAAAATAGGCATGCATTTCCTCCATAATTGGTCTACTTTACCACAAGGGTATGTAGGACCTTAGTAGGTTTATTGGGTTAAGACAAACTGCTAGGTAATCATGCTAGTAATTGCCTTTACCACTTTGCGGTTTATTGATATTTCTGTCTTCTAATTATTTAAACTCATTTTAGTTTGGTAGCTATAGAAAACGTGTTCTCTAGTTATCCAAATATCTTATATTTCTTCAAGGTTTCAAAACCGAAACTAGGGTTGTAAAACAACCTTGAAAGAATAAGATGTGTAACCATACTTAACCGTTTTGACTTTTACAAGACATCACAATTTCTAGAGTAGGTGTTCTTTGAGTTTGATTAGAATTAGGAAAATTCAAATATTCCTATTATGGCTTTTCCTCATAAAGAAAAAGGATAGAAACAAAGTCTCTTTATTACAAGGAAAGAACGACTTAGTTCGTTCTTTTAACAAGAAAAGAACAAACTCTTGTTTATGGTTTTCATTAATTCATTAATTGAATTACAAAGTTCATTTTTAGTATTTTCGATAATTATCTTTTTTGTAATTTAACTACCCCATGTTTACAATTTAAAACAATTAATTTACAAAATGGCTAAGATCCATATTGTGTTTCTAACATCACATCAGTTGATCTGCTAGCAATAGTAGATTCAATTGGTAGGCAACGATCACCAATTGTATTACACGTACAACTCTTAGATCCTTATGGGACTCATGGCATCTAGTGTCAAACAACTAGTGTCATGTGGGCATGTTTAGTCCCATCTTTGCATCAGGTCAAGGTCTCACCGCTTAACTCGATTAAGTCATCCAATTTGAGAACGTGTGAGAATATATCTAGGTCCCACGCATAGAGAATAGTCACCTTGGGTTACGATTCAACCTAGGTCCCACGCATAGGCAAAAAGTAATTGCAAGTGTTCTCAAAAGATTGGACGGCATGACTTAAAATTTTGACGGGTAAAATATTTTGATGTGAATAAAAAAGGTGTACGAAAGAAGCATGCGTTCATTCTTTGTAGCACAAGTTAAAAACTTTTCTTAACTTAAGTATAATCATTGTTTTAATTTATGTGTGTCGAGTTGTCCATTTTCAAGACTAATATTAATCCTAAGTGGATTATAAATAAGTTTGGACAATACATAAAATAAATAACAAGCATAACAAGTTTAAGTGTTATTTAGAAAACAATGATTTTAAGTTTCAAATCCATATTTAAACTTAGTTAAACTAAATCATAAGACTTAGTTTTAAAAAAATTGGTTTGTGTTTCGTTTCAAGTTTTTAGAAAACAATTTGCATTTTACATACAATCATAGCATATATAAAAGCAAACAAACAAACACACAACCACAATATGCAAAGCCTCAACCGATGAAAATCCTATGCTCGGTCTCGTGAGCCATCACGAGAACCAAGGGTCAACTAGGGACAAGTTACGCAACCAAGAATTTAGCCCAAAACTCCTTACCAATCGCCTGGAAATCACGTTTTACTGCAGCATGTCCAGCAGCCATTCTTCGCTTTTATGTCTTTCATTCTTTTGCCATTCCATTCCAAGCTTCGGTTACATAATATATGAAGTAAAATACAACTAATCTACTTCCTATCTACTGTAAAAATGCCCAAACAATGGCAAAACCAAAATGAAATACATTACATAAGAGCCGAAACAATGGCAAACCCAAAAACATGAAATTAACGACAAATCACAACAACACATGGCACAAGGGTCTAGGTTTTCATCGGCTTTGCATATCCACATAATAATACAATAATATTATGAACAAAAATAAGGTGTTGGCTAACTCCATAGACAAAAATGCATGTATTTCACATGGATACAAAATTAATAACAAGAATTAAATAATTAGCCAACGAAACGAAGAAATTAATTAACTAGAATTAAAAACCCCGTATGGTACTCGTGTCAAATGGCCTTAGGTTCAAAACCCATTGATATTAGGACCTTATAATTATCATTTTACCACAGAAAATTAAGCCATAGGGGCTGTTTTGAAATCGTTTCACAAATCGATCAAAATAGTGCATTTTAGGCCATTTTACGCGTACCCGACAAGTATACCAATTAACGTATGCATAACAAATGGCTATGAGGTCAAAAATCACAGATATTAAGACCTCTTAAAGGTCGACCATTTGTGAGAAAATGGAGCCCTAGGGGCTGTTTTAATTGTGGTTTCATAAATCATCCAAAAAAAAAAAAAAAAAAAACACACGTCTTAGCCACTTTTATGCATACCCGATAATTATATGGCACATATGATGGCTCGTGATACCACTATAGGTTATTATATAAGAAAAACATATTAAACAAAAAGGATGGGAGCAAGTGGGAGCTGTTGGAGTATGCTTGTGTCATAATAAATAATTATATGGCTAGACATATGTGAGCCTATGGGGTCACACACTTATACACAGAGACATCATTTTATAGATTGTAATTATCATATTTATAATATATAAATGACTACGTAACTCGGGATCTATAACGGGCCATTAAATACTAAGCTAGACTTAGCGTTTTTGGATTGGACCAACAATGGGCAAGCCCATTGTGGGCCCTTCTTATGGCCGGCCTATGGAGGGGGTATGGAGGGATTTATGGAGTTCTCCTAGGTGTTAAGTGTAACATGCATATTGATAGAATCAATCACCAATTAATGATATCAATTAGCATTTATTCCTTACCACAATATAGGAGAAATTCTCTCCTCCTTCTCCATCCTATCTCACGGCAAAACCCCCCTCCTCCTTAGGGTTGGTTTTTTTCAATCCCACTTTGCATAAACATATTGTATGTGTTGCAAATTCAAAGGTTACAAGTCAAGACTAACATCTATTTGGTGATCAAGGACGTGTAGTGTGTAACACTCTTAGAAGAGATCAACCTTATTAATCTCTTGGGTTTCTCAATTCCATCTTGGTGATATTGGTGTTATTGGTGCATCCGTGATCACGCTTCAAAGGTATAATTGTTATATTAATTTATTTGATTGATCATATGGCTATATGGATCCGTCTCTAGGTGATGTATCCGCTGCGTTTATTTGTTTAATATGTTTATCTATATTCAACATCACCTATAGTGGTATCACGAGCCATCATATGTGCCATATGATTATCGGGTATGCATAAAAGTGGCTAAAACGTGTGTTTTTTGATGATTTATGAAACCACAAATTAAAACAGCCCATAGGGCTCCATTTTCTCACAAATAAAAGTGGCTAAAATCTGTGATTTTTTACCTCATAGCCATTTGTTATGCATATGCTAATTGGTTTACTTGTCGGGTACGCGTAAAATGGCCTAAAACGCATTATTTTGATCGATTTGTGAAACGATTTCAAAACAGCCCCTATGGCTTAATTTTCTGTGGTAAAATGATAATTAGAAGGTCCTAATATCAATGGGTTTTGAACCTAAGGCCATTTGACACGAGTACCATACGGGGTTTTTAATTCTAGTTAATTAATTTCTTCGTTTCGTTGGCTAATTATTGAATTCTTGTTATTAATTTTGTATCCATGGCAAATACATGCATGTTTGTCCATGGAGTTAGCCAACAACTTGTTTTGTTCATAATATTATTGTATTATTATGTTTATATGCAAAGCCGATGAAAACCTAGACCACTTGTGCCATATGTTGTGATTTGTCGTTAATTTCTTGTTTTTGGGTTTGCCATTGTTTCGGCTCTTATGTAATGTATTTCATTTTGGTTTTGCCATTGTTTGGGCATTTTTACAGTAGATAGGAAGTAGATTAGTTGTATTTTACTTCATATATTATGTAACCGAAGCTTGGAATGGAATGGCAAAAGAATGAAAGACATAAAAGCGAAGAATGGTTGCTGGACATGCTGCAGAAAAACGTGATTTTCAGGAGATTGGTAAGGAGTTTTGGGCTAAATTTTTTTGTGCAGGTTCACAAGACATGGGCCTACAACTTTTTAGTTTGGACCTAAGCAAGAGGAGGACTCCTTCTAGGCGTTTTGGGCCTCCAAACACACTGACAGAATCGCTTTTCATGTGCATAATGGGCCTTTACTTGCTCTTGATTGTCTTGGAGCAAGTGGGAGCCCTCCGTGTGGTTGTGTAACTTGTCCCTAGTTGACCCTTGGTTCTCGTGATGGCTCACGAGACCGAGCATAGGATTTTCATCGGTTGAGGCTTTGCATATTGTGGTTGTGTGTTTGTTTGTTTGCTTTTATATATGCTATGATTGTATGTAAAACGCAAATTGTTTTCTAAAAACTTGAAACGAAGCACAAACCAATTTTTTTTAAAACTAAGTCTTATGATTTAGTTTAACTAAGTTTAAATACGAATTTGAAACTTAAAATCATTGTTTTCTAAATAACACTTAAACTTGTTAAGCTTGTTTATTTATTTATTGTATTGTCCAAACCTAATTATAATCCACTTAGGATTTATATTAGTCTTGAAAATGGACAACTTGACACACATAAATTAAAACAATGATTAGACTTAAGTTAAGAAAAGTTTTTAACTTGTGCTACGAAGAATGAATGCATGCTTCTTTCGTACACTTTTTGATTCACATCAAATATTTTATCCGTCAAAATTTAAGTCATGCCGTCCAATCGTTGAGAACACTTTCAATTACCTTTTGCCTATGCGTGGGACCTAGGTTGAATTGTAACCCAAGGTGACTATTCTCTATGCGTGGGACCTAGATATATTCTCACACGTTCTCAAATTGGATGACTTAATCGAGTTAAGCGGTGAGACCTTGACCCGAGGCAAAGATGGGACTAAACATGCCTACATGACACTAGTTGTTTGACACTAGATGCCATGATTCCCATAAGGATCTAAGAGTTGTACAAGTAATACAATTGGTGATCGTCGCCTACCAATTGAATCTACTATTGCTAGCAGATCAACTGATGTGATAGTAGAAACACAATGTGGATCTTAGCCTTTTTGTAAAATTAATTGTTTTAAATTGTAAACATGGGGTAGTTAAATTACAAAAGGATAATTATCGAAAATACTAAAAATGAACTTTGTAAATTCAATTAATGAATTAATGAAACACAACCGTAAACAAGAGTTTTTTCTTTTCTTGTTAAAAGGATAAACTAAGTCGCTCTTTCCTTGTAAGAAAGGGACTTATTCCTATCCTTTTTCTTTATGAGGAAAAGCCATAATAGGAATATTTGAATTTTCCTAATTCTAATCAAACTCAAGGAACACCTACTCTAGAAATCGTGATGTCTTGTAAAAGTCAAAACGGTTAAGTATGGTTACACATCTTATTCTTTCAAGGTTGTTTTATAACCCTAGTTTCGGTTTTGAAACCTTGAAGAAATATAAGATATTTGGATAACTAGAGAACACGTTTTCTATAGCTACCAAACTAAAATGAGTTTAAATAATTAGAAGACGAAAATATCAATAAACCGCAAAGTGGTAAAGGCAATTACTAGCATGATTACCTAGCAGTTTGCCTTAACCCAATATGCCTACTAAGGTCCTACATACCCTTGTGGTAAAGTAGACCAATTATGGAGGAAATGCATGCCTATTTTCAAGTTAAAATAGCAATGATGGCTAGCCCATCATCTATATGTTAGAACTTGATGCACTTACTTGAATACCTAAGTACATGTTTACTAGTCAAAGTGACTCACATTAGCAATAATGTGTAGATATTCAAAGAAAGAAGGAAAGTATCCAATCGCCATTCACTCTCCACTGGTGACGAAACACATGAAATGTTGTCTAATCCAGTGGGAGCTACGTGATTATATTACTGGTGACGAAACACATGTAATGTTGTCTAATCCAGTGGGAGCTATAAGCTTTATTACCTTGCAAGTTGCCCATCTTCTTTCGAGATTGTCTTGAAATAATACATTACTTTCCACATGTTAAGCATCATAGTTTATATAAGAACCATTGCATAAATTTTATAAGATAACTTGTCGCGTTCCTGATGTTGCTTCCTGAAATGTTATCTATAAAATTGTTATGCATGATTCATTATTAAAACGATAAAGTTCTACATATCTATATTTTGATTTTGACTAAAAATCATATGTTATCTTAGACATTGTCATATTGCTCATACAAACAAACGAGCGTAGTGTTGTCTGTATACTCTCATGATGTTGTGCCATGCACAAGTGGGAGAAATCTTAATTGTGTGCAAGGTACAACATATAACAATATGACTAATGGTTTTTCTTGACTGCAAGGTAAGAAACTAAGATTCTACTAGGACTTCTACACATAAAATGTATGTTGCCCTAATTAGAACAAATATCAAGATAACATGAAAAGCTACTTCAACATATTCACTGAATTGTTTAGTAAATATGATTTTGAAATTAACTTGAATTTACTATTGAGGCCAAGTGTCGGCGCTCGTAATTACTTTAGTTGAATATGTTTAGGTCTCTTGTAAAGACACAAACATCAATTCCGTTAATTGTTGAAAGACTTATAACGTAAAGTAAGACGTTAATTTGTTATGTCTTCTTGTTAAGACATGTACACTTACGACGTATAATATTAAATGTTTATGTTTTCTAGTCAAAACATGCACATGAAGTAAAGTATGCAGTAGGCTAAAATTACTATTGATGCCATCTGGTTTGACTTGGTTGGCAGATATGTAAGCCAAAAAGTATAAGTTCATCTAATGAGTTGTGTGATAGTCTCACAACATCAGTCCTCATGGAATACCACAACTTTATGGTATGTCCATCATGGAAAATCAAACACTATTGATATTGTTTGATCTTTGATGACTTAACTGTTTTACCTCCAAAGCTATCATGGTTAGAAAATTGGATGTGCCATGCGTACATTCAATATGGTTCCAACCCAGAAGGAATTTAAGACACCATTGTATTATGGCATGGGATGAATCTCATTATGTCTTGATTGAAGTTCTGAATTTGTTAAATACCTAAGAGTAATTAATTAACAAATTAGAGTCAAAAACTAACGATGTATTTTGGATATCCCACTTGAAAACAATATATTGTTACTCAAGATGTTGAGTATCTAGAGATTAGTCTCTACATACAAAAGCAAGTGGAAGCACCTTTAGATCTTGAAGTTATTCAAGAGCAACCTTCTGAGTACACTTGTTAATTTCATACTAAGGTTGAACATGCATATGTTAAACCATATATTGATATCTCTCATTCATAAATCCGCAAGGATTCCTCTTGCACCTGAATGATATAGTTTTTATATCAATGCTAAAGGATATAAGTTAGAGGATCATAGTGAACCTGCTAACTACAGAGATGCATTATCAGATCTTGAATCTGATGAATATCTCAAAACCATGAATGTAAAGATGCAGTCCTTGAAAGACAATCACTCATGGAGCTTGATTGATCTCTTACCAAACAGTTAGACTGTGAGGTTCAGAATGAGTTTCTTGATGAGAAGACTCAAAAGGACAAACTTGTACACACATTTAATGCACGTGCAATAAAAGGAGTTTACTCGTACTTAAGAAATTTACTATGATTAAATCTTCCTACCTATAAACATTAAATGTATAAAGATGATTAATTGTCATACATGTTTTCATGTAAATGAAATATGACAATAGGATATCAAAACACTTTTCTTGTTGATTACCTTTGCGAGGACGATGAGTAATCAAAAGGGTTTATGAATCCATATAACCTTTATTACGTATACAAGATAAAAGAATCCATGTGTGGATTAGATCATGCATCTAGGAGCAGAGATCTTATGTTAATTATAAAATCATTAATTTGATTTTGATTAATAAGATTACTCCTAAGTACACTGAGAGCAAGTTGGAGCACTGTATTTATTTTCTTAAATCTCATATGTCATTAACATATTAGAAACAATATTCCATCTAAGCTAGACTTTAATCCTTAGCTTGGAATGAATTTTCTATTAAGGGATTTATAAAATAAGACATACAACCTTGTTATATCTATGTTTATTAGAATAAACATAAGCGATTATTAAGTCTAAACACAATATGACACGTTATTGAGGGGAGTCTCAATGATCAATCTCACTTGATGAGATTGAACACATGAATGTAAACCTTAAGTTTAACTGAAGGATTCATTATGTAAGTCGTATTATGCATTGGACTATTTACATCATTTGCATGAATGCAAGATGAGTTGATAACAATAAATATCTAAGTGAAAGTCATTAGATAATTGTTAAACGAACATTATAATGGACCTACAAAGTACCAAAGATATGTTCAAATGTTTACGGATATTTGAGGAGCTCTGTTTTGTTTGCATACACTGATGCTTATTTAACAAAGATGATGCTCAAGCCTAGTCGTTGTAGGATGTCATCATGAATGATGAAATTGTTGACTAGATGTGCTTGACTGAGAGCATTAATGCGTTATACATTAAAAGAATAAGAATACTTTACAGTTTGAGAAACTATTCAGATGATTGTCTAATGTAGGTGTTTTGCTAGCTTCAAACACCCTATGGAATGTATTGTTGCAATACTCGTCTTTACTTGAATGCACACATACAAAGGACAATCATCATTCAAACATTTCATGAGTTTTGAAACAAGTATTCTCAAAGTTTACTCAGATGACTACTTGTTGTTTTGTACAACATAATTTGACCATGGTGGGAACATCGGGTTCCGACCTATGAATAGTCTTATGCATATATGTTTTTAGTATTTGGATAATGGAACTGTAATTAGTCGTATTATATAATGAATTGATATACCGGGTATGATCGTCTTCATTTATACTACTGTGTTCTATATTTGCATGTTTCATCCATGAATAATTTATTTATTCTAAAATTGTCCATTGCCAGTTGACGATACGGGAGTATCATCGAATTAAGGAAAATGTGAGCGTGTTGGTGATATCTATTAAGAATAGATATTAATTGATGATTCCACCAAACTCACATGTTGTTCATTGTGATGAACATTGGACTGACCCAACCTACGAGTATTCACTACATGGATCGGCGTCAAGAGTGAATCTCGCAATTAGTTATGTCTCGTATCCTTAGACTTGAGATGCAAGTAGGTCTTGCATGCGTGGAATTTCATTCCTTGATATGGTTAAATGCTGTCCTGAATAAGGTAGTTATAAAAACTATATTCAGGGGTGATATGAAACACATGAATGACACGTGCAGTCAAAATAGGATTTGTTCCTCCACATGTTATGGAGTTAGATACTATTGGGCCCCTCGATGAATTGGACAGATGTTTGTATGGCCGTTCCCAAATGAGATTAAGATGAATCTTGATCCACTTGGTAATCTTGTTCAATATCTATATCAAGAAACATAATGTTTGAACAATTAGAATGACATTTGATCCATGTCTAATGTTCAACATGGTATCTGTAACAAAAGGATGGATGACATATAAACCATTTAAAATGAGACGTTTAAGAAACTATTCTCACATATTTCTAGGGGCATTGGCGTGTTGCTAGACGCTAACCTTTGCTTGTATAATTACTTGATTATTATGACGTCGCAAGTGGGAGCTGTTGGAGTATGCTCGTGTCATAATAAATAATTATATGGCTAGACATATGTGAGCCTATGGGGTCACACACTTATACACAGAGACATCATTTTATAGATTGTAATTATCGTATTTACAATATATAAACGACTACGTAACTCGGGATCTATAACGGGCCATTAAATACTAAGTTAGACCCCCTCCTCCTTAGGGTTGGTTTTTTCTATCCCACTTTGCATAAATCTATTGTAGGTGTTGCAAGGATAAAGGTTACAAGTCAAGACTAGCATCTATTTGGTGATCAAGGACGTGTAGTGTGTAACACTCTTAGAAGAGATCAACCTCATTGATCTCTTGGGTTTCTCAATTCCATCTTGGTGATATTGGTGTTATTGGTGCATCCGTGATCACGCTTCAAAGGTATAATTGTTATATTAATTTATTTGATTGATCATATGGCTATATGGATCCGTCTCTAGGTGATGTATCCGCTGCGTTTATTTGTTTAATATGTTTATATATATTCAACATCACCTATATCTGTGTGTTACATTTTTTTTCTTTTTTGTATATAATAAATAGGGTCATAATGGGCCACATATAAACGGTAGGAAATCGGGCTTTGTTAGCCCGGGTTTTTTTTTGGCGGGAAAATCGCAAGCAAAACGGTGTCGTTTTTTTGTGCTATAATGTATACCGAGAATGGCGCTGGCCGCCGCATTGCGGGCAGGCCGGTTTTTTTTGGCGTTGTATTTGTTTTTTCATGCCTTAACGGCCATTAAAAACATCTTAAATCCTATAACACCACACTATAAGTTTGCTATTATTATGGAAATGTCCAAAGTATTGTGCAATAAGTAGAGTGTATTAGTTGAAAGATGTACCTTCACCTAAAAAACCAATGTTTGTAGGGTCTGCTAAACACTTGAACTGAATCTGAAGCTAATAACAGCAGCAGCTAACTCGGCTCAACAAAGAAACAGACTTTGGTGTTCAATGTGTTACCTCCTCTTCTTGAGCTAAAATAAAGTCATGAATTAGGTACACTCCAGGAATATTCATTTCTGAGGCTTCTAAAGACACCTGAACTGAATCAGCAACTACGACCTATCGGCATAAGAGTCCATATTTTAGAAAATATACATTACCAAAACAGCTAGTTCCAATTAACCAAATATGCGCATACATTGAATCTAGTTTCAAGGTTAAAGGGAGAGAAGCATATAACTGTCTATGATACATGAGTTGTTAATACCTGAGACAGTGGTCGTTGAACTGAGTAGTGAATGTGCAAAGAGCGACCTCCAAGATCAGAACATTGTTTACGATCCAATGCCTTAAGTGTTGTTTGTGCAGGCTCATTTCGTGTTGGTTCTGTATTTGTAGACATAAGGGTTTTTTTTTTTTTTTTTTTTTTTTTTTTTTTTTTTTTTTCAGAACTTAGTTATACATACACACTACACATGAGGCTCAGATCTACAAATGCAGAGCCAAAACCAAATGGCAGATTTGGCTGCAACCAAAGTTAGGGTTTGGTCGCCCCGCCAAGATATCAGCCTGGTTAAATTATGCTCCTTAAAAATATAGATGCAGAGAGAAATCATCATTGCCTCAGATATAGGTGCATTTACCTCGCCAATACACCGTGGTCAGTAATAATTCCCGAGTATAGATACCTCATAATAAAACAAAAGAAAGCAACATTACAAAGAAGCTCAGGTCTGCAAATACCGAACCAATACGAAATGCCAACGTTGGCTTCAAGGACTGAAGTATTATCACCTGAATGGATTAGGTACACGCCATCTGTAGTATATGTCTTATGGTAGAGAAAAATTAGATTACCCTATGCCTTGGTTGCGGAAATGGAGGTTGCTAAGGCGATTATCTATCGCACTCTACCATCCGTCCATGTTTTGCATCCAGGCAAATTGGCTCAGATTAATTCATGGCCTAGCTGCACACGTGGAGGTATCCGCCATGGCTGCAAACATAGCATGTTGCCCCGCCAAGACACGGACATTCCTCAAGTTTTTACGAACCCACTACCATTCATCTAAGACCCTTAAAAGGCCAGACATAACGAATGCAAGAAAACAACAGTTGTTGCATTAGCATAAACGGCTAAACGCTCCGCCAAAGTATGATCTCAATATAACTCGAAGCAATAAATGGCCTGAAAACCAACAATAGAACACCTAAATCATACAGGTAAACCTAAAATCGAACTAATCAAAACAGAAAAAGTATAACACCCAATATTTCGCATACAGCTTTACTCATAAATAACTATCAATAAGTTTACAAACAAAAAAAAAAAAAAAAAAAAAAAAAAAAAAAAAAAAAAAAAAAAAAAAACTATAATTGTCACCAAAAACCCTAAATCTGATATCCCGAAAAATTAAATACAATTAAACCGAAAACCATAAAACTTTAACCTGGTATAATCGAGTTAGAGATACTCTCAAATCCGTTCATCTTATCTTCGAGATAACAACAACCCACAACTCACTGAACAACATTGTCGCACACCCAAGACCTCCCCTTCCTTCACATATACACCATCGTCACACACCCACACCTCACTTAACGCCATCGTCACACACCCACACCTCCCTTAACACTGGCATCAAGTTTTTATTATTTATTTATTTATTTTATCACATGGGAAGATCAAGAAGCTTCATGAAATATCTATAACACCGAAAACGAATTGGAGAAGAAAAACGTGGGCCAAGATAAACGGGCCTTGGTAGCCCAAGCATTTTGGCGGGAAACCCAGAAGTAATACGGCGCCGTATTGATTGTACTATAATATATACTTATAATTTTTGTTTTAAATGGGCTAAAAGGGTTGTTACGAAGATGCTGATGACGTTATGAATGGGCTGTTACATCTCAAATGGGCTGTCTGTTACCAAATTGAAGATATTTATTTTTCATAATGTAATGTAATAACTTTTATTTATGTTTGTAAGTTATTGATTTTATTTCAAAAGTAACACAAATGCTTTCCTATTAAAGAAATGTTTTTGGTCTTAATTTTTTTAGGACTTCTTTATTTAGAAAGTCCCAAATATAAACCGCCTCTTTTTCAAGGTTAACTTATTTATGAGAGAATTCTTTACCAGATTATAAACCGCCTCTTTTTCATTAATAACCATATTGTATGGAAAGTACGTGTTGATGGAAGGCCAGGATGACCCACTAAACCGTTCACCATTCCATGGTCCGTGCTGAAAGTTGACCTCCAAACCATCTCTTAGTACGAAGTGAGGATAACCACGTGTGTCAATGCTCCAGGTGAATTCCCCTGTAGTTGGATCATGAATACTCTTCCATGATGTTAAATGCCATTCGGCGCCTGTTAAGTAATTTTTCCCAAGCTTCATGCCAGGTAGATGAGTATCTGTTGGATAGTCAAAACTCTCCCACAGAATCTTCATGTTGTTTCCATCCTTGATTACTAGATTTCCACAGTCATAAAGATGTGCAGTTGCATTTCCCGATGATCTTGAGTTAGATGACCACACTACATGATCGGTATAGTTCTTGAGAACAAGATTTCCCGCACTGTCAATCCTTAACATGCTTGATGATACATTGGTAAGGGGGTAGTCTCTGTTGGCAACCCAAACCACTGTTTTAACATAAATTTTCTTATACCAAATACCAACGCAAGTGTTATCCGAGCTACCTGGCTTGAAGAATCCCAGTTCAAATGTTCTATCAGGAGATACCAGCGTGTCATTTTCTGTCAAGAAGCTTGAGTCTGAGATGATTTCAATTTCAGCTGTGTATATTTTTTGCATGTGGAGTGACAAAACTAGAAGAACAAGTATGGTTGCTTCCTCCATTAAAATCATTTCCTTCAAGCTTCTATTTTTTTTTTTTTTATTTTTATTTTTTTTTTTTTTTAATCTAATCTCTAGAATGGAATCAAAGTCTTATTATCACCTACCGTATGTTTTGGGGTCAACAAATCTTCTTGACAAAATGTCAATGTTTATACTATGTAATTAGCTTTCAGTTAATATCCACATTCAATGGATGAGCTATATGCGAACCATAGTCAATTAGTCATCAAGTATGTACATGGTTGTGTTATGAATATCTATACTACATTATAATGCATTTATGACATTTTCCTAAATGGCAAAGCTTAAAATTCAGACTTCTTAAATTACTTATTATAGAAATATATGTCTTTCATTCATCCGCATTAAATGTCTTTAATTCACTTGTAACAACCCATTTCAATGCACTTAAATAAAAAATTTGAAAGTTAATACATGCACATGAAAGTCAATACGTTTTGTAACAATTTAATTCTCATTTAAACCATTACAACCAGAAAGTTAAATACCCACTTGTAATAATCATATTGATACAGAAAATTAAATGACCACTTGTAACAGTCTTTCATGTAATAACAACCACCAAACTTAAAGTCCTATATAAACTAACATAAAATACAAATACATTCGTATTGCTTTCGCTATTCTGTCTAAAACAATAACATACACAACGCCTCGGACACTCCACACCACCACCTCCACCACCAACAACACCACTGCAGATTCTGTCTCCACAGCCATCGGCAGTGGCGGAACTAGGAGCCAAGTTCAGGGGTAGCGAAATACGAAAATTTGTTTAGGGGTAGCGAAAATTTGTTTCAGGGGTAACGAAATCGCCAAAAAATGACCAAAAATCGCCAAAAAAACGTAAAAAATGACCAAAAATTCCACTACCGGGTAAAAGTTCAGGGGTAGCGACCGCTACCCCTGGCTTGTACATAGCTCCGCCCATGGCCATCGGGACCTCCGCACCTTGATGTTAAGTACCCACAGTGGTCGGGTCGTCCCTCCACATGGTAACATACCCCGGTCCATATACCTGCAAATCCATATGAAATCCTCATCGGTCCAAAGTCAAATGGAAAAAAAAAAAAAAAAAAAAAAAAAAAAAAAAAAAAAAAAAAAAAAAAAACAACTCCTATCTCATCTACTTAGGTCAACAAGACACCACAACAATACTAAGTCCTAATCCATCTCACACGCCTCACGACTACAATATCATCTCAAATCCATCTCATCAAACCACAACAAAGATCCGAAACTAAAAAGACAACAAGACCTCAGAATTTTCTTTCGTTTTCTAGACCTTTAAAGATCTTAACACTCGAAAGAATAATCATCATAGAAAACTTGTTTAAAATATTCGACAACCATAAAGAAAAAACAAGAACAAAAGTGTTCAGATCCTTTCTTTGTGTTGATCTGAAAAACGAAAAACAAAACAACCCGAGACCTTTATAAAGATCTTGATGTCGTGTTTCATAACTTCAGATGCGTGTGTTGTGAGATGTGTGTTTGAGCAGTAAGAAAGTTATAGGTTGTGTTCGAGATTCAGATATGAACTGAAACAATAAGTTATTTATGCGTTTGTGATTCGGATATGATAAATGGATGTGTTTGTGTTGTTATTGAAATAGAGAAAAGAAAATAGATAGGAGGTGGTTGTGTGTTTGAGAATAGAGAATAGGGTTATTGTGGAGAAAAATTAGGGCTTTTGTTTGTTAGTTGATGGATTTTGGGCTTGATACTTGCGTATGATTGTTAGTGGACCGGGAATATGAATTCTCTTGGTCATAATTTCGTTTGAGTTAATGACTTTTATATTTTCTAGATTTGGCCACACGAAATGTTTTGTATTTTTCCAATATACTAAAATGGTTTTCGACTCACTCAAGGTAATTGAGCCGTATGTATATTATTTGCATGATATATTTGATTTTGGGCTAATTTTGATTTTAAATTGGTTAATGTTAATAGTGGGTTTTATCTTTATTGGTTAAAATTTATTTCGAGCAGAGCATACGTGTTAACCCAATTTTGTTGATTGGTTAATGCTTAATTTTAGCCGAAATTGTTTTGAGGTTAATGGTTACGTTTGGGCTTCGTAATGACAAAACGACTAATTTTTTGGGTTATATTTTATTGACGAGATCGGGATTAATCCATTATCAAGATTCACTTAACCGATAAGAAATGTTACTGTTTGTGTGTTGAGAAATTGAAACAAGTGTGTATTGAAAATGAAAATGTGGGATATATATAGTGTAAAATGAAAAACATTTGCTCGCCACAAAAATAGTCATCAGGTACCCGTCGCCGCATTGCGCGGGTACCCTTCTAGTTTATTATAATGATTGTACATATTGGTCTTGTAACATCTAATATTGTACTTAATACCATTCATGCTGAGGTCCCTATAAATAGAGACACCCAATGTAATGTGAGACACACTATTAACAAGTTCTATCTTTCCCTTTCATACTCACTTACATTATCTTGCTTATTGTTCTTATTGTGCTACTAGGCTCGTTGTTATACAACACGTTATCAGCACATTCGATCTTTTAAGTTTTATTTCTTTGCAAGTAAGTTTACTTTAAATTTCAAGTTTTCAAAACTCCGAAGATATGAAATACATGCCGTGTTTATGTGTATTGCATGATCAGATTATATGTTGAATTGTCTTTGCTTTACAAAGTTCAAAGACATAAATTTTCTTTTGATTGTATAATATAGTCAAATTTATTGTTATCTGAATTATTATTATTACTTCTTTGTATTATTTGTTTACCTCTCTGCTTTTCATATAAAGAAAAAAAAAAAAAAAAAAAAAGGTGCTTGTCCAACATTTTATGATTATTTACGATATTGACTATAGTATATATATTTTAGCTCATTGGAATACATGGGCTCTTGCTAGTATAATTTGCCTCTGCTTATAACATTAAAATGCTTTTATATGTGAAATTATTATGATGCAAATATTTTATTTTTTTATGTCGTATCATTTATATCGCGTGTGCACTATAAATAATTAATAAATTTATATGAACGGTATGTATACCAAATATTAGTCATTTTTAAAATCTTTTTTATATAATAAAAAAAACAAATGATTAATTTTATATATCACCCTATTTTCATGGTTAATTTCATATATATCCAAAATACAAGTATTGAATGCATAATGTACAATGTTTTTAATGCATGTTTGGGTATATATAAAATTTCCAACTAAAAGGAGGGGAGATATGAAATTGCCCTAAAACAAAACTCAAGTAGGGACTTTGCATTTAAAAAAAAAGATTATTTCCCTATTGAGTAATATTTTTTTATTTAGATTTTTTTTGGGATTTTGAAAAATAATTAAACCTAATTATTTCCTAATTTGCTTCACAAATCTTAAAAAAACGTTTTTATGCTCGCATATACAAAAAACTTAAAAATACACATGGGTCTCATGGACATTTGTTCATAATTTTAGAAAAACAAAAAATGTAAATTGTTCTGAAAAAAACCGGAGTCCCAATTGAAAGCTCATCATGTTTCATTTTCCAATCTCATAACAACCAAAAAAGGAAAAAGAAAAACAGAAGCCCAAATTCACTAGGGTTCTTGAAAACCTAAACTTCAGTTTTAGTGAACTGTTCAATTGATTAAAGTCCGTATACCATGTAGGAGTAAGTCAATGTTATTGAAATATGCATGCAATAATCAATAAGGACCACATAAAAACACATCATCAAGACACGTTCAATATGATCTTCTAAAAGCATGGGCTATATAATGGTTTAAATGGCTACCATAATAAATGTTTGTTTTATGTAATTATAAGCATACAAACTAATACAATAGTGAACATAAAAAAAATGTTTGTTTATGCTAGGACTGTAATTTTCTATTCAATTATGCATGATGAATAGGTACGTTCAAGGTGCTAACCGATGTGCATATTTTCCATTTGAGGAACTTTGTGATCAACTTCTTGATGCTACCGACTATTTTGACTTATGAAGTATGTAATTTAAAACCAAAGAAAAGTTAAATAGTTGACCTTAAAAGTCAAAATGCTAACATATGTGCAATTGCAGGAAATTTTCACACTCTGGCTTTGGATGGTGTCCTGATATTTGGGCTCCACAACAGGACAACAGCATACTGGTTCATCACTTTGGCTGATGTTAGTCTCATTTCTTATCATTTGTTTTGGCTCATGTGCGTGTGTTTGGTGCATAAATTGTAAAATGATGTAGTAGTTATTTTGTAACTATAGTTGATGTATGAGAACAAAGCTAGGTTGTTGTGTATTGCCGATGGGACTCCTTTTGATCTTTTTAAGGGTTTGTTACGGGTTGCGGACGCACATAATGTAGCTCCTAGAACCTCTTCGAGAGCAAGGAAAAAAGATGATTTGACCTTTGTTTTGACAATGAATTGGGCTTTGATAAAGACTGTACCATTAGTAGGTATGTTTTTTACAGTCATTCAGATATACTTTGCCTAAACTCTTTTTGGTTTTCTAAAGACGTTAGATTTGTTACTCATGATGTTCTCTAGAGATGGAAAATGGGTTGGTGAGACGCATTGGGTACAATTGAAACGGGCCATGTTGGTAAAAGTCGGGTTGGGACTTATTGGCGTAAACTGAACAATTAGTGTGTCAAACATGATTACAAATATCCCAATGACAGGAAATTGGTTATGATTGACACCTTGAAGTGTAATTTTTGTTCAAAGTATATATGTATATTAATCTTTTCATATTTTTACAGGTTGGATAATTGATCACAAAATCATGAAATGGTTTGGATGTGAGGGCTTTTGGACTGCCAAATGATTGAAGACAATCATCTAAAAGTTGAGCAGAAGCTATGAAATCAACACAGGTAAGTACACACACAAAAACTTCCAAGTTGTGAAATCCCAGAACTTATTAGAGGACAACTTAAAGGTCATTCAATGTGCTACTCAAAAGTTTGTTTAAACCAGCTTCAAAAAATTAGAATTCGAGTCATAATGATTACCTTTTAATGCAATAACACCTTTCTATAATGGCCTTCAACATAATTTGATTTTGTATATCAGCTTATTTTTTAATAGGCAGCGTGGTACCTGTTTATTAACGTACCAGATATGCAGTTTTCAATAAGCAATCCCAGATAATCTCTTAATCAAGTGTTTTACTTGGGTATTAGGTTTTTAATTCTTAATAGTTTCTTTATAGAACTTGAAGGATTTCAATCTCTAACAAACATGAATAAGTTGTACTTTAAGTGAATCAAGTAAAACTGATAAAAAGGTGTTAGGGAATACTTTATTTTCCTACTTGCTACTCATGTACCAAGTAATAAGGGGAAGTAATAAGAGGGTGTTTGGGATTACTTATTCCTTGTACTTTTCTGTTTATATATTTATTTTTTAACAAAAGTTACAACAACTGATAAGATAGCAAGCTGTTTGGGAAAACTTTCTATTTTAATTAATTTTTTTGGTGTGGTTCAACCTTATGATGTATGTGGAAAACTAGAAGGGGGGGGGGGGGGGGGTTGAATAGTTTTTGCCCTTTTTAACTTTAATTCGCTTTGTGACTTATTGTGATTTCAAGGTAATTGCACACAAACAAGTAATATAAGTAAGTAAGTAGAGAAAAGAACAATCAAACCACAACACGGAGATTTATAGTGGTTCGGCTACAAGGACTCTCTTCCTTGCCCTACTCCACTCCTCGAGCCTCTAACTCGACTCGAGAGTTTTTCTTCACTAAGAAACAAACTCCCTTCTCGGCGGAGAAAACCTTAATACACGTCGCTTACACCTTTTTCCGGTACAAAGCTAAATACCGAGTTCAACTTCAAGGAAGAACCAGGTATGACCTGATGTCATGTTAATATTTCTAATTTAAGAATTAAAAGTAAAACATGTAAATGTAAAATGTATATATGCAATGTGATTCCTAGTGATCATGTAATGTGTAAATGTGTTTTAAAAGACTTGTTACTATAAATGTAAAAGACTTTAACTTATATTTATGCTTTGCTAAAGATAAACCTTATAATTGTCATTAACAAAATAAAGCAAAGATCGTAAAATATAAATAACGTTTTTAGGACGATATTTGTATTAACAATCTCCCCCTTTTTGTTGATGACAAAACATAAAGTTTATTTTTAAGCATAAAAATATGTACTGTGATGTAAAAAAAAAATGTACTGTGATGATCACAGTGATGTATAAACTTAATCCTATCTCCCCCTTTTTGTCGAAACAAAAAGAAGATATGCGTAGCGGAATGTGGTGAACATTTCTTGGTTATTACTCCCCCTAAATTGGAGTACCAAGATTGTTTCAATGATTTTGAGAACTTGTAAAGCTCCCCCTTGGATAATACTCCCCCTAATTGGAGTGCCAAGGTTATGATGCATGATCCTACAAAACAAATGGTTAGAATATGATATGCTCCCCCTCGATGTATACTCCCCATTGCTAGGGTACCAACGTATACGTTTCAAGGATGAGAAATGCTATAAAATAATAAGTTAGTATATGATATACTCCCTCTCCATCAATACTCCCCGTTGCTAGGGTACCAACGTATATGATGCAAGGTTGAGAAAAGCTACAAAACAAAGGTTAGTTGTGAATCAATCCAACCAAGTAGCATTTTGCATATGTATAGGTCAACCAAACATGATAGTTCAACCCATTTGACTTTAAAAAGTCAAAAATATGTGTCTGATAAAAAATGCACCTAAGTATAAGTGGTCAAATCATTATGAGAATTCAAACTAATCATATAATAAAGTTAGTGAATCAAACAAACCAATATATTATGCCAAATAGTGATCACCCATAAGCATAAATATAACATTCATTACTTGAAAATTGTTTGTGACATAAGTCACAAACCATGATGTTACATAAAAAGAAAAAGTTCCTAAAAATAGATAATGCCTAAAACAATCCTATGAAATCCTATAAAAGGAGACTAGGAAGAAACTAAAAATTGCCTATTGCGGAGGATGAGAGATTGCATTTAGGCGTTCGAGAATATGGTTCAAAATGAACCTCATCTCATTTTGAAGCTCATGGACCAAGATGTTGGTCTTTTGGGCCAAGTGAGCGGTCCTCTCGCATTGTGAGCATTCATGCCTTGGAAAGTTGGGAGGAAGAGTGGGCTCAATGGCTTGTGGTGGTGGTGGTGGTGGTTGGTTGTTTGGTGGTGGTGGTGGTTGGTTGTTTGATGGTGGTGTTTGGTTGTTTGATGTTGGAGGAGTGATGGAGTTGAGCAAGATGGATTGAAGATCCATGGCTTCTCCAAGGCGGGAATCCACCATATTGGAGAGAGCATAGAGGCGGGTGAGCGCCTCATTGATCTTTTCATTGGTTTGTGGTGCATTGATCCACATTGCCTCATCAATGACAATGAGTGTGGATGTTGGTGAGAGGGGTTGTGTTTGTGGTTGAGGTGGTGGTGAATCATGGTATAGAGGACCATGGATATCCCGATAAATGGGATGGAAGAGCATTGGTGTTTGACCTTCAAAGGTCATGGGAGGAGGATTGGTTGACCTTGGTGGAAGGTCTTCCAAATCATCCAAGTATGGATGAGGTGATGAAGGTGGTGTTCTAAACAATTCTAGGGGCTGAAGTTGTGGTGAATGTGGTGGTGAAGGTGATCTAGTAGGCTGTGATGGAGCGAGTGGTGGTGTGGTTGCTACAGGAGTGATTGTTGGAGGTGGTGTGTTGATGATGGTGTTAGGTGGTGTTGGAGTAGCAAGGTTGAGAAAATTCTCATTGGCTATTGGTGAGGATATGTTGAGTGGAGATGACTCCTCTGATGATGAATTAGCTAAGTTCACGAAGCAACAAGGACAGACACTCATACGAGCTGTCCTTCTTGCGGGTCTGCTTGTGGATGAGTTACTTGATTTTGTCATTTGAAAAGTGAGAAGATTTGTTCTAGAGTACAGGATTGATGGTTGGAGATGATGGTGAGTGAGTGAGTTGTGATGATCCTGATCTTCCTAATTTATAGACAGTAAGAATATTGAACTTTGTGTTTGGATTTGATGTTGATCCAATGAGGAATGTTGGTTCCTAATGATTTGGAACAAAAATTTGTGCTAGTCACATCATTTAAGTCAACCCATAGAGCTTAAGTTGAGTGAATTTTAGAAGATTTGCAGTAAATACAATGAGTGAGTGGAAATTCTGTTGATGTGATGTTCCCACGGATTTCAAGGAACCAATTTGAGGGTTCCTTGCTTGTTACAGAAAGGTAACTCACATGGAAAATTTGAATTTTTAAATTTTGGTGGGAAATTGATTTCTTATGATTCTAAGTATTCCTAAAGCATCCTAATGTTCCTAATGATCAGTAGAATAAACCTAAGAACTAGAATCAATAATCTAAGGATCGGGATTAGTCGGGAATTTAGAAAAAGTTACTGTTGGATACGGCGGATCCAATCGATAACAAATGCGGATCCCTTATTTGGGTTCCGCAGAATCCGCAGGTTCCATTTTGGCGGAGCCAAAAATATCAATAGACGGATCCCATATTTTGGATCCGCCAAATCCGCCATTAAAAAGTGCTAATTTAAACAGAACATATGTCAAATTTTGCGTTATTCGTTCAAAACCCGAAAATTGTTCTCAATCATATGTAACTACTAATATATAATAGAAAACTACTAAATACATAGGTTCTAACACACATTTATACATAGATTAATCCGATGACAAGAACTTACCATATAAGAGGTTAAGCCAAACGGTGGCTTAATTTCCGAAAATCGATAACAATAAATGTTATCATCCTGCAATGTTGAGTTAGTTCACATACAAGTTAAGAACTAACACAAGATTCTAAGAAACACACAAGTTCAACACATCATTGTTTGAAAAAGTCTAATACCAAACATCTCTTAAACCTCACTTCTTGCTCATTTTCTTGTGAAGCTTCATGATCCAACGGCCCAAATTCTTCACCATTCCTTTGGTTTGTCAAAATTCCACTGATTCGTTCGGGATTGGAGGAAGTTGACTCAAGTACTCGGGTGGTGAGATCCTAAAGTTTGGCAAACCATCCTCTTCACTCATGGATGATGATGATCATCATCATGTAGGAGGGTGAGCTCATTTTCCCTTTGCTACGGCTACCCGATGATCACTAAGTGGAACAAAAGTGTGCTTAATCTCGGTGTAGTCGGGAACGAATCCTAAAGTGTTTCTAGGAATGGGTGCAAAGGCTCTATAAAGACGGGTGAGAAGCATCCCGTAGGGCATGGCGGTGGTGCCTTGAACCAGAATATCAGCCATTCTTTTGGCGATATAGTAAGCGAGGTTGAATGGTCGGTGGTTTGACACACAATAGAGCATGTAGCAAAGACTTGCGTTAACATGGTCTCTAATTCCTATGGTGCTAATCACGTTTTCCCTAAGAATTTCCTCGAGCTTTTTGAATTGGGGCCTAAGTTCATTGAGCTCCATGGCAAATGGATCACGATTTACCTCCTTTCCTCGACTAGTCCTAGTGTGGGAGGTTCTAGGAACAAAAAGGTGAGCACGTATGTCCTCTTTTGAGATTAGAGGTGTGTCGTATGGATGCATACGATCAAGGCTAGACTCGAGAATGGACAATGGCCATTTGTCCGAATAGAAACAATCTCCATGACTAGGAACACCTGAAACATCTCCAAATTGATCAGGAGGAATGTTGAACTGAGTTTGGTTTATTTTGAAGTGAATATTCATGTAACCATAATAATTTGTGCTAAGACCTACAGTTGCATAAAATTCAAGTATGAATATGGGGATTATGAGTTCATCAATGTCTAGGAGACAATCGAACCGAATGGCGGCAAGTTGTTCTCTAATGATGGTTCCTTCTAGGAATGAGGAATCTACGGTTCTACCCTCATGTACGTACCATTTTTCTAAGGTTTTGAATATTTCAACTTGTTCCTCACTAAGTACTTTGGTTTTGTGATGTGTAGGTAGGTATTTAACGGTTTCTTTGTGATCATAAAAATTTGCGGGAGGCATGATTATCCTAGACACGAAAAATATATAGTTTAGTTGAAATTATCGAAAATACGTATACATATTTCTAGTGTGTGCCTATATGGGGACAATGAGGAGGTACGATTATCTCGACTCCTTTTGATGAATGAAAATTTTGTTTATGCAAGTTTTATGATAAAACAAGAGATAACTCAAACGCTCCTACTTCAATGTAGCTTCGATTGAATGTACCCGAAAATACATATTAGTTATGTATTTCCTTTAGCATTCAAGAGACATTATGCAAGTGATGTTTAAAACATAACGTTTTTGTATTTGTATGAACAATGTCAAAAAACCGTTTTTCCTAGTCGTGAGAAGATTTTAGCAAAAATTTCTCATGGGGTTTTTGATGAATTATGACAATGTACTTCAAGATGCAATTCCTAACTATGGAAAACATGTTTTGTTATGCAATTCAGTAGATATGTTTCATGATTTTACTAAAAATATGCATAAACCTCAAGTTTTGATTTTGTGCATGAAATAGAAATCCTAGACGCAGATCAGGAATGTAGACGTGATTAGGATACTTACAGTGATGATTAGAGCACAAATTGATGGAAGGAAATGACCTAAATTATGAATTTGGTTGATATTGAGTCGAATACCAGTAGCTAGTATGTTTTTGGGAAGTGTGATGAATAGTACAGGGTGTTTGTTTAATATAATAAAAATAGGCTCAGCAGGCAACGGATCCGGTGGATCCAAAACAAGGGATCCGCCCTTGTTGTCGGTTGGATCCGCAGGATCAGAACACAACATTTGGTTATTGCCGTGTTTGGTTAATCTAAGATTTGAGCTAATGTTATATCTACTCACTAGGTTTCATTAATCCTAAACCAAGTCTAAGATAGTTGAAAGGTTCTCTCTTGAGAGGTTTTGTGAGGATATCGGCAATGTTGTCCTCTGAGGAAACTTTCTCAATTGAAATGTTTCCCTTCTGAACATTGTCGCGTAGGAAGTGGTGTCGAATTTCTATGTGTTTGGTTCTAGCATGTTGGACTGGATTTTTGCTGAGGTCGATAGCTCCTTTGTTGTCGCAAAGAATGGGAATGTCGTTGAGTTCAATTCCATAGTCGACGAGAGATTGTTTCATCCACAGTGCTTGTTGGCAAGCTTTTCCTGCTGACACGTACTCGGCTTCAGTTGTTGATATTGCAAGGGCCGTTTGTTTCTTAGCAAACCACGAGGTGAGACAATGTCCTACAAAAGTACAAATACCACTTGTACTTTTCCTATCAACATAATCACCGGCGTGATCTGAGTCGGCATACACTATGGTTTCTACACCCGTTCCTTTGGGATACCATAATCCTAAATGTGTAGTGCCTTTAATGTACCTAAAGATCCGTTTAACGGCTTCAAGATGAGATATTTTGGGATCTTCTTGAAAGCGTGCACATAGACAAACACTAAACATAATATCCGGTCTACTAGCCGTGAGATAGAGTAAACTACCAATCATTCCCCTATATTTAGTGCTATCTACGTATTCACTTTCTTCATCCTTAGTGAGTTTAGTTTCCGAGGACATTGGTGTTTTAATAGGTTTTGAATCTTCAAGACCAAATTTCTTAAGCATATCCTTGATATACTTAGATTGGTTGAAGAATATCCCATCTTCTAATTGTTTTATTTGGAGATCTAAGAAAAAAGTTTAGTTCCCCCATCATACTCATTTCAAACTCATCATGCATGATTTTTGAGAATTCATCGCATAACTCTTGACAAGTTGAACCGAATATAATGTCATCCACATATATCTGGACTATGATAATATGTGATCCCTTTTTCTTGGTGAAAAGAGTGTTGTCTACTAGGCCCATGGTATACTTATGGTCAACTAGGAAAGTTTTAAGTCGATCATTCCAAGCTTTTGGTGCTTGCTTAAGTCCGTATAATGCTTTCTTAAGTTTGTAGACATGATTTGGTTTTTCAAAATGGGCAAAGCCGGGAGGTTGTGCAACGTACACTTCCTCATTAATAAAACCATTTAGAAAAGCACTTTTAACATCCATTTGGAATAGTTTAAATTCGTGTGCGCATGCATATACAAGTAATATTCTAATTGACTCAAGCCTAGCGACGGGTGCAAATTTCTCGTCATAATCTATACCTTCTTGTTGATTGTAGCCTTGAGCTACTAGCCTAACTTTGTTTCTAGACACTACTCCATTTTCATCCATTTTGTTCCTAAAAACCCATTTAGTTCCAATTATGGTTTGATTTTGAGGTTGAGGTACTAATGTCCAAATGTCATTCCTAACAAACTGATTTAATTCTTCTTGCATCGCTATGACCCAAGATTCATCTTTTATGGCTTCATTAACATTTTTAGGTTCAATGGTTGAAACAAAACAAAAGAAATTACTTTCGTTTTGGGCTTTTGACCTTAAGGTTCTTTCGTTAATTTTTCCTATGACGTTGTCTAATGGATGACTTTTGGATTCTTTGATGTTGACAATTTCTCTTTTTACCAGTTCGTCTTCTTTGTCATTCTCTATATTTTCTTGGTTTTCAACCATTTGACTTTCAACTAAGTCATCATCTACCAAAGGTGATGTCTTAGAGGGAGGTGGACTTTCGTCGACTGTTACGTTTAACGATTCCTCGACTCTTGATGTTTCTTTATTCAAGACAATATATGCTTTACTATTTTGTGAATATCCTAGAAATACACCTTCATACGACTTTGGGTCGAACTTGGTGAGGTAATCCTTAGTGTTTAATATGAAGGACTTGCTTCCAAAAACTCTAAAATATCCTAACGTAGGCTTTTTGCCTCTATAAAGCTCATATGGTGTTTTATTCAAGAATGGTCTAATTAGGACTCTATTTAGGATATATGTGGATGTATCTACGGCGTGACACCAAAAGTTTTGAGGTATGTTTTGTTCATTTAACATAGTTCTACTCATTTCTTGAATTGTCCTATTTTTGCGTTCTACTACACCGTTAGATTGAGGAGTTCGAGGAGCCGAGAAATTATGTGTTATGCCATTAGCATCATAAAAAGCTCCGAATTGGATTTCGTTATCAAATTCACAACCGTGGTCGGTTCTAATAGACACAATGTTATTTCCTATTTGATTTTGAATTTTCTTACTTAGAATTTCAAATTTATCAAATGCCTCGGTTTTAGTTTTCAAGAACTTAGTCCAAGTATACCTAGAGTAATCATCTACTATTACCAAAGTATAGAAGTTTCCCCCGTAACTTTGTATAGCGGATGGACCAAACAAATCCATATGTAACAATTCTAGACACCTAGATGAAGACACCATGTTTTTAGCCTTATGGCTATTATGAACTTGTTTCCCAATTTTGCAAGCATCACAAAAGTGTTGGTCGTATTTCAACTTGGGCAGGTTCCTAACGAGTTCCTTAGATGATAAGGATTGGATTAACCTCATATTAGCGTGTCCTAAGCGTCTATGCCATAG
Organism: Artemisia tridentata subsp. tridentata; assembly: GCA_021014915.2. Classification (NCBI taxonomy): domain Eukaryota; kingdom Viridiplantae; phylum Streptophyta; class Magnoliopsida; order Asterales; family Asteraceae; genus Artemisia; species Artemisia tridentata. The sequence continues at coordinate 74,120,349 of CP139505.1, forward strand.
AGTTGAGTTTTCGTCCAGAGAGGTGAGACAAAGTTTGTCTTTAGGTGTTTTTTCTAATTTCATAACGTAAACGTTATTCTTCAAAACACCTTTTCCTACGGTTATGCCATCTTTTAGTATTTTACTTCCATTTTCACTGAAAAGGACGTTATACTTTTTGCGGCATAATTGACTAATACTAAGCAAGTTAAATCCTAGATTGTCTACATGAGCAACATCATCAATAGTGAGAGAGTCATGAGAGATTGTACCTTTTCTGATGATTTTACTTTTAAGCTTGCTACCGAATGTGACATTACCTCCGTCATACACTTGGTAGGATGAGAAAAGGCTTTTGTTCCCCGTCATGTGTCTTGAACACCCACTATCTTTAATCCACTCATCTGGTTCTAACTCAACTTTTAAGCACACCTAAGTTCAAGAAAAACTCAAGCGTTTGGTCCCCAATATCTCATGGGTCCGTTTGGGTTAAACATAACATTATCATGGTTCATGTATGGAAATGGTGGACAAGTGTTCCATGGCATGTAATTGGGACTTCTATAATTCCTAGACATGTTTTGGTTCCAATTATTTTGATAATGATGTTGTGAGTTAAAGTTACTCTTAGGAAAGGGGTGTTTGGGAAAACTAGTTTTAGGTCTTTGTTGAACTGTTTTCATCCTAAACTCATTATTAACTTGACCTTTTCCTATAGTAACTAGTGGTTTTTTTTTGTTAATAGTTGTACTAGTGAGGTTTTCTAGTGACCTTAACGAATTCAGTACGATCCGAATTACGAACCTTCTGTTCATCAACTGTACCTGCGGATCCTTTTGGTACAACTGGCGGATCCAAAATTTTGGATCCGTCAGATCCGTGGGTGTCTGACTCAGTTGGAACAGGTTCTTGTACTTTCACAGTTTGTTTCTCAAAGTCACTTAGGTTTCTTAGTTTCATAAAATGTATCTTGGTCTTATCAAGTTGAAACTTTTGATCTTTCATTATATCATCCATACAACTAATGTGTTTATCAAAACTTTTAAATTTAGAATTTAGTTTGATAAGTTTTTCCTGTGTGGACTTAAGTGTTTCTATTTCTAGTTTAAGTTCCTGACATGAGACACATGTTTCCTTAACATTTTTACCCTTTTCTAATCTTAAGGCTTTTTCTTTTAACCAATATACTTTGTTTTCCAAAAATTCCTTTTTGGTTTTTAAGAACTTGTTTTTGTTTATGATTTTAAGGGTAATTTCACACAGTTTGTTATATTCAATTTCTAATGTATCATCATCAATAGAGGAGTAGGATGAGTCAGATAGTACCTCGTTAGAGTCATTAGCCATAAGAGCAACTTCGTCATTCTTAGGCTCGTCGTCATCACCTTCACTATCACTCCAAGCTCCACTAACAAATGCTCTTTGAGACTTGTTCTTTGGAGGCTTTGGACATTCTCCTATTAGGTGACCGGAATCTACGCACCTAAAACATTTTCTATCTACTTTTCCTTTCCTATCATCACGGTCTTTCCGGAAAGGTTTCTTTTCTTCTCGAGGTTGTCTTACGAACTTTCCTCGTCTCCTGAAGAATTTCTTGAAATCTCTAACGGCCATTGCATACTCTTCATCTTCGCTATTTGAGCTAGACTCTTCATCGTCACTTGACTCTACCCTAACTTTTAAGGCAATGGACTTCATCTTTTCCTTCTTGCCTTTAACTATTTCTGAGTCTTTTTCCATCACCATCTCGTGAACTTTGAGATTTTCGATGAGCTCGTCCAGTGTCATGCTTGAAAGATCCTTGGATTCTTCAATAGCTGTCACCTTTGCTCTCCACTTCGGATGAAGTGCTCTAAGAAATTTCCTGACAAAATTCTTACTAGAAAAAGATTCGTCAAGTGCTTTAAGAGATGTAATAATAGTATTGAACCTAGAAAAAGCACTATCAATGGTCTCATCTTCAGAGATAACATATTTTTCATATTGTTGAACAAGAAGATCAATTTTGTTATCTTTGACTTGTGAGTTCCCTTGATGAGTGATAATCAATGATTGCCAAATATCTTTAGCCGTTTTACACATAAAAACTCTTTCATATTCTTTCTTAGGTAAGGCATTATAAAGCATCATTTTGGCTTTATTATTTTTGGCAATCAACTTCTTTTGCTCATCACTGTGACGAGTAAGAGAAGTACCCATATCCCGACCACTTGATATATCATTACTTATGGGTTTGTAATCACCCTCTACAATGATATACCATAGATCTATGTCCTTTGACTTCACATACGTCTCAAAGCAGTTTTTCCAATATATGAAACAATTTGGTTCAAATAGTGGTGGTCTTTGCATAGATTGCCCTTCTTTAAAGTTTTCAAAATCCATTGATCGTTTCAAGTTTTAAAATACAATATATTTTGAAAATCTTGAGTAACATAGCTCTGATGCCAATTGTGGAAAACTAGAAGGGGGGGTTGAATAGTTTTTGCGGTTTTTAACTTTAATTCGATTTGTGACTTATTGTGATTTCAAGGTAATTGCACACAAACAAGTAATATAAGTAAGTAAGTAGAGAAAAGAACAATCAAACCACAACACGGAGATTTATAGTGGTTCGGCTACAAGAACTCTCTTCCTTGCCCTACTCCACTCCTTGAGCCTCTAACTCGACTCGAGAGTTTTTCTTCACTAAGAAACAAACTCCCTTCTCGGCGGAGAAAACCTTAATACACGTCGCTTACACCTTTTTCCGGTACAAAGCTAAATACCTGTTAGACCCGTTTCCCGGGTGTTGGGACCCCACCCTAGATGAAAATGATAAAGGCCTTATGTGATTGGCTAGTAAATAAATGTAAAGTTTTAGTCAAACCCGATAGTCAAAATATGACTAAAGTGGTTATGTTAAATATGATGTGTAACTAAAGGGGCCTAAGTTGCCAAGTATTAATATGTGATAGAGTTAGTGTGGCTAAAATAGAAGGAAAGAGACTTGAAGGGCCATTCTTGCCATTAGCCCAAAGATGCCACCTAACTATATATATCTAGGATTTTCTAGAGTTCTCTTCTATTATTGAGATAAGGGAGGCCGGTTTATAGAGAAAGAAAAAGAGAGGGAAACTAGCTAAATGATGATGATAGAAGAAGAAGGTGATGATCAAGTGCTAGTGGCCACCCTTTGCTATGATCATTGCAAGTAAGTGTCTATGATCTTGTTGTTAGTGAAGTTATAGTTTATGAGTAAAGTGGGAAATCATCATATGATCAAGATATGATCATATGATGATATGATTTGGTAGATGAGTATGTTTTGACGGGTTTTGATAACCCTTGTTATGTATTTGATTGTTATGTTGTTAGGTTTTGTTATTTTGTGAAAGAGGATGATGATGATGATGATGGAAGAGTGTTATGATGATGATGTTCTTGGTGTTTTGTAGCTTGGATTAAGGTAAGTAAAATGATGATAGCATAAGTTATATGGATTTCTATCATTATGTGTTATGTATGTTTATGTTGAGAAGATGAGCTTGGGTTATGCTTATGTGATGCCATGTTTATGGCTTATGTGATGAGATGATGCTATGTATATGTTGATGTGATGTGCTAGTTGAGATTTGAGTAGTGAATCATGATGTAAGTGTTTTATGTATATGATGCATTATGTGGATTGAAGTATGATTGTATGTTATGATCGTTTTACTTATTAAGCCTTCGTGCTTACGGTTTAGTTGTCTAACCATTTTGTAGGTTGGCATGTTTATGTGGAAGGCTTGGATAAGTGGATTAAGGAATTGGATTAGCAAGATTAAAGGTAGTGTTTAGTTAGGAGCTTAGGTAGTATACCGAGCTCATGAGCAAAGTTGTACCCCCGTGAGTCAAGTAACGTTTTATAAAGTGTTGTCAAGTGGCAAATTGTATGCCAAGAGTTGTATAACGTTTTGGTAGTCATTTGGTAGGTTAAAGTATGTTTTATGCGTTTAAGTGTAAAGTTAAGGGGGTGTTTGGCACAAGTGTAAAAGTACCCATTTTGGGTTGTATACGGGTCAAGTGTGTATTGGAACATGTTATATATGTTAAAGTAATGAATATGGTCAAGTTTGAGGTGTTGTGGAAGTCGTATGTGGCATTTGTCATGAAATGGGTCAAAACGGGTTTTTGGTGTAAAACCCGTGATTGTGGAAGTACGTCTTCCGAGAGTCAAATGGTAAATGTTTTTGGATGGAAATGAGCCCATATATATAGTAATGAAATCTGGAAAGTTTGGTTAGGTTTCGAGTCCGGGAGGTTGGAGTATCGGCCGGGGATTTTGAAAGTCCAAAAACTGGACAGAACCATCCATCTGATCGGATGGCTGGCGATCCGATCGGATGGAGGTCGCTGGCAGTTTTTTGGTAAACTTTGAAAAATCGTATCTTTTAATCCGTAAGTCGTCACGGGTCGTGCCACCTATCGTTTTGAAGGTAATTGAGTCTAGTTTCATTTAAAAATAGTCTCAAGGACTGAAAGTTTATATATTTTTGTCAGTGGTCAAAAGAGTAACCAGATGTCCGAAAAAGTTCAAGTATTTCCGCGTAAAAGTTTAAGTTTTTGGTCTAAGCGGGCACGGGGTGTTACAATACCGAGTTATACTTCAAGGAAGAACCAACCTGACGTCGCCTATACAATTACCGACACTAAGCTAGATGTCGAGTTCTTTACAAGGGTGCAACTACTCCCGTTTACTCTATGTGTTTTGAGGTCTAAAACACTAACCGGACTTTACTGAATGAAAGGTAGAACAATGATATGAAAACACTAACTAATCAATCAGTATCTAACTATCAAGACTTGCAATAGTGAGTTGAAGCTTGTTGATGCTTGATCTCTTTTGCTACAAAAAGAAAGATCACTAAGAATGAAATGAATGAATGATATGGGTTAGTAATGTATAAATGAATGAATGTATAATTTATGCTATATAAGTGATGATTGTGCCTGAATGATCAGCTTGCTATTTATAGGCAAAGCTGATCAACAGGCGGCGGATTTGGCGGAACCAAACAAAGGGATCCGCCAGTTATACGGTTTGGTTCCGCCGGGACATGCCAGCTAATAACATCCCATATCTTTCCATATCTTTGTCAAGTCATGTCAAGATCTTGCCAAGTCAACTTTGTTACTTAAGAATCTTTCCAAAATATATTTCAAATCCTCAAGATATCAAAATGAGGTATGCCATGATGTCATGTTAATATTTCTAATTTTAAGAAATAAAAGTAAAACATGTAAATGTAAAATGTATATATGCAATGTGATTCCTAGTGATCATGTAATGTGTAAATATGTTTTAAAAGACTTGTTACTATAAATGTGAAAGACTTTAACTTATATCTATGCTTTGCTAAAGATAAACCTTATAATTGTCATTAACAAAATAAAGCAAAGATTGTAAGATATAAATAACGTTTTTAGGACGATATTTGTATTAACAATGTCTTTATTACAGGTGGTTGTGGCAAAGATAACGTCTACTGAAAGCACAGCTACGAGAGTTACGACTTGAGACCTTCCATGAGAGCTTGAAAGGATCACTTTTAAAACAAAATTCCAAACACTCCTTTATATAGAAGCTTTGGTTCAATTATACTATGTAGCATTTAAGTTTTGCACCATCCTGTTTGTTTGAATTCCTATGTGTACAACCATGATGTTTGAACCGAACTGATGTAGGCTTTGAACACACGTACATGTTTAATTGATGTAAGCTTTGATCATATTTGCTTCTTATTTTGTCCCAGAAGTATTTTGTGCAATGAGTTTCTGCCAAACACTTTGCAAAAGTGCATCATTATTCATTTACTTTGTGTACAAGAATTGCAATCTGGTTTGGACTAACAGTATAGTATGTGCATACCCATACACTAACTCTGCATTATAATAAACTATATATGTCACAAATAACATGTATCAATTTATATCGTTTAAACGTACATATTTTAAATATTTTAAATATTTTGTTATTAATATTTCAGCATAAGATTAAAAAATAAATTGATCTAAATTATCGATAGACATACATAACATGCGGCAATTAAACTTTGTATATAAAGATGACCCATGTTTATGAAAATACTATATATGAAATTTTATCACGTACATCAAGCATAATTATAAATCAAAATTAAGAATCATAATTAAAAAAAATAAATAAAAAAAATAAAAAAAATTAAGCTATTTGTTTTTTAATAAATAAAAATACATTATTAAAAATTTCAGAAAAACCCCGCGCGTGCGCGGGCATTATAACTAGTATATTCAATATCATTTGCATACCAAACTTTTTCTACATACCAAGGGACCAATCCTCACCCTTCATCTCCATTTGATCTAATTGATGAGATTAAACCCAACATTTTAACAAACTCATTTTCCTTTTCTTTTTCTTTTTTTCCCTTCAAATATTAATATCTCTTAAACCGTTAATCGTTAAGCGAAATAAATATACTATCTTTTTTTAGATATGCAATTTGATATACTGTCGACATTTTATTTTATTATTATTATTTTTTTTATTTATTTTTTATTTTTTCACGTTTTTTAGGTTTACTTTATTTTATTATTATTATTATTATTTTTCATTTTTTTACGTTTTTTTCCTCATTGAAACCTGCATGAGAATCACATGAGATTAAACACTAATTTAAATATTTCAAATAAAATCACAATGTGATTTTACAACACGTATCTGAATCACATGTGATTTTTTCACACACCTGATCTCAATCACATGTGATTTTTATAAATGAACTACTATAATCAAATTAGTATTTAATCGCATGTGATTTCTCATGTTATTTTCAACAACGAAGAAAAAAGACAAAAACAAATACGAAAAAAGTAAAAAAAGTGAAAAAAATGAAAAAAAAAAAGAAAAAAAAAAATTGTCGAAACTATATCAAAGTACATATTTATATAAAGATAATTAAATGCTCGTTGTGATGATATATTTATTTTTGCTTAACGATTAACGGTTTAAGAGATATTTAAGTTATAAAAAATAATGAAATATTAAAAGGCTTTTAATATCCGTCATTGATTAATTTTTAAATAAACTTTTAAATAAACGATGGAGATGAGTCCCCTTGTATGCAAAAAATGTTTGTTGTGCAAAATAACTCTACTCTTTAAAATAGATATACGTTTGTTAATTACATGTATGGTATATATAAATGTTTAATCTAATTCATTGATTAAACTCGTTAAATTTTTGCATGTCTCAATCACAAATTCGTTTTGCAAATCGTAACGCTCAACTTACCTGTTTATTTCTTTTAATAGTATTATTAACATAATCATATTAATGTTTTTTCTAATTTGGTAACCGTTACTCGTTATATAAATTTAGTATCCTTCAATAGCCTTACGTTAAAAAGAAAAAAGAAAGAAAAAAAAAAAAAAAAATTATAATTCTTTTTTTTCTTTCTAAATTCAAATTTATTTAAAACGGCCAAATATTAATTATCACCAATTATGAGTGTTTTGACACAAATGTCCACCATTACTTATTAACTTTACTAGTAAGGTACTCGCGCGTTGCGGCGACGGGTACCCTGAAATAAAATATTCTCGTGAAATAAAATTTACGGATATCAAGAATTTCGTTTTGCTCGTGCCCGTTCGGGCTCGAGCCCGTTGGCTCGTGTCCGTTCGGGCTCGAGCCCGTTTGGCCCGTTGCCCGTTCGGGCTTGAATATTTGTATAATGTGCTTTATTATTTGTATTAGCGACATTTAATGCAGGAATTGTGTTTAAGTTGGTTGTACAATATGCTTGATAATTTGTATTTCTTATTTAAGGGGTGTTTTAATAACTGTATTAATTGTATTTATTGACCAGTTAATTAATTGTATTTAATGTACATAACGATTTATTTATTGTATTTAATGTTAGTATTTCTATTTTAATTAGTTGTACTTTGAGCTTAAGAACTTGTAAATGTTAGAAAATTTGTTTTAATTACTTGTACTTTTAGCTTTATAACTTTGATTACTTAATTTTAATAGTTTCCATTATTAGTAGGCCTTAATGCTATATAATATAGTAAGATAACTTTTTTAGTCTTCAATAGCCTTATATTAACATACATTATACTATATATACTAAAAAGCGGTTGGAAACGACGTCCACAACAAGGTCATTAAGGAGTGGTTAACAACCTAATTCGGCCTCCTATTGGTTCTTAGGGACAAGAGGCAAAAGCCTATTGGTTGAGGAGTTAATTACATGGACTAGCTACAGTGCACTATGAATAGTACCCCGTTTTGGCACTGTTTTGCATTGTTTAGTGCTGTTTGGTACTGTTCTGCACTGTAATCACTATAGATATAAAAAAAAGATAATCCCTCATTTACATTCCAGATTAACCTAATCTCAAAAAAAATAAAAATAATAAATAAAAAAAAAATAAAAAAAAGGACATCTCAATCAACAAATCCCACAACGAGTTTCAAACCAACCCAAATCCTAATTGATAACGCACCAACCCCACAAGACAAAAACGAAAACTAAACGAAAACATTTATCATAATAGATCTATATCGAAGCACATAACTTCTTTTTAATATCCGAATCTTATAAAGAAATAACCAAAACCAATCGGTTCCAAATCATTTCTTTCGTTCAATCAAAACAAAACAAGAAATAGAGTGTGATGTGATTCGTATAAACCCTCATCAACACTAGATCAACACTCATCTTATCAAGAATCGGACTCAAACTGAATAGACTAAAGATCTCAGATTTTTCTTTGATGTTTCATAAGATAATTGAAGACCTTTAAAGATCTTAACACTCAAAGAGATTATCACCATAGATCTATTTGAAGACAAGCTTCTCTTTAAATATCCGAAAAATAAAAGAAAAAAACAACAACAGATGTGTTTCATCCTTTCTTATCTTTCGATTCAAACAAGAAAAACATAACGAAATAAAGATAACAACGAAACGGATCTCAGATTTGCTCAAACCATTCGCCGACTTGTTTGAGCACAACTCTTCATCGATCTCTTTGAAGCAATTTATTTATTTATTTGTTTTTTTTTATTATAATTTTTTTTAACTAGTAATAAATAGAAGTTTCCCTTCATTACATCACTATCACAAAACAAATTCATACTCAATTCAAATTCAATGGACCCGCAACAGCGACCGCGACCGTCATTTTACACTATAACAGTCGTCTTCTCTGCCATCATTCTTATCGCCACCGTGGTACACGTCACCACTCTTGTCATTTGTTGAATGCGGATTATTACTGTATTTGTTTATTTTAATACTGATTTATATGCATGTGGCGTAACAAATGATTGATACGTAGTTAGATGTTAATCACAATATATGTGTAACGCGAATATGCACGAGTCGCTGTTTTTATTGCGGTCCAACCGCACGCGTTAATTAATTAGATTATGATATTAGGCTTCATATTTTGACAGCTGTCCTAGGGTTTGGTTTGATACTTAGATTAGGATTTGTATTATTTTATGATTAGGATCATATACAATAACGTTAATTTGCTATATTAGGATTTTTTGTCTAATGATTCGAACAAGAGATGAGTACCTCTTCATTTTTTGTCTAATGATTCCACTCAAATAATAATCACTTTGATGAGGATGAATCTGAGAAGAGATGAATTGTTTATCGGTTTGGATTGATAATATATGATTTGATCTATGATAGAGCGATTTGAGGAAAGGTTTGGGAGAAGCAGATCTGAAGAAGAGAGGAGATAGGAGGCGGATTGTTTTATGTGTGTGTGTATTAGGATTTACTACTGAGTAAAATTAGGGTAAGTTTGTGTTATAAGAAGTGTTGGTTGGATACAATATAATTAGTCCCATAATGTAAATTGCAAATCGTCCCCTATGGTTTCTGTGTCCATCCGATCCATAAAACAAGCCCAAGAAGCCAAGTGGTTCAATTCATTAACTAAGATAATGGGCTATAAGCCCGAGTGTTTTAAATCAATCCACGAATTTAGTTTTGGACAATCGTTTCGTTTCGAGTTTAGATTAAACACAACATTCCCGCAGCAACGCGCGGGTACCCCACTCGTTCAAATTTATTAATTGCGGTTCTTTCTTTTTCTATATTCAGACTTATTTGAAATGAGCAATATTAATTATCACTTTTACCATGGGAAAAGATGAGGCGTCGCAATATTGGAAAGGAAGATAGATCCAAGTATGTATATTGATGCACGTTTTACGAGGGGCACAATTCTTAATTAAAGTTTGTTAACAAGTTTTTGAATATGTTTTAAGGTTGGTGAGTCAGGCTCTAACAAAGATGAAGGGCAAAATTCATGAAATGTTTTAAGGTTGGTGCCGGCTCCCATGTTTCTTGCCGTGTGCTTCAGGTTAATAATAAGGATTTATTATGTTTAGCCTTTTCACATGCTTTTCTTTTACACATGTACTTATATAACCTTTTTTCTGCTTTAGACTTGTGCTAAGTATTGTTCACAAGACGAAAGAAATGTTGTTTATCTGGAGTTGATTTTTCTTAGAGCCTTTTGTTGGAATATGTGAATCATAAAAAACTATAAACACATAAACATCAAAGCACACGCAGCGGAATAGATCTACATAACATATAATTAATTAAAACTAAATAGAAAGCGTACCTTTTGATTCCTAGCAAAAACAAGAAATCACGTGCTTCAAGAACAAAATATATAAACCCTAATATGGAGCTTATATGGATCGAACACCACAAGGATCAACAAGGGAAATCACACAAGCTAAAGGAAGCTTGTTACTCGTTCTTGTACACACGTAATACTAGCGTTTCAATGGGAAAAGCTAGGTTCTAATCACAAAACAATTCCAACACTTGTGCACTAGTAGAATCGGCAAACCCTAGGGTTTAGGGTATGGAAAACCGGTCGACTAGGGCTAGAGGGAGAGAAGAAGAAGTTGGGAAGTTAGGGATTAAAGACTAGAGAATAACAAACACATAAGGTTTGTATTTATAGCCTTTCTTTGCCTTGTTCCCTACTCCACAAAACCGAACCCTAGCCCAAGAGGGATGGGTCGGCCGATCAAACCCATGGAAATGGGTTCTAGATCCTTCTATCTCCCTTTTTCATTATTAGTCCTTTAACGACCGTTATCTCTAACTCCGTTAAGTACTAACTACCGTTAAGTATTTGTTTTGTGAAATGAATAAATAAAATATAAAATATATTTAATTTATTCAATCCATTGAAACTCTTACGTATTGTGTGCAATCCCGAGTCTCGGGTTCGAAACCGGACATACTAATATTAATAATTATACACAAACTCTAACAGCTCCCACTTGGATAACTATTAATATAGTAATGACATGGGCTAGTCTAGCTTAACAGATCCCAATGCCCCTAGCACGATCCGAGTATGGTTTTCCTGGAAAAAAAACCACGTGATGATTTAATCATCATACTTATCCTTTTGTTGCTAATACTGCGTTAATATGGATATGGATCTTGGTCATTCCATAATTAACAATTAGTTTCTCGTTTATACTTAATTGATCAAGATTACCAAATCATCTGAACGTCTTCCAGATAGACTTTGGGCGTGCGCACGCAAACATCTTGTCAACCCTACGAGTGGCCAAGCAGTATTAAACTTCAACACAAAGTTGAAGGAACAAATCCTTTATTGACTACGAGCATAACCCTCGAACTTCGCATCACTTCCGAAAATAGCCCTTATTACCACCTTTTACGGATAGCGTTAGACTATCTTACAGAAAATGAGCTACATCCTCGGCAATTATCTGGTATCTCAAGTCTGAGGATAAATATTCATGATATACTTAATGACTATGATCCATAAAGTATAATCATGTGGTTGAGATAAGTCCTATATTCAATTTATCCAATATTGAATATCATGTGACATTGGTGTCTCAACCTTACAGTACATTCTACCAATCCTCACATTTTTCTTAGTTCAATAATATTCCCATATTATTAATTGACAACGGACAATTTAGAATAAATTAATTATTCACGGATTTAAACATGCAAATATAGGACACAAATATTATAAATGATAATAAACGTTATCCGCACTTTATTTCATTAAAATAATAATTGTTTACATGTCCCTTATCCAAAATACTAATCACATATTTACATGAAACTATCTGCTAAACGAAGACCAATACCCTGAGCATGTCGAGTAAACGTTTCCTTAGGTAATGCCTTCGTGAAAGGATCAGCCAGATTGTCATCTGTGTGAACTTTGAGTACATTGATTTCACCCAGTTCGACTTGTTCTCGAACATAGTGATATTTTCTACGAAAATGTCTGGCGCCCTTCATAACTCCAGGTTCATTGGCGAATGTGATTGCAGCAGAGTTGTCGCAATACACATTTATAGGTAATTCATTTGACGGCATCACTCCAAGATCCGAAATGAATTTCCTTATCCAAACAGCTTCTTGTGCAGCTTCCGATGCAGCAATTTCCTCCATTTATGACAAAAACGTAACCCGTCTGAGACTTCGTATCATCTTTATCAGTTTGAAAGGACGCATCGCAGAAACCTGTAACATTCAGTTCTGCGTCTGGATTTCCCCCGAAAACAAGAAACATATCTTTAGTATTCCTTAAATACTTAAGAATGTTCTTAACAGCATGCCAGTGATCTTTCCCTGGGTTTTGCTGATAACGACTGGTTAAATTTTGTGCGAATGCCACATCTGGCCTTGTACATCTAACTGCATACATGATAGATCCTACTGCCGAAGCATACGGAACTTTCTTCATGTATGCCACCTCTTCAGGTGTAGAAGCACACATTTCGCTACTTAAGCCATGTTCTACTTTCATGGGCAAATATCCCTTCTTGGAATTTTGCATATTGAATCTCTTCAATATTTTATCCATGTAAGCACTTTGGCTTAAACCGATCAACCGCTTAGATCTGTCTCTATAGATCTTGATTCCAAGGATATAAGCTGCTTCTCCTAAATCCTTCATGGAAAAACATGTACTTAGATATGTCTTAACTTCATTAAGACTAGGTATATGATTTCCCATGATTAATATGTCATCGACATATAGGATAAGAAAAGTAGTGTTACTCCCACTAACTTTGTGGTATACACACGGCTCATCAAAATTTTGAGTAAATCCAAACTTCTTGATTTCCTCATCAAATTTCTTATTCCATTGTCTGGATGCCTGCTTCAATCCATAAATGGATCTTTGAAGCTTGCATACACGCTCAGGAAATTGTGGATTCACAAACCCCTCAGGTTGAGCCATATAGATGTCTTCATCTAGGCGACCATTCAGAAAGGCGGTTTTGACATCCATCTGCCAAATCTCATAGTCATAGTAGGCAGCTATGGCTATAAGAATCCTAATAGCTCTAATGTCGGCCACAGGAGAAAATGTCTCCTCATAGTCAACACCGTATGTTTGGGTAAAGCCTTTAGCCACCAAACGAGCTTTGTAGGTGTGTACTTTGCCATCCATGTCCGTTTTCTTTTTGAAGAGCCACTTACTCCCAACTACCTTAGCATTGGGAGGAAGGTCTACTTCAATCCAGACTTTGTTATCTTTCATGGATTGCATTTCCCCATCCATAGCAACCTGCCATTTATCCTTTTCAGGACTACTAATGGCAGCACTATAACTAGTTGGCTCATCAAGATCCCCTAGTATAGTTTCCTCACATTCTACGTTTAAACATAGACGATCAGGAGCTTTTGTAGATCTTGAAGATCTACGGATGGGTACCACTTCAACTTCTGGTGGAGGACCTAAACTTTCAGGTTCCACAGGAATTGTTAGTGCCTTCAGAAGGTGACGTATCTTCATGATCACTTTCAAGATCATATACCCTCCCACTGAATTCTTGAGATATTAGATTATCCTCAAGAAATTCGCCATACCTAGCCACGATGACCTTATTTTCTGGTGGGAAGTAAAAGTTGTAACACCCCAACCCGACAAGGGTAAAGATATCACAACAATGGATTCATATCAGGACAAAACCAAGCATACGTTTCTATTAATACAAAAATCTCAAAGGAGAACAAACGAAATACTAAATCTACAAGGTTACAAAAGAGAGCTTTCAAAACACTATTTCTAAAATATATTATCTTCGGTCCAATTCTAAGTCCAGCATAGCTATTCAATCTTCTAAGTCCAAAAGTACACTCTCCAATCATTCTCAGCTTCCTACTAAAAACCTGCTGCAGGAAAAGAAATGCGGCTGAGCTACGAGAGCTCAGTGAACAGATATAATGGTAACAACACAATAATAGATAGTAAAATCAAGAAGATCAGGAATTCAGGTCATACCGATAACTCAAAATGTAGAAATGCGATGTCAGGAATAAATAAGGAATAAGACTAAGGAAAAGAAAAGGAACAAGTAATAGGGAAAATTCATGAGGTTCAATAGATAAAGAAAACAAAAATCTATCACGAGCCCAGAAAACAAGCCATATCATATCATCGCAAATGTAACCAAATAGAGTAGCTAACTCCCAGATATGTGAAAGACGTGTATCGCACACACCATCAGTCACCAGATAAATATAACAATAAACATATAACATAACATATACAGATAACAGGTCAAATCTAGGATGCACCCATACGCCCCACAGACAAATCAATAATCATAATTATATTGGCCATAGCAAATAATAAATAAGGGACGGAACAGGTCATCACTCTCCTGCCCTAGAGTCATGTCAGAGGTGCGTCAATGACATGGACATGAAACCCTCATGCCTAGTGACTGGCTCGTAATATCAAACTGTAGGTCCAAGGTCAGGCGTACTATCAAAATAATCAAAAGTCATATCTTAAGGGTACATGGCAAAGGTTCATGTCAACCAGTTCAGGATTATATATCATAGGTTCAACTTAGAATTTATCAGGTTAAGTTTTATATCAAAGTTTAAGTTCAGATTAAAGAACTATATCAAATGGTTCGAAAGAGTGTAACAAAAGTTTATAATCAAAGTTTCATATCAACAGTTTATCTCTAAAGGTTTCTATTTAAAAGTCCATTTAAACAATCCTTCAAAAATAGTTTTCATAACAACTGATCTTACAAAATAGTTTTCTTCAAAATGGTCTTCCAAAACTTTTAGTAACTTTCATTAAAAGTGATATTACTTATTTTAAAGTAATTTATCCCCAAAACGTTTCATATGTAGTCTAAGAATGGTTCAAAATCAATTAGGTTTAAATAAGGATTTAACAGATTAAGGTTTATATCAAAAATCAATTTAGTTTTATAACAAGTATACTAAATTAAGATTCAAAACAAGGTTCACAAATCAGGGTTCAGAACAAGAGATCACATGAAAGGTTCACAAACAGCAGGGAACATAGCAATGGTATAGGGAATCCTAATAAGGAAAAATGAGAACTGAAAGAAAAAGGAAATGAACACCCTTACTGAAAGAGGGCAGAATATCTGTACCTTATTACGAATGCAAGAACACAAAGATAAAAGCTGACTGATGAGTGTCTAAATACTCATCATTTCTGTCACATTTTATCTGCAAAATCATTTAAAAACATGCAGATATGCTTCAAAATACAGAAAATATCATAAAATGTGTTTTTATATGATTCAGGAACAAAAGATTGAAAACAAGTGAAAAACGAACAAAGTTTGCATAATTGTCATTTTCAGTCCCTGAAGTTTCACAAATTGGCAGAAATAGTCCCTGGTGTTAAAAATATCATTCAAGGTCCCTGAACTATTTAACTTTTACAATAATGGTCCTTGGATGAAAGTTTTAAAGAAATTGCAAAACAGGTCCTTCAACTTTTAAAAATGACATTAAAGGTCCCTGGAGGTTTAAAAAGTGGAAAATTACATTTTTGGTCCTTGGGTTATTAACATATGGCAATTATGGTCCTTGTGATAATTTTGGAAACTTGCCATATAAGGTCCCTGAACTTTGCATCTTTACACTTTTGGTCCTTGTGGTATTTTAATACAAAACCAACCGGACCCTTATATTAAATAACCAAACCCAATTCCCTTTAAATATTAAACCCAACCCGTTTGATTTTTATTAAATAAACCAAGTTTGACCTCAGTCAAACGCTTCTTCCTCAATACCTTGACCCGCCAAAACCACAAACCAATACCACCACCTCCACCGCCTCTCTGACACACCCACCACCTTCCACCTTCCCAACACCTTACCTAACATGCCAAATGCATTAAATGCCTCTTCCCCATCACCTCAGACCCATATGCAGAGTTTTCCCACTATAATCATTTTTGGCGCCAAAATCCAAGAGAAGGGCTGAGATTGATTTGAAGCCATCCAAGGGTGCTGGATTGATCAGAGATGTCGACAAGGAGTTTCCCAGCAATATTTAGTATATATAGGGCTTTTTAATAGATAAGAAGATAGTAGTTAATTTTAGTGTAATCGTATTTTATTATCAATAGTTGTAATGTTGTAATTTCAATTCCAGTTATCAATACAAGTTATTTACAATCTTTCTATCATTAATCTTTAAAGAATTTCATCAGTTTATGTTAATTTCAAGTTTTTAATGTTCTGAGGTTACTGAGAATTCCAATTAAGCTAATTACTATTAAAAACAAGCTTATTTCCTGCTTCTCTAAGCTTACATAAGCTTTATATAGCTTTTGATAAGTTTACGATAGATTAATTCAGCCTTACTCAAGATTAATGGAAAAAGTTAACTGAAGTCAAAGAAGCAACAAAATATGCCATTCTGGGGTAAAAGCTATTTAGGAAGGCTTATTGTGGTTTTTTAGCTTGTATGAACAAGCTAGGTTGGTTCTTGGTCCTTGTTCCTTTGTCCTGTTAACAAATCAGTTGTAAGCTTATTTCTATATTTTTGTATTAATTTCCAAGTTACTGTTCTGTTGCTTATTTATAGCTTATTATTGTAATTCTTTGCTTATTAGTAGTTTTTGATCATATGTCATCAGTTTATTAAGTCCTATATAGCCATATTTCTGTTTTACTTAAAATCAGTTAAAAAAAAGCCAAAAACAGCTAGAATTAGCATAGCTTATTACACTGCTTATTTCTGCTTCAAAAGTTGCTCAACATAGTTAATATAAGTCATTAATCAGTAGTTATTCAATATCAGGCTTAATATAACCATTTTCAGTTCAAAAATCCCAAAACAGTCCCTTAAAGGACTGTTTGGTTTAAGCAGTCACTTGGTCAATAAGCTGCTTTACTGTGCATTTACCTAATGCCCAACTTTGTACTAGCCTAAATAAGCCATATGAAGCAGATTTCATGTCATTGTTAGCCTTATGGATAGATTTTGCCATTTTACACACCCCGTGATCAACTTAGACCTTAGAAGGACCAGATAAGCTAGAATAAGCCAAAGCTTATTCTGGCCTATCCCTTGGCATTTTTGAACTCCTCAGTATCCATTTAGTAAGTCCCAAAAGCCTGCTCACTTGCACACTAGTCTACACACAAAACACATCAGCAGACTCAGTATATACTGAGTTGCTGAAGCTGCTGAACTCACATCATTTGTGGGCTATCTAGATAATCTGTGGCCTTGCTTTTTGTGTTTCTGAATAGCTCATAGTACTAGCTCACTTTTGCCCCCATATTATTCAACTTATCTACTTATTTGAACTGCTTAATTTGCCCTGCAAATTAGCCATTTTCCTGAGTTTCTGCATAAGCTTTGCTACTGTTCTACTGCTTATCTTGCTCATTACTTGTGCTTATTTGTATTTTTAAGTTGTTTTGTGCTTGTATAAGTTGTTTACACTTGTTCTGAGCTTTTGGTTAAGTTTTGAGCTTATTAGCTTATTTTTGGCTTATTTGCCAAACTGCTTATTGGCCAACTGCTTATCTGGGTTTAGTGAACTTTTGATTTTAATTTTCCTACATTCAGAATATTAATTTAGACTTATCCTGAATTTTTCAGATTTTTCCTAAGTCATTTGATATTTTTAATCTTTTTAATTAATTTATAATAGTAATTAAATCATAATAAATAGAATATTAATCAGAAAAATATAATTTTAATTTTCAAAATTTTCTTTTATTAATTAGATTCTAGGAAAAATATAATAACATTTTTAGACCTTAAGAAAAACAAAAATAGAAAATAAGTGATAGCTTCTATTTAATAGATTTTATCTTTTTAAATTTTTAATTAAGTAATTTTCATTTTTATAATTTTCTTAGCTTCTTTTCATCTTATAATATTTATAGAAAAAGTTTTAGATTTTTCTTTGTTTATTTAGTATTTATTATAAATTTAAATAGTTTAAAAAGTAATTAAATAATAAATAATTAATAATAATTAGATAAAAAGTATAAAAAATATAATTTTAGTTTTAAAATAAGTTTTAAGTAATTTTACACTTTTAGGTTTTAATTTCATATTATTTCATTTTTTTGTTCCATTTTAGATTTCCCGTTACGCGTTTTTAGTTTATTAATTCGCGTTTAATTTTCTTTTGTATATTTGTTTATTCATTTGTTAAATTAGAATTAATCAAAAAGCAAAATCCAAAAATATCTAAATCATCAGTCACTCTAATCCAAAGCTTTCCACAGTTTGCCCATTCACACCTCGTTGGGAAACGATCCGGGTAATCACTTACCTGGTTTCACACTACACACGAACGTGAGTTTCTGCAAGTATCCTTTTTCAAAAAGGGGTGATTTGTATTTATTCACGTGTATCCGCTGTCTGCATTTATTTATAAGTGTATTCAGCACGGATCAAATTTTGGCGCCGCTGCCGGGGAGGTGTGTGCGACAATATTGTAAAGTTTAAGCGATTAGTGATTTGAGACCCTTCTTCCAGAAGTTCCTATTTCCCATAAACCAATACAAAATACAATTTTTTTTTTCTTTTCTATATATATTATCATATAAAAAATAAAAACACCAAAAACATTTTCCGTTTTCTTTGTTTAATAATAACAACAATAAAATTTACCATCGAGAACCAAGATAGAGTACTACCTAACTGGGGGTACGACCATAATAAGTTCCAAAACATCAGATTTAAAACTTGCCTTTGTATCACTTGCGAATATCGGCTCACCTTTAATTGATAAACAAACTATAACGGAGGTTTAAGGATAGTTTGACATTAAATTGTCGAACTGAAAGAAGCGGGTTTTTAAGGAGCATTAATTGCCCACCTTTGCTTCTCCGCCACTCTGTGCGTTTATCTTTTAGAGAGCTACCGTACACTTGTTGATTATTGGTTTAAGTTCACTTGTGTTTTGCTTCGTTCTTGATTTAATTAAAATATTTTATTTAGTGCATGCACACTCGTTCTTCCACGTCATCAAGCCCTTTACGTGAACTCGTAGATATTCCGAGAAGACGTAATCGTAGACGTGCTGCCCAAATAGTCGAACCCGAGATTCGTACTGTTCTCACTGATAATATGGCAGACGAACGCACAATGGCTGAAATGCTCCAGGCACCCACCGAGGGTAACGGAGATGCCATCGTTTTACCACTTATCGATTCTGATCATTTTGAACTGAAAACACATTTGATTCAGCTCGTGTCCACAAACCAATTCCACGGGTTTGAACGAGAGGATCCATATGCACACATTCGTTGGTTCAATAAGTTGACCTCTACAATCAACTACAAGAATGTGCCGCAAACAGTTATCAAATTGATGCTATTTCCATTCTCACTCGAAGGGGCAGCCCGGATTTGGCTGGATAAAGAACCCCCTCGATCCATTGAAACCTGGGAAGATCTCGTAAAGAAATTTGTCAATTATTTCTTCCCTCCATTAAAGATGACTAATCTAAAAAATGAAATTGCTGGATTTCGTCAAGGTTTCGATGAAAATTTCGGAGAGGCATGGGACAGATTTAAAGATCTCCTAAGAAAATGCCCACATCACGATTTCACGGAGTTACAACAGATAAATACGTTTTATAATGGGTTGAACCAAAACGATCAAGATGCACTTAACGCAGCCGCCGGTGGCAATATCTTGAATCGTAAACCTAAAGAGGTGGTTGGAATTTGTGAAAATAAATCAAAAGTTCCTATTTCTCGAAACAAAGTGAATGTTCCTGTCACTCCTGCTTCTTCATCCGGTAACTCATCAGAGTTAGCCTTTCTAACGGACTCAATGCGTTGCATGATGAAGGAAATGAAAGAATTGAAGAGTGAAATTCATAAACCGGAACAAATCAAAGCAATAAACAAAGTGTGTGAAACTTGTGGTGGCCCGCATGCATATTATGATTGTCAAGCAACCGATGCTTCTCTTTACCCAGCTCCCGTAGCTGCATTAAACCAAAATCAATACCGTCCGCATGCTGAGACTCAGTACCGAGCACCGAATGCTATGGTACCACCTGGTTTTCCACCCGTGCCAAATCAGAATAATCAAAATCGCTTTGTTCAAAATCAGGGACAAAATTTTAACAATTCCCAAAATTTCAATCAAAACCGAGGTCAGAATCAGGGTAATTATAACCAAAAACCATGGAATGTCCAAAATCAAAATCAGACATCCTCAGATGAATTGCTTAAGCAATTCATAAAATCTCAAGAGGAGACAAATAGAACTCAATATAAGACAAACCAGTTATTGGTTACCCAAATAAATGATATAAAAAAGTCTTTAAATGATCTACCTTCTACCTCGGGAGGTCTCCCAAGTAACACTGTTGTCAACCCAAGGGGTGAACTCAAAGCTGTCACTACACGAAGTGGTAAGGCTCATGTTGGACTCAAGGTGATAAAGGACCCGGTACTTCCCACTAACAATGGAAGTGCTAAATACGTCCAACCTATGGTTGTCCAAAATTCTACACCTACCATTGCTCCACGACCGTCAAGAATAGATCCTACTCTATCACGATTTATGGTTACAAGTTTGTCAAGCAAACTTAGTGAGCAAAGGACAGCTAGAGCTTATTCCAATATGCTCAATGCTGCTCCTGTCAGTGTACTTGATGACAGTGATGATGATGAAGATACCACTTTCGTCAAAGCTATCACCACGCGGAGTGGTGCTGCTTATGAGGGACCCTCTGGTCCTATTCCTCCACCGTTGTTTGAAATGGAAAAAGAGACGGAGGATACAACGGACAAAGTGCAAATTCCAAGCCCACAAAGTACAGCACAAGTCCATCCTCCGGTTGTCCCGAAAAATAAATCCAAACCAGGAATTGTCTTTGAATCTGTTGAGACTCCTGAAGTCATTGCCCCTAAATCCAAACCTTACATTCCTTACCCATCGCGCTTAAATGAGCAAAAGCTCCGCGAAAAGGCTAGTCAACAAATGGACAAATTCTTTCAAATCTTTAAAGAATTACATTTTGACATAAGTTTTGCGGATGCTATCATTCTGATGCCCAAGTTTGCATCAACAATCAAACACTTGTTAAGCAATAAAGAAAAACTGATTGAAATGGCTAAAACTCCATTAAATGAGAACTGCTCAGCGGTTATCTTGAAAAAGCTTCCCGAGAAGCTTGGAGATCCTGGAAAGTTTCTACTACCTTGTGTATTTCCGGGAATGGTTGAATACTATGCCTTGGCCGATCTAGGTGCAAGCATCAACCTGATGCCTCATTCAGTATGGAAGAAACTTTCTCTTCCGGCTCTTACTCCTACCTGCATGACTCTTGAGCTTGCAGATCGAACCATATCTCATCCATGCGGCATTGCCGAGGATGTATTTGTGAAAGTAGGTAAGTTCCATTTTCCAGCTGACTTTGTGGTTGTTGAATTCGACGCAGATCAAAAGGTTCCTCTCATTCTTGGAAGAGGATTCCTAAAAACGAGCCATGCTCTTATTGATGTATTTAAGCATGAGATCACCTTGCGTGTGGATAATGAAGCTGTTACCTTTAACCATGATCAAACTTCGAGGTACTCCTCAAATTATGATTCTGCATCGGTTAACCGAATCGATGTCATTGATGTTGCTTCAAAGGAGTACTCTCAAGAAAGTGTTGGTTATTTTCATAATTCTGTGAGTGGGGAACCCACCACATCTTCTCAACTTATCATAGCCGACTCTTCCCCTTCTCTCACTTCGGTTGAGGGAAGTGATCCCTTTTGGGATGAGGTCGAGGCTTTTCTTGCTCTAGATAGTTCACTTCCGCATGAGGTTGATGATAACTATCTTGATCCTGAGGGGGACATTCTTTTTCTAGAAAGTTTGTTAAACGAAGATTCATTTTCCCCTCTTCCACCAAAACAACTTCATAATGAGGAAATCAAGTCAGTTGAGAAAACTGATAAAATTCTTGAGATCAAGTTTAAGGACTTGCCTCCTCCACTTGAATATGCAATTCTTGAGGAGGAAGTTCTTATCTTAATTGCTATTCAGATCTCTCTTCTTCCCTTCACCTACCCGGTGATTTCCCCTATCTTTCACTCATTCGGGAGTGAGGATATTACCTTTGACCCCGGAATTTTCCATCTAACATTGGTTTAAATGCCGGATATATCTCATCGGTGTGGAACTTTCTTACGTTCAATTGGTTATCCAAACATTTTGAATGAAAGTCCGATGGAGATGGTTTCTTCCACTTGCTTCCCCATGAACCAATGAATTCGGGGTCGAGTCAAGCCAGCGACTCGGTTAATAAAAACAGTAGTAAAATATGGGTTTTCACCCATGTCTCACCCTAGTGTGGGGGAGATGCCCCACATGTTGTAAATATGTATATCCACAAAAAAAAAAAAAAAAAAAAAAAAAAAAAAAAAAAAAAAAAAAAAAAAAAAAAAAGCTATTAGTGTTTCCTTTTTACGTTCTAAGTGTCGGCATAATAGCCGGTACTTTGAATATTGAGGGCAATATTCAGTTCTAAGTGTTGGGGGGGGGGATTCTAGCGAATTTGATCAAATGTACCATCTAGTACCCCCATTTTTGGCCAAAATTTTAAAATTTTTTCTCACTTAGAATGCAATAAATGGTTATCAGTCCGCCATGTCTAACCCACATAAGGATTGGCTAATCCGAGAGCAAACGGCTCTTGGTAAAGATGTCTCAAATCCGTTTATGGCTTACAATTTGCCAAAAATTGTATGGTATTCGACTCACCATATCTTTATAAGTGAAGAGTTGGCTAGCCCGCAAGGTTATGGCTTGTGGTAAAGGCATGGGAATACCATGATTGGTAATCAGCTCACCAAAGATAATAGTTGTAATTTATCTAAGAGTTGGCTAGTCCAGAAGCAAACGGCTTTTGGTAAAGACAAATCAAAACCGTTGACAGCTGATGGTTTGCTCAAAATCATTTGGTTATCATTGTACCAAGGTATCACATACTAAAACAATGGCTACTCCAGAAGTAATGGCTTTTGGTAAAGAGATAAAATCCATTAAAAACTTCATAAAAGATTGCTAGGGATTAGCAATAGTTTAGTGTGGGGGATTGATGAGTGTCTAAATACTCATCATTTCTGTCACATTTTATCTGCAAAATCATTTAAAAACATGCAGATATGCTTCAAAATACAGAAAATATCATAAAATGTGTTTTTATATGATTCAGGAACAAAAAGATCGAAAACAAGTGAAAAACGAACAAAGTTTGCATAATTGTCATTTTCAGTCCCTGAAGTTTCACAAATTGGCAGAAATAGTCCCTGGTGTTAAAAATATCATTCAAGGTCCCTGAACTATTTAACTTTTACAATAATGGTCCTTGGATGAAAGTTTTAAAGAAATTGCAAAACAGGTCCTTCAACTTTTAAAAATGACATAAAAGGTCCCTGGAGGTTTAAAAAGTGGAAAATTACATTTTTGGTCCTTGGGTTATTCACATATGCCAATTATGGTCCTTGTGATAATTTTGGAAACTTGCCATATAAGGTCCCTGAACTTTTCATCTTTACACTTTTGGTCCTTGTGGTATTTTAATAAAAAACCAACCGGACCCTTATATTAAATAACCAAACCCAATTCCCTTTAAATATTAAACCCGGCCCGTTTGATTTTTATTAGATAAACCACGTTTGACCTCAGTCAAACGCTTCTTCCTCAATACCTTGACCCGCCAAAACCACAAACCAATACCACCACCTCCACCGCCTCTCTGACACACCCACCACCTTCCACCTTCCCAACACCTTACCTAACATGCCAAATGCATTAAATGTCTCTTCCCCATCACCTCAGACCCATGTGCAGAGTTTTCCCACTATCATCATTTTTGGCGCCAAAATCCAAAACAAGGGCTGAGATTGATTTGAAGCCATCCAAGGGTGCTGGATTGATCAGAGATGTCGACAAGGAGTTTCCCAGCAATATTTAGTATATATAGGGCTTTGTAATAGATAAGAAGATAGTAGTTAATTTTAGTGTAATCGTATTTTATTATCAATAGTTGTAATGTTGTAATTTCAATTCCAGTTATCAATACAAGTTATTTACAATCTTTCTATCATTAATCTTTAAATAATTTCATCAGTTTATGTTAATTTCAAGTTTTTAATGTTCTGAGGTTATTGAGAATTCCAATTAAGCTAATTACTATTAAAACAAGCTTATTTCCTGCTTCTCTAAGCTTACATAAGCTTTATATAGCTTTTGATAAGTTTATGATAGATTAATTCAGCCTTACTCAAGATTAATGGAAAAAGTCAACTGAAGTCAAAGAAGCAACAAAATAAGCCATTCTGGGGTAAAAGCTATTCAGGAAGGCTTATTGTGGTTTTCTAGCTTGTATGAACAAGCTAGGTTGGTTCTTGGTCCTTGTTCCTTTGTCCTGTTAACAAATCAGTTGTAAGCTTATTTCTATATTTTTGTATTAATTTCCAAGTTACTGTTCTGTTGCTTATTTATAGCTTATTATTGTAATTCTTTGCTTATTAGTAGTTTTTGATCATATGTCATCAGTTTATTAAGTCCTATATAGCCATATTTTTGTTTTACTTAAAATCAGTTAAAAAAAGCCAAAAACAGCTAGAATTAGCATAGCTTATTACACTGCTTATTTCTGCTTTAAAAGTTGCTCAACATAGTTAATATAAGTCATTAATCAGTAGTTATTCAATATCAGGCTTAATATAACCATTTTCAGTTCAAAAATCCCAAAACAGTCCCTTAAAGGACTGTTTGGTTTAAGCAGTCACTTGGTCAATAAGTTGCTTTACTGTGCATTTACCTAATGCCCAACTTTGTACTAGCCTAAATAAGCCATATGAAGCAGATTTCATGTCATTGTTAGCCTTATGGATAGATTTGGCCATTTTACACACCCTGTGATCAACTCAGACCTTAGAAGGACCAGATAAGCTAGAATAAGCCAAAAGCTTATTCTGGCCTATCCCTTGGCATTTTTGAACTCCTCAGTATCCATTTAGTAAGTCCCAAAAGCCTGCTCACTTGCACACTAGTCTACACACAAAACACATCAGCAGACTCAGTATATACTGAGTTGCTGAAGCTACTGAACTCACATCATTTGTGGGCTATCTAGATAATCTGCGGCCTTGCTTTTTGTGTTTCTGAATAGCTCATAGTACTAGCTCACTTTTGCCCCCATATTATTCAACTTATCTGCTTATTTGAACTGCTTAATTTGCCCTGCAAATTAGCCATTTTCCTGAGTTTCTGCATAAGCTTTGCTACTGTTCTACTGCTTATCTTGCTCATTACTTGTGCTTATTTGTATTTTTAAGTTGTTTTGTGCTTGTATAAGTTGTTTACAATTGTTCTGAGCTTTTGGTTAAGTTTTGAGCTTATTAGCTTATTTTTGGCTTATTTGCCAAACTGCTTATTGGCCAACTGCTTATCTGGGTTTAGTTAACTTTTGATTTTAATTTTCCTACATTCAGAATATTAATTTAGACTTATCCTGAATTTTTTAGATTTTTCCTAAGTCATTTGATATTTTTAATCTTTTTAATTAGTTTATAATAGTAATTAAATCATAATAAATAGAATATTAATCAGAAAAATATAATTTTAATTTTCAAAATTTTCTTTTATTAATTAGATTCTAGGAAAAATATAATAACATTTTTAGACCTTAAGAAAAATAAAAATAGAAAATAAGTGATAGCTTCTATTTAATAGATTTTATCTTTTTAAATTTTTAATTAAGTAATTTTCATTTTTATAATTTTCTTAGCTTCTTTTCATCTTATAATATTTATAGAAAAAGTTTTAGATTTTTCTTTGTTTATTTAGTATTTATTATAAATTTAAATATTTTAAAAAGTAATTAAATAATAAATAATTAATAATAATTAGATAAAAAGTATAAAAAATATAATTTTAGTTTTAAAATAAGTTTTAAGAAATTTTACACTTTTAGGTTTTAATTTCATATTATTTCATTTTTTTGTTCCATTTTAGATTTCCCGTTACGCGTTTTTAGTTTATTAATTCGCGTTTAATTTTCTTTTGTATATTTGTTTATTCATTTTTTAAATTAGAATTAATCAAAAAGCAAAATCCAAAAATATCTAAATCATCAGTCACTCTAATCCAAAGCTTTCCACAGTTTGCCCATTCACACCTCGTTGGGAAACGATCCGGGTAATCACTTACCTGGTTTCACACTACACACGAACGTGAGTTTCTGCAAGTATCCTTTTTCACAAAGGGGTGATTTGTATTTATTCACGTGTATCCGCTGTCTGCATTTATTTATAAGTATATTCAGCACGGATCACTGACAAAAATGAGATTACTCTTTCCTCGAACCTAAGGAGTAGAAGACAGAAGTCCAAAGGGTCTTTAGTTATATTTCCATTATTAGTAAGTTAATAATATCACAGACATGGTTAAGTCCTTATTAAGATTATTATGGAAGTAAGGTAAATTTATCAAGTTACAAAAGTTTAAGAGTAATTATGACAAGTTTACATAGTTTAGAGTTTTAATTGTAATTTTATTAAATTCAAATGGTTAACATGAAAATACTTTAAGTTTCTGAATTAAATACTCATGTTATTCAGAATGACATTTTAATCTCTTAAGTTTCACAATTCACAGTTTATACCCTTTAGTTATATAATTTTCAAAACAAACCCTACATTTACATAATTCATGTTTTAATCCCTATAATATTTATTTTTACCAAACAAGCACCTTATATTACAAAGTTATAGAACATATCCTCAGAATTACATGTAGTATAAATTTGACCCCTCAGAATTCATTAATTACACAATTGGTCCCTTAACTTTACAAAACTTACAATTTAAATCATAATTTATTTATAGTTACATATCAAGCCCATAAATAGTCAAAATTACACATTACACCCTTAATGACATTATTTACACAAAATAACTTCAAGTTTCCAGAATTTACACTTTTAGTCCCTCTATTTTAATTAATTACAAAACAACCCTTTTAAATACAATTAATTCATTATCTTGCAATATTTACACTTAGGACCCTCAAGTTATATTTTTCCCACATTCCTACTGACTTATAAGACATTAAAAAAATATCCCAGAAGTTTCAAAGTTGGCAAAACACACCCTTGTAGTTTAAAAGGCCAATCGGATTACTTTTTAAATTGTAAAACCAAACCCTAACTTTACCCAATCATTAACCCATCATGACACAATAGTTAAATGCATTTATTAATCAGATCTAAACCACAAAACCCTAACCCTAATACGATTTAGGGTTTCTTTCTTATTTTCTTTTATTTTCTATATAATCCGATTACAAACATAATTCATGATCAATTATTCTGAGCTTCTATAAATCAAATGGTTATTTTTCTAGGCTTATATTATCAGTATAGAACATGTAAAAATTATGGTTACACCTCAGAAAATTCATATAGCATGATTTACAAATTAAGTGTGTTTTAACCCTTTTAATTTCGTACGCCTAAATAAACATGCATGATTCGTGTTTATTATTTTTATTAGGTCATATTCGACATGTAGATCACTAGAAAAATACTGGATAATTTTTAGAACTTAAGAATAAGTCAAAAGAAATTAGTACCTCTCGGATGGAATAAAAACGAACGAACAATTCTCACGATCAAACCTAGCTTCCTAAATTCCAACTCTTATTTTTCTTGGATCCTTAAGACTCAGATGAACACTAGAAAAATGCTAGATCAGGTCCAGAAATTGTGTGAAGGGTTGGTCGATTTTTATTTAGTCGATGGTTAGGGTTTCGGCTATTTAGGGTTTTATAAAATATTATGATTTGTTTTTATATTTAATAGGCCGACTAGGAGGGGGCATGGATCAGATTTTCAGCCCTAGAAGTTATCACAATATCACAATTTGATTTTGTGTACAATTCCTTAAATTAGTTTTGCATATATCTTAATTAAAATGATTTAATATATATATTAACTTTAATTATATATATTTTCGGATTACATATATGTATGTATATGTGAGTTAATATTTTTGGACATTCAAAATAATGTAATGTTGTCCCGGGAATTAATTTACTTGATATGTAGCTCGTTTTCAGAAGTTTGGAAAATGTTTCAGAATTTTATAACTTATTTATTTAGGTTTTATTGTTTCAGGGGTAATTAGGTCATTTGACAAGTTATCTGAATTTCAGGTATTACAACTTCTTCCCCTCTAAAAAAAAAATTCGTCCTCGAAAATTGACGTGAAACGAAATGAAAACACAACTGACTGTGGACAGGAATATGAAAACTTGGTTCTTATGACTCTATATTATAGGTTAAAACTTCGGTTTCCTCAAAAGGCAAATCATACCGAATCCAAATCGAAAGAAAGATATATCGAACGTAACGGATGATAATCGGATCTTCTCGAAAAGACGTAGGAAATACGTGGGATTTTGACGGATGGGTCATCCCCAGGATTTGATTTAACAAGTCAGAGTAGAACGTACGGAATAGATTATCGATAACATCAATTGGCAGAAGTTCTATAACAGGACCTAAGATTATTACCAAAAATTCTTAGAGGTCAGCAGAATGCGTGACGAGAATCCAGACGTGCAATCCACCTATGGTGAAAGCAGGTTACGCGTACCGTTAGGATGAACTTAAGGTCTCACTAATGCGGATGATCCCAAACAGTTATCAGAATTTCTAAAGTTCTAAGGCACTTCTTGAAATAACCGATGCCCACAACAAGTGCATGTTATATGATGTAAGTATTATCACGTTGGCCAGATGTCATAATACTGGCATCATATAAATATGCCCTCATGATGGTCATACTTGATTTCAAGTCGTGAACAAACTAACTTATCTTATTCCACCTAGTCTCCCTACAGTCTCAGAGGTCATCCGAATTAAACACCCTAACTAAGTGGAGAACGAATCACTAGAAAGAGTTAATGAAATTCTCAGAATGCCTATCAGAATTTGGTACTTCATTATAAGTATCAAATCATCCATCATTTGCCAAAACCTCTCAAAACAAAGTCATCACCGAACATACGAAAAAAAAATGATCACGAACAGGAATGCTTCTAGGAACTTAACTCATTCGAGGATCTTATTACGAAACTTAAGTAAGTCAACGGAGTGAAAGTTAGTCGCCAAGAACTTCAGCCTTCGTAGAATTAATTTTCCCCCAACCATAAAGGGTCTTTTCCAAAACCCGCTCATTTAACACATCCAATCTCTTCAAGTCCGGTTAATCTGTCTTTATCAGTCCATCAATCGGAAAGTGAAACCAAAATTGGAACTTGTGTTTGGTCCTTCGAGCTTTCTGCTGTTCTTCTTGAAATGTGATGGAGTAATGTGAATTTCTAACATGCTCTTTGAATTTCTTCATCATCCAGACTGCTTCCGCTCTCAATTCATCTTAGTACAACTAAGGTGAATAGGAAAATTTGATAGCATGTCTTCATCAGTTCCAAGTTCGCCATCTTGACTAAATTTCTTCTTCTGTATCGCCAACACTTCTATCTTATAAGGAATGTCTTCACTCTTCATTGCAGCCGCCATTGATGTCAACTCCAGGTCAGGCAGCGAAATGATTCTTCTGGCATGCTTCTAGTTGGCTGATGAAGCGAAAAGTGTACCGCTTTTAGGAGGTCATTTAAGCCCTAAATCATATTTATTTGATCAAATATTGCCCTAAATCGTTCCTTTTGTCATTTTAGGTACTTTGGAGAAGAAATCTGGAAAAGGAAGCATTTTGGACGTTTTTGGAGCATAAAAGTGAAGAAAATGACAAAGTCTCAAAATCGGCTGGAAAAGTACCTTTGACGGCGTCAAGTATTGCTTTTGACGGCGTCATGGCTTGGCAAAAGAGGTGGATATGAAAAATACACATGATAAGCCAGAGAATTTTACAAATGAATTCTGACGGCGTCACCCTTTAAGGTGATCAAGGCCATCGCGGTTTAAGCTAAAGAGAGACGGCGTCAAGCTCATTTCTGACGGCGTCAAGCCTTGATAAGCCAGAGCGGATTTTGGAGCACTAAAGAGGGACGGCGTCAAGAAGGCCATCCAGGAACCCTAGACACGGCGAGGTGACGGCGTCAAGATCTACAACGTGACGCCGTCAGCCACTAAACTCTATATATAGTTTTACAATTTTTTGTCATTAGTGTGCAACTTTGTGAGGAGAAACCCTAAGACGAATTTCTGCCATTTTTAAGGGTTTTCATACCCTTGGATCTCCCATGTTTAATTGAAGATAAGTAATCGTTTAATCAATCAATATGTCTATGTGTTGTTTGATTACATCTTGTTCTTGTCTTTTAATTAACATGCTAGGCTAGATTTATCTTGTGTTTGCTTAGATCTAATGAAACCTAACTATTGATTATTGGTTATTAGTGTGTTATTAATTGTATTGGATGATTGTTCATCGATGTTAGGCTTAAGAAAACTGGCTAACTTCCTATTCGGTAACTTGCTTGAACGTCTTAAGAAGCATGAACCAATGCGTACTAGGTTTTTATGGTTGTATTTAATGCATGAGCGAATTCTAGTGATCCCATGTTAGGAGCTTCTTAGCAGGCTCGACATAGGAGTGAAGTAGGAGCTTGTAGAGTTGGGGAAGTACGTACGCCACCCCACGATTGGTATTAAGGAATACACCCGTCATCCACGCAATCAATACACACTAATCAACCGGTAAAAGATAGTTAGGGAGTAAGGAAATCTAAGTAAACACATTTCTCTCCACATAAGTTTCACGATCTTTCATTTTCAGTTATTTTATTTTATTTGCATTCGTAGTTATTTGGGTTAGTTGACTAGCAACTAATTCCGCCCACTCCTTCAAACCCGAGATTTTACTTGCTTTCATAAAATATAAAAATACAAAAAGAATCTTCCCTCACCCTTAGACCTATTAGAGTAGTTTTTCAAACCTAACGAACACTATTCCCTGTGGAGAACGATCAATCCCCCGTACTTACCACTACACTATACTACATCGGTCAGGTACACTGCCTGGTGGGGTTGTAAGCCTCTTGAGATCCCTCGAGAGGTAAAACCTGTTGTAAGGTCGCAAAACCACGCATCATTGGCTCAACACATATCAATCTCTTAAACTGCACCAAGATCGACGGATTTCCTAACAAAGTGCAAAATGATTCTCACGCTCTTCCTCGTCTCCGACGTACTATTAAGTCATACAATGACCCTTTTGTCCCAGTAGTCACGAGAAAACCTAATTACCAATTTTATAAGCAGTCAGAGCTTTAGCTAATACTATTAGCGTTACTAATCGTCATAACAGTCGTTTATGGATTCGGAAGATGATTTCAAAACTAAAATTAATTAGTCCCTTGAAAAGAAACTTCACGCTCTAAAATTAAACAAACACCTAATCGTTTTGGGGTGGAGGAATATCGGTTTCTAACAGTTATACGGTTCAGCTATCTTCAGCCACCATCCTTCTTTATCGCGAACGGAACTAAAACACACCCAGAGATATAATTAAACAAACTTACTTCCCGGTCTTCGGTTATTGCTCTTCCTGGTTGCTCAAATCAATCTATATGATCCCGGACATATCTGAAAGACACCTTCACTTGGTGACTAGAATATCTCTCGGTAACTTGTAAATTCCTACTTCACGCTTTGGTGGACCGCTTGGTGGTTCAACCAGGAATTATATTCAGAAACTCAGGGTACCCAATAACTCTCAAGATAAGGTTCATTCCTCAGTTTACGAAATGGGTTCTAGGAAAACTTCGGTACTCGGATTTCTAAGGAGGTATTTTTAATGGATGCCAGAAAACCAAGGCAACCATGGGAAATCAAGTTCTGGCTTTCATAGCCGAATGAGCTCGACAGACTTAGAAGGTTGAGAACCATGATAGACACATATCAACATAATTTATTCCAAAAATTGCTCAAGCCTTATTATTAAATATTCGGGAAAACCCACAATCCAATGGAATCCGTACAATATTAATGTCAAAAGAAACCTAAGACAAAAATTTTAACAGTAATAACACACATGACTCGAGCTCAATTTCCATGACTAGACCGTGTTACTTGCAGTGGATTCCAAGTCTGAATCCCCTTCATCTTCCTCGCTAAGCCATCCGTTTCGGTTCCCTTCAGGCTGTGGCAATGGTTGTCTCGCAAAACCATCCTCAGGGTTTCTTCCTTCATCTCCTACGTCGTCCACGAATCCATACAAATTGTGAGGCTCTGCCCGCACTACTCCTCCTTCTTCCACGAACTTGGGACACCTTCCCGGGTACTTAGTCACTACTCTGTCTTTGTCAGTCACTTTCGTCTTGTGCACATGTACCTCCGTTCCATTTATATTAACCACGGTCAACCTTTCTTCAATCCGGCAGGGATACATGCTAGCAGGGATCAGCATCCTTCTGTTAGTCCATCTCAACTTACCAATCTTTTTCCGTCCTGTAGCGAAAACTGTTGTCTAACGATACGTGCTGCGTGCTGAAGGTGCCATGCTGAAAATGACACAAATGATACTAAGTACTAGAACTCGATAGGAGTCGAAAAACTACTCATCACTCAAAAATTTTAAAAACCCGCGAAATATCATCGTCTGAACGATTTCAAATATGATTAACGAAATATGGAGAATAAGCACGAATGGAACGACAAAACAAAATCCTAATGTCTACCCAAATACTCACTGGTCAGAATTTAAGTTCCTATAGGAAAAGTCCTAAAATAATTTCTCAAAGGTTGTCCTACGAGTACTTACAGTGGAAACTTAGTGGTCCTAACTTACACAGGTCAAGGGTAAATGCATTACGAATCGCATCCTGTCGTGCTCTGATACCATAAATTGTAACACCCCAACCCGACAAGGGTAAAGATATCACAACAATGGATTCATATCAGGACAAAACCAAGCATACGTTTCCATTAATACAAAAATCTCAAAGGAGAACAAACGAAATACTAAATCTACAAGGTTACAAAAGAGAGCTTTCAAAACACTATTTCTAAAATATATTATCTTCGGTCCAATTCTAAGTCCAGCATAGCTATTCAATCTTCTAAGTCCAAAAGTACACTCTCCAATCATTCCCAGCTTCCTACTAAAACCTGCCGCAGGAAAAGAAATGCGGCTGAGCTACGAGAGCTAAGTGAACAGATATCGTGGTAACAAAACAATAATAGATAGTAAAATCAAGAAGATCAGGAATACAGGTCATACCGATAACTCAAAATGTAGAAATGCGATGTCAGGAATAAATAAGGAATAAGACTAAGGAAAAGAAAAGGAACAAGTAATAGGGAAAATCCATGAGGTTCAATAGATAAAGAAAACAGAAATCTATCACGAGCCCAGAAACAAGCCATATCATATCATCGCAAATGTAACCAAATAGAGTAGCTAACTCCCAGATATGTGAAAGACGTGTATCGCACACACCATCAGTCACCAGATAAATATAACAATAAACATATAACATAACATATACAGATAATAGGTCAAATCTAGGATGCACCCATACGCCCCACAGACAAATCAATAATCATAATTATATTGGCCATAGCAAATAATAAATAAGGGACGGAACAGGTCATCACTCTCCTGCCCTAGAGTCATGTCAGAGGTGCGTCAATGACATGGACATGAAACCCTCATGCCTAGTGACTGGCTCGTAATATCAAACTGTAGGTCAAAGGTCAGGCGTACTATCAAAATAATCAAAAGTCATATCTTAAGGGTACATGGCAAAGGTTCATGTCAACCAGTTCAGGATTATATATCATAGGTTCAACTTAGAATTTATCAGGTTAAGTTTTATATCAAAGTTTAAGTTCAGATTAAAGAACTATATCAAATGGTTCAAAAGAGTGTAACAAAAGTTTATAATCAAAGTTTCATATCAACAGTTTATCTCTAAAGGTTTCTATTTAAAAGTCCATTTAAACAATCCTTCAAAAATAGTTTTCATAACAACTGATCTTACAAAATAGTTTTCTTCAAAATGGTCTTCCAAAACTTTTAGTAACTTTCATTAAAAGTGATATTACTTATTTTAAAGTAATTTATCCCCAAAACGTTTCATATGTAGTCTAAGAACGGTTCAAAATCAATTAGGTTTAAATAAGGATTTAACAGATTAAGGTTTATATCAAAAATCAATTTAGTTTTATAACAAGTATACTAAATTAAGATTCAAAACAAGGTTCACAAATCAGGGTTCAGGACAAGAGATCAAACACAAGGTTCACAAACAGCAGGGAACATAGCAATGGTATAGGGAATCCTAATAAGGAAAATGAGAACTGAAAGAAAAAGGAAATGAACACCCTTACTGAAAGAGGGCAGAATATCTGTACCTTATTACGAATGCAAGAACACAAAGATAAAAGCTGACAAAGATGAGATTACTCCTTCCTCGAACCTAAGGAGTAGAAGACAGAAGTCCAAAGGGTCTTTAGTTATATTTCCATTATTAGTAAGTTAATAATATCACAGATTAGGTTAAGTCCTTATTAAGATTATTATGGAAGTAAGGTACATTTTATCAAGTTACAAAAGTTTAAGAGTAATTATGACAAGTTTACATAGTTTAGGGTTTTAATTGTAATTTTATTAAATTCAAAGGGTTAACATGAAAATACTTTAAGTTTCTGAATTAAATACTCATGTTATTCAGAATGACATTTTAATCTCTTAAGTTTCACAATTCACAGTTTATACCCCTTTAGTTATATAATTTTCAAAACAAACCCTACATTTACATAATTCATGTTTTAATCCCTATAATATTTATTTTTACCAAACAAGCACCTTATATTACAAAGTTACAGAACATATCCTTAGAATTACATGTAGTATAAATTTGACCCCTCAGAATTCATTAATTACACAATTGGTCCCTTAACTTTACAAAACTTACAATTTAAATCATAATTTATTTATAGTTACACATCAAGCCCATAAATAGTCAAAATTACACATTACACCCTTAATGACATTATTTACACAAAATAACTTCAAGTTTCTAGAATTTACACTTTTAGTCCCTCTATTTTAATTAATTACAAAACAACCCTTTTAAATACAATTAATTCCTTATCTTGCAATATTTACACTTAGGACCCTCAAGTTATATTTTTCCCACATTCCTACTGACTTATAAGACATTACAAAAATATCCCAGAAGTTTCAAAGTTGGCAAAACACACCCTTGTAGTTTAAAAGGCCAATCGGATTACTTTTTAAATTGTAAAACCAAACCCTAACTTTACCCAATCATTAACCCATCATGACACAATAGTTAAATGCATTTATTAATCAGATCCAAACCACAAAACCCTAACCCTAATACGATTTAGGGTTTCTTTCTTATTTTCTTTTATTTTCTATATAATCCGATTACAAACATAATTCATGATCAATTATTCTGAGCTTCTATAAATCAAATGGTTATTTTTATAGGCTTATATTATTAGTATTGAACATGTAAAAATTATGGTTACACCTCAAAAAATTCATATCGCATGATTTACAAATTAAGTGTGTTTTAACCCTTTTAATTTCGTACGCCTAAATAAACATGCATGATTCGTGTTTATTATTTTTATTAGGTCATATTCGACATGTAGATCACTAAAAAAATACTGGATAATTTTTAGAACGTAAGAATAAGTAGAAAGAAATTAGTACCTCTCGGATGGAATAAAAACGAACGAACAATTCTCACGATCAAACCTAGCTTCCTAAATTCCAACTCTTATTTTTCTTGGCTCCTTAAGACTCAGATGAACACTAGAAAAATGCTAGATCAGGTCCAGAAATCGTGTGGAAGGGTTGGTCAATTTTTGTTTAGTCGATGGTCAGGGTTTCGACTATTTAGGGTTTTATAAAATATTATGATTTGTTTTTATATTTAATAGGCCGACTAGGAGGGGGCATGGATCAGATTTTCGGCCCTAGAAGTTATCACAATATCACAATTTGGTTTTGTGTACAATTCCTTAAATTAGTTTTGCATATATCTTAATTAAAATGATTTAATATGTATATTAACTTTAATTATATATATTTTCGGATTACATATATGTATGTATATGTGAGTTAATATTTTTGGACAATCAAAATAATGTAATGTTGTCCCGGGAATTAATTTACTTGATATGTAGCTCATTTTCAGAAGTTTGGAAAATGTTTCAGAATTTTATAACTTATTTATTTAGGTTTTATTGTTTCAGGGGTAATTAGGTCATTTGACAAGTTATCTGAATTTCAGGTATTACAAAAGTAGTAACCCTTTGTTTCCTTAGGGTATCCTACGAAGATACACTTAACAGATCTTTGTTGGAGTTTATCAGGTGAGTCACGTTTAACAAACGCCTCACAACCCCAAACCTTTAAGTAAGAAAAGTTGGGAGCTTTTCCAGTCCATACTTCATATAGAGTCTTATCAACCTTCTTAGTTGGAATCCTATTCAACACGTGAACAGCTGTTTCAAGAGCATAGTCCCAAAAGGATAAGGGAAGAGTTGTAAGATTAAACATAGATCGTACCATATCTAACAATGTACGATTTCTCCTTTCATATACACCATTTTGCTGTGGAGTATAAGGAGAAGTGAGTTGTTGGACAATGCCACACTCAGCTAGATAATCTTTAAACTCTTAGCTTAAATACTCACCACCACGATTGGATCGAAGGGCATTAATCTTCTTTCCGAGTTGCAGTTCTACTTCATTTTAAAAAACCTTGAATGTCTCAAAGACTTCATGTTTATGTTTAAGTAAATAAACATAACCATAACGACTATAGTCATCCGTGAAGGTCAAAAAGTAGCTAGCACCGCGCTTAGACACATGTCTAAGTGGACCACACACATCCGTGTGTATTAATCCAAGTAGATCTGAAGCCTTTTCCATATTGCTATGGAAAGGTTTCTTCGTCATTTTACCAGATATGCAAGATTCGCATTTATCAACTGAATCATCATTGATATTTTCCAAAAGCCCATCGTGTTGCAACTTTTCCATGCGTTTCTTGCCTATATGAGCAAGACGACAGTGCCATAGATAAGACGAATCCAAGTTAGACGTGATTCTCTTATTTCTGATGCTATACACAGAATTATTTTCGTTGGATGCATGATTTTCCATATCAATTTCAAACACACCATTTAATGGAATTGCATTAAAATAAAAAACAGAATTTAAAGAAACCGAAATTCCATTATTATTAAAAGTATGCTTAAAACCATTATCCAACAATAAAGAAACTGAAACAACACCTCTAACAATAGATGGTGCGTAATGACAATTGTTCAATACTAAAATTAAACCCGAAGGTAAAAGTAAGTCAAAAGTCCCTATGGCTTCCACTGCTGCACGTATACCATTTCCGACATACAAGTAGGATTCCCCATAGTTCAGCTTCTTCACTCCTCTAAGCCCCTGCGATGTATTACAAATGTGAGTACCACATCCTGTATCATATATCCAGGCATTTTGCTTACGAGGAAAAGAAAATAATTCAACCATAAAAATACCTGATGTGCTGGCGCCATGCCCAGCCTTGGCATTTTTATTCTTGCGACACTCCTCAAACAGCAATGGACAGTCCCTCTTCCAATGTCCAGGAGTGTTACAGTGGTGACAATCAGTCGTATCCTTTTTAGGATAATCCTTCTTAGGAGGAGGATTCTGTTTCTTGGGCTTCTGCTGATGGATCACGACCTGTTTTCCTTTGTCAGCTTTCCCTTTGCCCTTCTTGTTCACATTGTACGATTTACCGGGCTTAGCTACCCTACCACCTCTAATTGCCATCACAGCAGGTGTAGGAGCTTTCTTAGCGAGTCCTTTCTCATAATCAATAAGCATTGCATGCAAGTCAGTAAATGTCTTCCCCTTGCAATGCATGTTGAAGTTGCTCACGAACTCACCATACAATTCCTCATTGAGGGATCTATTGATGAGGCCAACTTTAACATCTTCCACATACCCGCATCCGAGTGCATCCAATTGGTCAAGATATCCTTTCATCTCCAATACATGTGCACTCACGGGTTTGGTTGCTTCCTGCTTGCACTTGGCTATAGAATCTAGCACATCATATAACTCAGCCATTGGAGGTTTCTTAAACATACGTTTGAGTTCCTCAATCATTTGCATCGGACCATAATTCTCAAACTGTTTTACCCTCTGAGGATCCATCCCCGATAGCATGAGACAAGCTGCATCATTGTGCTTGTCATAAGCTTCGTTATACTCTCTAAGTAATTCATTAGAAGAGTTAGCAGGAGGAGCAACCGGAAAAGGCTCACTAAGATATTCAAAACGTTTGGCTATCCTAAGAACAAGCCTTAGATTACGATACCAATCGTTGAAATTTATAGTCCCAGTCAATTTCTCTTTTTCAATCATCATTTTGAAAGCAGAGGTAATGTTTGACGTGTTTCCGGGTTGGGCCATTTCTACAGAAAAAGTTCAAAAGTTAGTACTTTCGATAATAAACTTTCAAGAAAATTAAACACCCATTGGTTAAATAACCATTTAATTTTCTCTGAAAACTAGGATCCTAATTGACGCCGTTTCATTACATCAGCTTTGGCTGCTAGCAATGAAAGTGCTCAATAAGGTACGAGATCACCCAATTGCCAATATCCAATTGCAATTCCTAGACATCTTGGGACTTACATTATATTGCCAACATCAGTTGCAAATGTAAGCATGTTTCATCCCCAAATCTTTATGCCTTGGCGCCGTTCCATTACATCAGCTTTGGCTGCTAGTAATGAAAGTGCCCAATTAAGTTAACCAACTTAAGAAACATGTAAATTGACGTCGTTTCATCACATCAGTTTTGGCTGCTAGCAATGAAAGTACTCAATTTACCCTTAGACAACCACCCTTTGAACATCACATTCAGCTTTGGCTGCTAGTGATGTAGGATGAAACCTTAGGTGTTCCTTTTTGTAGTTGGATGGCATATTACTTAAATTTTAAGGGTATTAAATTTTTGATGTGTGTAATCAAAAAAATATGTACAAAGATGTCATGCATTCATCTTTGTATCATATGTTTTCTACAAAAAACTGTTTACTCATTCGCAGCTTAAATCAACAAAATTTAATTGATGGCGTTGAGAAACTTACAACATTGCCTTAAGATGCTTCGTACTTTTTTATGGTGTACTTGGTAAGTCTATTATTGACGCACAGGCGAGCGGG
This sequence comes from Artemisia tridentata subsp. tridentata, assembly GCA_021014915.2. Taxonomy (NCBI): domain Eukaryota; kingdom Viridiplantae; phylum Streptophyta; class Magnoliopsida; order Asterales; family Asteraceae; genus Artemisia; species Artemisia tridentata. The sequence continues at coordinate 74,159,917 of CP139505.1, forward strand.
AGAGACAGAATGGAGTCTCTTTAAGGCCACAATTTAATGCGAAACCAACCTTATACCCACTTTATAGTTTGTCAATAATAGGTCCGCCGCTTCGACCACTTTTGTACAGTCGCATCAATCAATTAAAACTTTAAGATTTAAAGCTTAAAACATTTATGTAGTAAATTATTAATTGCTAGTCTCGCCTGGGAGCAAATTACCGTGCGAAGCGAACCACTGTCGGCACATAAGACTTGGCAATTAAATAGTTTACTACAAAGGTTTCATAGTTATTAGGTTCATTTATTTTTTAATTCAAAAATTACCCTCTTTGATGTTACAATCCATCATAATTAAACACAAAGAACAAGTAATTGAAAAAATAAATAAACACTCAATAACACGTATATGATCATTAACAATATCATATAGCCACATGCAAACCTTTTCAATAAATCCTATTAATAATTCTATGTGAATTTTAATGTATGTAATTAATAAAACTCCCATTGGTTTTCGAGCTCATTGTGCCCAATGGACCACAGACGCCAAATAACTTAGCCGCGTAAGTTTTGATTAATTAGATACCACATTGCACATAACCAATTAATTAATATATATTAGGGTCTTCCCTAATTTTAGATTTATCTTCAAAAAATCATGTAGCAATTAAACACAAAACATTCCATGACAAAACATGCAAGATTTTGTCATGGATCCCATATAGCACTTTAAATCATGTATCACATATTTACAAGCCTATATTGTACGCAATCTAATTAATGACATCACCAGGTATTCATTAATTTTCACATAAAAGTTTTTACATGTAATCTTAGGGTTTCTACTATTTTTATCAATACAAAAACCCTAAAAAGCAATCATGGGTGTCGACCCATAATTAATGCAAATTAGGGTTTACAAAAAAAATAAAACCCTAGATTGTCTAAAACATGTAAAAATCCAATTTTTATGTGTTTAGTAATTAATTACATGTTAAAAACGGGCTCATGATGCCACTGTTGGAATATGTGAATCATAAAAAACTATAAACACATAAACATCAAAGCACACGCAGCGGAATAGATCTACATAACATATAATTAATTAAAACTAAATAGAAAGCGTACCTTTTGATTCCTAGCAAGAACAAGGAATCACGTGCTTCAAGAACAAAATATATAAACCCTAATATGGGGCTTATATGGATCGAACACCACAAGGATCAACAAGGGAAATCACACAAGCTAAAGGAAGCTTGTTACTCGTTCTTGTACACACGTAATACTAGCGTTTCAATGGGAAAAGCTAGGTTCTAATCACAAAACAATTCCAACACTTGTGCACTAGTAGAATCGGCAAACCCTAGGGGTTAGGGTATGGAAAACCGGTCGACTAGGGCTAGAGGGAGAGAAGAAGAAGTTGGAAAGTTAGGGATTAAAGACTAGAGAATAACAAACACATAAGGTTTGTATTTATAGCCTTTCTTTGTCTTGTTCCCTACTCCACAAAACCGAACCCTAGCCCAAGAGGGATGGGTCGGCCGATCAAACCCATGGGAATGGGTTCTAGATCCTTCTATCTCCCTTTTTCATTATTAGTCCTTTAACGACCGTTATCTCTAACTCCGTTAAGTACTAACTACCATTAAGTATTTGTTTTGTGAAATGAATAAATAAAATATAAAATATATTTAATTTATTCAATCCATTGAAACTCTTACGTATTGTGTGCAATCCCGAGTCTCGGGTTCGAAACCGGACATACTAATATTAATAATTATACACAAACTCTAACACCTTTATATTTTTTCACTTTTTCTGATGTATCGTAATGGCCGATTCCATTGGTTATAATTGTAAAAAAAGTCAAAAAGATTTGTGGTCAATGAAAAAAGTAATTATGTTTTAAGTTTGTTATTCAAACAAATATGTTACTTTCATTTCAATCTGACCCACACACTAATTGTTGACCCGTTACCCAAACCTACCAGCCATAATATGTAAACTGACTGTTGGTGCAAAACTATTTTACAGTGCCAAGGTAGTATGTGCATACTTGGAAACCACCGATCCTAAGGTGCTTAAGTTAGCAAAGAAAGAATTGCAGCCTTTACTGAAAGAAGGTGTCCTCAAGTTACCCGAGCATAATCAAACAAAAAAATAAGGCTAAACAACCGAGCCAGATGAGTCCAGAACTAGGCGTTTATTGCGGTTTTACTTGCTTCACAGAATTATGGTCTGAACTATATGCCATAAGAAGATGGTAGTTTAAGTTTGTAAACAACATGTTTATGCTATAATTTGCAAGTCAAAGTTTTGTTTTTTCTTAATCATTATTTCGATATGACCTTATTCCATGTACTGAACATTTAATGCTATACATGGTTTTTGTAGACAAGTTACTTCGCTTTGGCGGGATTGGGTATTGTTGTTGTTGTAGTCATGGACTAGCAACTCTCTTCTATTATATTTTTTTTGAAAAACGTTTTTGATTGTTCGAAACTTAGAAGTAGACGCTTATTTCAGGATAAGTCGAAAGAGAAAGGTTGACCTTTAATCTAGGACGCAATTGCATTAACTGTGAATCTTTTCCCTGACATTTTAGCATTCGTTCTTTCTTATTTTTGTCAATTCCATTCAATTACTAATACAGTATGAGATTTAGGAGTCGATGTTACAAATACATGTTTGACACCCCGTTAATTACAAATTCTGGCTCCGTCCCTACGTCCTGCATAATTCTTTGAATGCTATCAATTAAGTCCCCTTTTTTCTCAGGGAGACAACAGAGATTGGTAGGTGAAATTGATTATCTAGTTAATAAATGTCAATTATCCCACTTTAAACGAGCTAGGTAACTTTAAAGTAACTTTGGTTTATTACTATATTTATTAAATTGTACACGAAGGTAAGAAGAAAAGGAACACAAACACGCTATAATGGAAATGTCATAAGTGCTTTCTATCGGGCAGCTATCTCTGTAAAAGTTAAGTCATTGCTTGAACTTGTTGGATAAGAGGTTGAAGAGACATCAGTACCAAGTAAGTTCCGATCTGTGAAAAATGCTGGTTGTTTAGGTTTTGGCAATGCACCTTCATTGCCTAACATGAAAACCACCGACGACATGTTTGGCCTGTCTTCTGGACTTTGTTGTACACATAATAAGCCAACTTCTATCGATCTTAAAACTTCCGATGGATTGCTTGCCTCAGTAAAACTTGAATCCAGGAGTTCCATTGACTTTCCTTCACTATGCATCCTCCATGCCTAAATATAAATGCGGAATTAATTATTAGGCAGTAGAGTTATGCCGGATAAATTTGATAATCAAGCAACTTACATGTCCAATAAGATTATTGTTATGCTCAGAATGAACAAATCCCCTGTTTCTCATCCCACTCACAATCTCCAGCACTAATACACCAAAGCTGAAAACATCTGACTTTATTGAGAAAAGACCATCTAGCGCATACTCTGGTGACATGTACCCGCTATACATAGAATAATGTTTACAAGTCTTAAATAACGAACTTAACAAAAAGCGAATGAAGATAAACTAGAATGTTGTATCTTACTAGGTACCAACAACTCTCTCGGTGTTAGCTTCAGTTTCATTTCCTCCAAAGCTTCTAGCTATCCCAAAGTCTGATATTTTTGGGTTCATATCCACATCTAGTAGAATATTGCTAGCTTTAAGATCTCTGTGAATGATTCTTAATCGTGAATCTTGATGAAGATAAAGAAGTCCTCGCGCAATTCCTTTGATGATGTTGAGTCTCTTTGTCCAATCAAGGAGTGTGCTTTGCCTTATATCTGCACATCATGTAGGTTTAGTTGTTCAAATTAGTTGTTCAAAGTATCTTACCGTAGTAAGTTACTATTGTCGATTTAATGGAAATTATATGATACTAACCAAATATAAACTCATCTAAGCTTCTATTTGGCATGTATTCATATATCAGCAACTTCTCGTCCCCCTTGATGCTACATCCGAGGAGCTTGACGAGATTCCGGTGCTGAAGTTTTGAAATGCATATAACTTCATTCATGAACTCATTACTTCCTTGACCGGAAGTCTTTGAGAGATGTTTAACTGCAATTTCTTGCCCATCTTCTAGCATACCCTGAAGATTACCATTTTTTATGAGAAAACTGTCCAAAATTCAAAGGTAACTATCATTCATATTTTTTTGTATAATTTTGTTATCTATAATGAATTAGAATGTTGCTCTAACAATTAGTCTAATGGACGAATCATAATGTGACGCTATACTCAGCAAACTGAATTCAAATAAATAAGATTCTTCATCTACCTTATAGACCGGTCCAAATCCGCCCTCTCCAAGTTTATTATCGTGTGAAAAATCAGCAGTAGCTTTAGCTAAGCTAGAGAAGCTAAACAATGGTAGCTCCATGGCTTCTCTCCCACTTTCACCTACATTTAGTGACCCCCTGTGCGTTAATAATACAAAACCCGGTAAACTGGTTGAACCTGCTCACAGAATACAGACTATTCTGAACCATTTAACATACTTATTACTTTAGGTTTAATTTTTTAAATCGATTCTGATCACTTTATCGCTAAAACTCTACAAATATCTTACCTTCCTCAGTTTGTGGTGAAAGATGTCTTTTTCTCCAAGCATACCACAACCATGTGCTCAAACCTATCACAAAAACCGCCGAAAAGACTCCAATCAAGATGATTTTGATGTTGTTCCTCCGTCCTTTTTAAAAACCGATGGAGCAAGTGCATGATCTTAACACGAAAAGTCAAAAACAACATCGTTAATCAACTTACAGACTCATAAAACCATGAAAGTAACCAGAAAGATTACATGATAGTAGATGTATATATATATTTTTTCATTATTTGAAACAAACATGAACAAAGCATAACGTATTCAAGTAGTTACCTAATTCGGAGGAAGCCATTCTCACAAATATATCTTGACCACCCTTCGAGCATTACCTGATATCTAATAGGTCATTGAACCAAAGCAAACAACCACTTCCTTCGCCTCTGATATCAGTATTTGCATATGCCATACAAGTGCAGTTCGGTAGGCATATTGCTTTACATTCCATTAAAGACATTGTATTATTAAACCACGAAGTCTGTGTATCTGGCAATTTTACATTAGAATACTTGATAAACCCATCTGTTCCATTTTTGCAATCCAACGGTATTTTCCTCGCACAACCACCTGTCCAATCTCCTGTTACCCAACCCCTTTTGTTTATCGGCTCAAATTTTGCCTCATCTAAGCACGAACATTTCTGTGTGTCTTCAATGTTGCAGCTTCCATAAGCGCCGCAGATTTTGTACGTGTCACAAATATCTTTTGGTATTGTCACAATAACCTCCCATATTTTCATATCTTCTTGCCACACTGAACGTTCTAGATTCCCTGAAGAAGTCAAGGTGGACTTTGATATGACAGAATTCTTTAACAGATTATAAGAAATAACCGCCTCTTTTTCATTAATAACTGTATTGTATGAAAAGTACGTGTTGATGGAAGGCCAGGATGACCCACTAAACCGTTCATCGTTCAATGGTCCGTGCCGAAACTTGACCTCCAAACCATCTCTTAGTACGAAGTTAGGATAACCACGTGTGTCAATGCTCCAAGTGAATTCCCCTATAGCTGGATCATGAATACTCTTCCATGATGTTAAATGCCATTCGGCGCCTGTTAAGTAATTTTTTCCAATCTTCATGCCACGTAGAATAGTATCCATTGGATAGTCAAAACTCTCCCACAGAATCTTCATACTGTTTCCATCCGTGATGACTAGATTTCCAGAGTCATAAAGCTGCGCAGTTGCATTTCCTGATGATGTTGAGTTGGATGACCACACTACATGATCGGTATAGTTCTTGAGAACAAGATTTCCCGCACTATCAATCCTTAACATGCTTGATGATACATTGGTGAGGGGGTAGTCTCTGTTGGCAACCCAAACCACTGTTTTAACAGAAATTTTCTTATACCAAATACCAACGTAAGTGTTATCCGAGCTACCTGGCTTGAAGAATCCCAGTTCAAATGTTCTACCAGGAGATACCAACGTGTCGTTTTCTGTCAAGAAACTTGAGCCTGAGATGATGTCAGTTTCGGCTGTGTATATTTTTTGCATGTGGAGTGAAAAAACTAGAAGAACAAATATGGTTGCTTCCTCCATTAAGATCAATCCCTTCAAGCTTTTCACTTTTTTTTTTTTTTTTTTTTTTTTTTTTTTTTTTTTTTTTTTAAATCTAATCTCTAGAATGGAATCGAAGTCTTATTATCACCTACCGTATGCTTGGGGTCAACAAGTCTTCTTGACAAAATGTCAATTCTCAAATGAATACAAGCCACATAAGTTAGCAAAGAAATTAATACCAATCAAAACAATATCACATCAAGCTAAGAGCACCCGGTGCAGTTGAACTTATACCTTGCCAGTCCACCTGTTGGATTTAAATAACTTGACAATCAATTAAATAAATAAACACATCAAAGCATGTATAATAGCGGAAGCAAGGATCATATTTAACATATATAAAGTATTACCAAATATTAAATAGTTACGTACCTTTTAGATCCTAGCAAGAACAAGGATCAAACTTGAATTCTTCTTCACTATTCTTGAAATAACAAACCAAGATTAATTACTAAAGTAAGTAATATCTAAGTTCATGACACACGTACTATAACTGATCAAAGGTTGATGCTAGTGAATGAACACAATTATTAAACCAAACTATTTGTTTAATAAACTATAATACTGTACGATACATATTATAATTATCATGCATAGTACGATTTCATATCTTTAAAGCTACTGTACGTACAATGCTATATCACATAGTACGATGCATATCTATAATTCATATATTCAAAGCTACTGTACATTACAATATCATATTAATATATGATTCATAGTACGATCCATATCTATTATGCATAGTACGATGGCTGCAAGGAATAGTAGGTAGATGACTTTGTGTATATTAATTATCTGTACATGGCTTGTCGAACAACCAAGCTTAGATATTATAATGTCACAGACATTTAGGTTATTATATTGTCGTCCGACTTTTGGAGCTAATGAGGATTTTATAGGCTCCAAACTTGTTCTTCAAGTTTGAGTCTAATACATCCTCAAGTTTCAAAACTCGACACTTAAACCCCTCTTTTTTCCTTTTGTGTCCAAATAATTAAAATATAATATATATATATATATATATATATATATATATATATATATATATTAATTATTCCTTTGATCATTCATACGTAAAGTGTGCAATCCCTCAGTCCCGGGTTCGATTCTAGTCATACACGATTTAATATTTTTCCAAAACTCTAACACCTCTCACTTGGAAATCTATTAAAAGGGTAATGACATTGGTTAGCGTCTAGCAACACGCCAATGCCCCTAGTACAACTCGGGTGGTGGTCTCCTTGAAAAACCACTTGATGATTAATCATCATACTTATCCTTTTGTTCTAATACTACATTAATAAAGATATGGATCTAAGTCATTCTTTATTAATAATTATGTTTCTCGTTGTTTATGATTGAGCAAGATTACCAAATCTTCTGAACTATTCAGGGGAGATCTTGGGTGCGGCCGCACAAACATCTTGTCAACCCTACGAGGGGCCCAACATTATTAAACTCCAAAAAATTTGAAGGAACAAATTCTATCTTGACTACGAGCATAACACATGCACTTCGCAACGCTTCCCAAAACAATCCGTATAGCTACCAGTTACGTATAGCGTTAAATTGAATCAAAGAAATGCACTACATGCATGACAGTTATCTGGCATCTCAAGTCTGAGGATAACTATATACTCATGATTTACTTGATGACAAGATCCATAAAGTAAACTCATGTCGGCGGGATTAAGTCCTATACTCAAACAATTTGAATATCATGTGAAATTGGTATGATAACGCATCAATATACTTTTAAGTATATTATACCAATACTCAGATTTACCTTAATTTAATGATATTCCCATATCATTAACTGGCAATGGACAGTTTAGAATATATAAATATATTCAAGGATATAAACATGCAAATATAGGATATATTATTAAGAAAATGATAAATAAACATAACCATTATTTTATTTCATTAAAATAATAACTGTTCAATAACATCCCATTATCCAAACACTAAAATAGATCAATGCATGATAATTCTAATTAATGAATTATGCCTCAAGTCATGTCAAACATACTTGTTGACACGACATAAATCAACTAATTTTGATCTATGAGAATTTTGAGAATACTTATTTCAAGAATTCAATTAATGAAGTTCTTGTATGTGTGCTATCAATTATCTTGATAATGCCACATAATATTTCATAAAATACGTGACATCCTCAACCACGAATTAATGACAAGCAAACTATCAAACCTTTTATAGTTTAAAGTATTCTAATTCTTTAATGTAAAATGCAACTATGCTTACAGTTAAGCATGACTAGTATACATGGCCATTAACTAGGATGAAATCCTACCATGACTAGTATTGAGTGTCATCTCAATCTTAGCAGCATCATTGTATGCAAACAACAATATGCTTTTTAAAAATCCCGTAAACTTTAATATCCATTGTGTAATGTTTAATACCTTCAAATCTTTCAAGATTTGTCGGCTATATCAATTACGCAACAATTGCCATATGGTTCTTATTTAGAATTTAGGAGCTATTCCAGGATGAGGATGTTAATTCTAAATCCAACCATATCCATTACACTTAGTTATCTAATAACTTCCAATTAGATATTAATGTTGTCAAATCATCTTTCATCAAGCATGATACAACAAACAACATGATGTACATGAAAAATCCTTGCGTCAAACTTAGATTTATTCATGTCATATCTTTTCAAAGATATGTATCTATCTAGACTTTCTAATAGTATAATCATTTTTATTAGAATCAATAATTTTACAGCTTATGTTTATAACAATAAACATATATTCCAAGGCTGTATGTTTATTTTTTAAATTTTCACAATGAAGTTTCATTCCACACTAAGACTTAACATTTAATGCTTATGGAATGTTACTTCCTATATGTTATGCAACATATATGAAATAATAAATAAATTTAGCACTCCTACTAGCATTCAGGAATATTAAGAGATTATCTTATTTTAATTATAAATCAAAACTAGGATTTAATAATTAAACATAAGTATATTCAGATGCATGCACTAATCCATTCATAAATGATTTGCACTTTGTATACTTCCAAAGATTATTTGAATTCAAATACTCCTTTCAATTACTTTCCGTCCTCGCACAAGTAATTACCCAAGAAAGAGTTTTGATATTCCATTGTTAATTTCATATTAATGAAACTAAGAATGACAATCATAATATTTATACATTTAATGTGCTTAGAAAGAATTTCAATCACATTTAATTGCTTAAGTGTGTTTGATAATCTTTTCATACATTAAATATGTATACATAATTTGTCCATATGATTTCTACACAGGAATTTAAATCTCTAGGATTTTTATTCCTTTTGAGAAACTCATCATTATTCTATAGTGTAACTATAGAGTTCAAGATTAATTAAGTTTCCAAAACTAATTATCTTTATGGACTGCATCTAATCATTCATAGTATGAGTAACTTGCCAAATTCAATATTTGCAATTCTTCAACAGGTTTACTATAATCCTGTAACTCATAATCCTCAACATATTATACAAATATTTGAGATATCCTTGCGGATCTATGAATGAGAATTCCTTCATCTTGAGATTTAACATTTACATGTTAATCCTCAGCATGACATTTACTAGTGTGTTTTAAAAGATCATGTATCTTGTAATTTTATCTTTTCAAGATAAAACTCCCACTTGCCTTTAGCAATTTATAGACTATCCATAAGTACTTAGCAAGTAGAGCAACATAAAATTGTTCTCTTTTGAGACATTACAAATACACATTGACAGTTTCTTATATGAAGTTTGTTAATAACCTACTCAAAATAGTTTTAACAAATTCAGAACTTCAATTTTAAGACTTAATGTGATTCATCACATTCCATAATAAATGGTGTCTTATTAATCTTCTAGGTTGGAGTCTAATTGAGTATATACAATGCATACTCAATTTTCTAACCTTGATAACAATTTGGAAGAAAAGAAGATATAGTTATCTTTAATCAAACAATATAATAAGAGTTTGATTTTTCTAACTGAACGTACCATAGTAAGACAATCTTACAATATGTAAGATAAATATATTTGTTTTGGCTTACCTATTTACCAACTAAATCAAGTTAATGGTGAAATAGATTTTCCAAACCAATTGCATGCTATATAACATAAGTACTTTTTGACCAAGTCACTTCATGTCCATGTCTTAACAAGAAGACATAAACTGTTATAATCCCAATCTATGTTATAAATCATTGATCAACTCAATGACTTCTTGTATATGTCTTAATTAAAACATAACAAGTTAACATCTTACTTTATTATAAGTCTTGTAACAATTAAAAGACTTCATATTTATATCTTTACAATAAAATATAAATATGCATAACTAAAGTAATCATGAACACCACAATATGGTTTCAATAGTATTTCAAGTTAATTTATTTACTTCATCTATTTATGACATTCCAAGAATACATAAACATTCAAATTTGAAGTAGTATTAGGTTACTTCATTTATTTATGTCATTTCAATAATACATAAATATTTAGTTTAAAGTAATCTCATTAACATATTGACACTTGTTCTAATAAGAATCTAATTTAGAACTTGCAAATTAACATAGTTTCATTACATCAGTTGATCTGCTAGTAATGAAAGTATGTAATTTACCTTGTTATTAATATCTATGTCAATGTCTCACTTACGCTAGATATTAATTCCAAGTGTTCTATTTATTAGATGTGAATAAATCACATTAGAACATTAATTCTCTTACCTTGCAGTCAAGAGAATCCTTTAAATCATATTTCTTTGTGTTTTGGCTTGCACACAATTAAGATTTATCCCACTTGTGCATGAAACAACATTATGTATCAGATAAACAACACGTCACGCGTTTGTTTAATGTGATCAATATGATTGTGTCATAGATATTAGTAGATATAGAACCACCTTGTCTAGTAAGGAAACACACATGACTATCCTTAAACCTACAAGTGTCTACAATTGGAAAGTAATTATCTCAAGACATTCTAGAGATAATGTGGGTTACTACCAAGATAACAAGCTCGTAGCTCCCACTGAATTACAAATTATTACATTAATATATGTTATTCAGTAATTACATCACAATGCTCCCACTGGATTTGACAACATTATAAGTGTTTCATAACCAGTAAAAGTAAATAGTGTGCTATTTACTTTCCTACACCTTTGAGTAATCCCATACGTAACAATTACTTAGGTACTAAAGAATGTATTCTACTTTGTAAATGATGGACTATCCATCAATTCAATTAACTTGGAAATAATTGGGCATGCAATTTCTTCCTTAATTTGACTACCATCCCCACAGTGGTGTGTAGCATCTAAAAGTGGTCAAAGCACAACAACTAGACAAAGTGTGCTAGTTTGCCTTTTACCAATTTTGCGGTAACTTGTCTAGCTTCTAATTTAATAACTCATAAAATGTGCAATTTTCTTAACTATTAAAATTTTGCTATGAGTTATTTCTTAGAATTTAGACAATTCTAATTTTCCCATTATACCCTTCTCATACATGAAAATGTATATGGTTTAAGTCTCACTCTTCTCAAAGAAAGTAGACTTGGTTTGTTCTTTTAGTAAAGTTGACTCTAGCCTAAACCCCTACGGGTGTAGATCAATTTTCCACTAAAGAATGCCCTACGTTTACGGTTTTTAACGTTGCATTAATACATTAAATTAATTTACAAAATTCAATTTTAGTATTTTCGATAATAATTTTTCAAGAAAAGAAAATTACCCAGGAAATATAAAATAACCATTTAATTTTCTTGAAAACTAGGATCCAACTTTCCATAGTTCCACCACATCAGTTGATCTGCTAGCAGTGAAAGTACAAAAGATGGTAACTTGTCGTACAATAATCACGAAACAATTTTCCGACTCCTAAATTTATGGGAATTACATTTGCCAAACAATTTGCAATGTAAGCATGTTTCTTCCCATCTCATGCTTTAAGTCTCAAGGTCTCACTTATAACTTAATTAAGTCGTCTAATTGAGGCGTTGAGTAACTTACAACTTTGCCTTAAGATGCTTCGTACATATAATGGTTGTACTTGGTAAGTCTAATTTGACGCACAGGCGAGCGGAGAGACAGAATGGAGTCTCTTTAAGGCCACAATTTAATGCGAAACCAACCTTATACCCACTTTATAGTTTGTCAACATTAGGTCCGCCGCTTCGACCATTTGTACAGTTGCATCAATCAATTAAAAGTTTATGATTCTAAGTCTTATAAAATTATGTAGTAAATTATTAAATTGCTAGTCTCGCCTGGGAGCAAATTACCGTGCGAAGCGAACCACTGTCGGCACATAAGACTTGGCAATAAATAATTTACCACATTAAGGTTTCATATTTATTAGGTCCATTTAATTTTTATACCAAAAATCACCCTCTTTTTGCTTACAATTCAATAATAATTTAAACAAATAAGACAAGTAATTTAAAAAAAAATTAAATAAACACAAATAACGTATATAATCTTAACAATTAAATCATATAGCCACAGGCAAACCTTTTGATAAATCATATTAATAATCTATATGTGTAATTATTATGTATATAATTAGTAAAACTCCCATTGGTTTTCGAGCGCATTGTACCCAATGGACCACAGACGCCAACAATTGACCGCGTAAGTTTTAATAATTAAATACCACATAGCACATAACTGATTCATTAATTTAATAGATTAGGTCTTCCCTAATTTTAGATTTATCTAAACATGTAGCACATAAAACAAACCCTAATCCATGATTTCTTTGCATGAAAAAATCATGGATCATTCAGGAACGCAACCCTTATTCAAATAAACACATAAACATGTCCTAATTTAGGGTTACAAAACTAACTTTTTAACAAAAGAAGGGTCGAAACCCCCCCCCCCTAAATTATGGTTTGAATTATTTTTAGTTCTAGTAATAAAACCCTAAAAAAAATTCGACTAACAAACATGTAAATCCAAATCAAGATTTGATTTTTAATTATGTGTTTCGATAATAACAATTACATGTTAAATTGGCTCGTGATGCCACTGTTGGATTTAAATAACTTGACAATCAATTAAATAAATAAACACATCAAAGCACGTATAATAGGGGAAGCAAGGATCATATTTAACATGTATAAAGTATTACCGAATATTAAATAGTTACGTACCTTTTAGATCCTAGCAAGAACAAGGATCAAACTTGAATTCTTCTTCACTATTCTTGAACTAACAAACCAAGATTAATTACTAAAGTAAGTAATATCTAAGTTCATGACACACGTACTATAACCGATCAAAGGTTGATGCTAGTGAATGAACACAATTATTAAACCAAACTATTTGTTTAATAAACTATAATACTATACGATACATATTATAATTATCATGCATAGTATGATTCATACAATATGAATCATATCTTTAAAGCTACTGTACAATGCTATATCACATAGTACGATGCATATCTATAATTCATATATTCAAAGCTACTGTACATTACAATATCATATTAATATATGATTCATAGTACGATCCATATCTATCATGCATAGTACGATGGCTGCAAGGAATAGTAGGTAGATGACTTTGTGTATATTAATTATCTGTACATGGCTTGTCGAACAACCAAGCTTAGATATTACTCCATAATGTCACAGACATTTAGGTTATTATATTGTCGTCCGACTTTTGGAGCTAATGGGGATTTTATAGGCTCCAAAATTGTTTTTCAAGTTTGAGTCTAATACATCCTCAAGTTTCAAAACTCGACACTTAACCCCCTCCTTTTTCCTTTTGTGTCCAAATAATTAAAATATATATATTAATTATTCCTTTGATCATTCATACGTAAAGTGTGAAATCTCTTAGTCCTGGGTTCGATTCTAGTCATACGCGATTTAATATTTTTCCAAAACTCTAACACCACCTTGGTACATCGCCGTGCCTCTTCACCATACCGTGTGCCTTCAACTAATCTTGCCACTACCACCCTCGCCGTCTGCACGACGAGGGTGTGCATCGTCCTGTTTTTTTTTTTTTTTTTTTCTTTTTTTTTCTTCAAGTTTGTAAATATGTAATGTATTAATATTTATGTAATGTATTAATATGTATGTGAAGCTGAATAAAGTTGTAATGTTTTATAAAAGTTGTAACGTTTTTCTAAAGTAGGAAATGAAAATACATTAAACATCAAATAGAAATTACATTAAACATCGATTTGAAAAAACAACGTACGATTAACATAAACTACGATACGGAAATTAAAATGAAACTACAGATTAACTGAAGCTTCCAATATGTTCACGTGTGGGAGGTTTTGAGAAACCACCCCAAATGGGAAGAATGAAATGCTTAACGTATCGTTATTTTCGTATCGTGTTTTTTTCCGTATCATGTCTTTTACCGTATCGTTATTTTACGTTTCGTATGTTTTTTTTATTGTGTTGTATTGTATTTTTATTTTTAATGAAATGAATTTAGTTTATTTGGAAATTTGAATAAAAAAATAAAGTTGTAAGTGGTGGGCCCCAAATGAGTAAGTTGTAGTTAGTTGCTAGTGAGGGGGGTTAGTTGTGGAGGTTTGTTAAAGTGATGTGGCACCCGGTGGGCCTCAAATGAGGAGGTATGGGTGCTCACCTTGTGCTCTAAGCATGTGTAGGTCCGCAACAAGAAAAAGTCAAATAGTACACACTTATATTTCCACGCCACTACAAGCGTGTAGTTTATTTTTGTAAGGGGCAATTCCATCTATACCTAACTTAAACATCTTAGTTTCATATTTCCCCAATACATGCTTTAAAAGCATTGTATATGTGTACTAAAAACTTGTGTTCTCGGTAATATAGAGTTTTGATATTTAGGTTGGGTAAATATGAAATTATCCCTTTTTTAATTATCCACACCACCTATCGTATACACTTAGCTTTGTGGACTGAAAAGACATACACATATAAAACCGTGGACAATAAAGTACACATTTATGTTAGTGAAATATAAAATAAATCTTAAACCCAAAAAACCATAGAGAAATACAAGGACTGATATGTAGATACTTTACAAAGAAAACCGTGGACATTTGAAAAATAAATTAAATATAACTAAAATAAAATAAAAAGAAAGTGACACACATGAGCGTGTACTTTTTTTCTAAAAAAATGCGTAAAGGACTTTGAAAAAAGAGTAAAATACATTGTTGTCTATGAACTTGTACCCAAAATACATGCAGAGTCATTTTTAAAAACTAAATACACCCAAGTTCCATACTGTTCACTTTTTGCATCACCCAAAGTCCCTTTGATAGTGTTCCGCCAATCCATGTCCTTTATCTACCAAACACGCCCTTTTACTCTGAGGACATAATGGTCTCTAGGACCAATATACTATTGATTTATGTGGTTCGGGGGGTCGGGGAAGCTCAAAGTAAAGAAAAGACATGATATTATTAATATGAATGAGAGGGAAGATGTGTGTGTTTCCTAGAGAGAGAAAGGAAAAACACACACACGCACATCCTATTTTACAAGAGAGACATCCACCCTCCTAGTTGTGACTAGGAGGGGCATTTATACTACAAAACTAGCTAATCTTTACCCTATTGGCAAGACTAGTCCATATACATTGAAACTATTGCAATTCCCACATATGACTTTACTTTAAAGGCTAACAATCTCTCCCCAAAGTGATGTAATATGGAAATTGCTTACAACGTTCCCTACAAGTAAAATTAAATACAAAACATAAAAGCAGCAGCTCTGAGAATGTCTTCATGGTCTTCAAAACTTGATTACTTCTTTCAGCTTCATGAATCTTCTCAGCTACCATCTCTTTACTTGTAGAAGAACACTATGAGCAAATTTAATTAGGGATTAAGTATGACTATTCACTCTCCCCTAATTAGTGCTCTCCCCCAAACTGACAAACTTTCTGATGAATGCCCTAAATCTGAAGAAGTCTTTTGATGAGTAAATGCATAACGTCTTTAGTCTTCTAACACGCGGCGAAAAATGTAGAACAGACTGTAGACTAGACCTTATTCAAGATTGTCCATTTAGGGGAATAAAATATCAACATCTTCATCTCACCAAGTGCATCCCAATTATCTTACATATGAAAAATCAGCCCGTAACGTACACATGAAATGATAACACCAAAGTAACAAGTTGAAACACTGATCATCTTGAATTTGTTGCCCGAAATTGATGAAGGTGGATAAGGGAGAAGTGCGTAGAAAAAGATGAGAAGATAAGGATATAGAATCAACTAATCTCCGACACAAATCGTTTCATAAATCATTATACCCGATTATGTGAACTTGTTGTGTGTCCTCGATGTACACATTTCTCTCCCCTGATGGTTACGATTTATCGGAATCAACATAATAATGTTTACGTGAAGCATTAACTGGAAGAACTTTATCATTAATCATATCAGCCCATGAGAAGATGTCGATAAACCCAATCTACTAACAATACCATTTAAAATGTATAACTCTTTACCAACCCCCTGTATCAAAATCAACGGCTCTCTGTAGTAACCACATGTGAAGATAACCCGATATGACGAACTTGAGAATGAAGTAAAATCCCCAGACGTGTGACTTAAGCTTGTACTATCTTGTGACTAAGAACGGTGTACCCTATACCCCTAACAGAAGTGTAATAAGCACAATCCCTCTCGACATATCCTCAACTGTGTGAGAAACTGAGCACTACAACGTAACTCCTTAAAGTGATAGCTACTTTGTGGGTATAGAGAGAAAGAATCACAAAAGTAACTAGATATCCAAGTCTTCGTCACCATTAATATATGCCCAAACAAGTCATCTTCGCGGGAGGGAAGAAAGAGAGAATATGAAATAAGTACACGCATCCTTAAAACATCACTTCAAACCCAAATAAGTAATAAATGATCATCCCCGTAGTCACATTTGATATGCATTACAAACATTAGCCGTGAAATATGTATCCCCGTGAAAAATTTTCAATCCAAAATACCACTCTTTTTGGCAAATAATTATAACCACTTAACACAATGCATTAAAAAATACATTGGTAAATATTTGTTATAACCCGTGTCATAATTATTTTCGGATGATAAAACATTTAGCTTAGTTTGTATAATTGCTCATATCAGCCCATTATTTAGGATCCAATCTAAAGTCAAATCCAACTTTTTGTGATCTTAAAGCCCAACGTCGCATGATCTAATCAAAAACCCAAATGAAATTAAACCTGATCCAGTAATCCAAATCATATACCCGGTTACAAGGCACATACTTATAACTGGTTATATCAATTGTGCACATTTCACTCAACCTAACCCTAAAAACACATATATCATTTTATAAGATATTATTTAGGATCCAATCTAAAGTCAAATCCAACTTTTTGTGATCTTAAAGCCCAACGTCGCATGATCCAATCAAAAACCCAAATGAAATTAAACCTGATCCAGTAATCCAAATCATATACCCGGTTACAAGACACATACTTATAACTAACCCTAAAAACACATATATCATTTTATACGCCTACCGTCTTATCCTCTCACCTACTTTATCTTCCACACCGATCCAAACACTTATCTAATCTCACATCAAATCAAATCTCATCTCATCTTCATTATCCCGATCAAATCCACAACCGAAACAATAACCCTTCAAATCGATAATCATAAACAATAATTCACAACCGTACCATTACCGTGATGTCCTTGTTTTCTGCTCCAACCGATTCAAGAAAGATCATAGGGCTTCAAGATCCTAGATGGGTCTCGGGTAGGTTTAATTGGTTTGTGTTTTGTTGTTGTTAAGTTTGTGTGATTTGTACGAATGAAGACAAAAGAGGGTAACATAATTATTATTCTTATGTCTTTCGATTCAGATATTTAATGAAACCAAGCTTCAAAAATGAGATTGATGATGATTGTTATTTCGTGTTTGAATGACCTTCAAATATCAGATATGCTTTGGGTAACACACGAAAAATCTGAGATCTATTTAATTGTTTAGTTTTTCTTTTATGTTTGATTCGTGTGGAAGTGGAAGTGGGGCTGAGTAGATTGAGAGGTTTGGGGTTAGGATAGATGTGGATTTGATTGTGTTTGATATGGTTCTTGGTTTCGGCAGTGGTAGCTTCGTCTACAATCATAACTGTCTATTCTGATTTTTTCTTTTGGTTTGTGACTTATGATGTTATAATAAGCCGAAGTCTGAGTTGGTATATTTGGTTTATGGTCAATGTGTCTTCTTCATCTCCTATTTCTTTTTCTTTGTAGTAACTTTTCGAGTAACTTGCTCGAAAACATGTCAAAGGAGTTTCTCGAAAACATGTCAAAGGAGTTGCTCGAAAATTCTTTCCCGAAAATTCTTGCTCGAAAAGTCTTGTTCGAAAAGCTTGTTCGAAAACTTGCTCGAAAATTTGTTCGAAAGCTTGTTGGAAGTAACTTATCACACAATATTAAACAAATATGGTGGTAAGAGTATATATGTATGTAGTATGGAATAGAGAAAGAGAAAGATGAAGAGAGAAATATTATTTCATAAAACACAAACTTACACACTCAAACGCACACATCAAATGTGCCATTTGAGGTGTATTTGTAGTACAAGCAATATGCCCTAATGGGATATGAATTGGGTTTGATTGGATTGGATTACAATATAACTTAGTATACTAACTTATCATAACTACTAACCTATTAGCTTAGCTCAATCCACGAGCCCATTGACTAATCTATGACAATTTCTATAACTTCTTACAAAGTTCCTATGACTAGAATGACCGTCACTTTTCATTAATGCTAAGAGTTGAGATCAATATAGAACTCATATTTGTCATAGAACCAATGAATCAACATATCTTGCAAACGGTAAATCTCCAAGCTACAAAAAATACACCATCGCGACGACAATTAAATTATCTTTCTATAGATATGCATTATTATATACTGTCGACGAACTTTTTTTTTCAAAATTTCCGCACAGAAAAATCACATGTGATTCGTAAAAATCACATATGATTTGATTTTTACAAATCACATATGATTTTTCGAATCACATTTAATTCGTAAAAATCACATATGATTTTTACGGATCACATGTGATTTTTACAGATCACATGTGATTTTTCTGGGCGAAAATTTTGAAAAAAAAAAAAGTTCGTCGAAATTATATAATAATGCATATCTTTAGAAAGATAATTTAATTCTCGTCGCGATGGTATGATTTTTTTCGGGTAACGATTAACGGTTTGCGAGATATTTAATTTTTAAAAAAAGGGTGAAAGTTTATTTTTCTTTATTTTGATAAAAAAAAATGAATGGCAAGGATTGATTCATTGGTTCTATGATAAATATGAGTTCTATATTGAACTTTTGTCTCTCCGCCTAAGGGGTGGTCATTCAAAAGATGCTCCACGTGATTAGGTCTTCTATCTTCATTGTCTTGAACTTTGTGGGTCGTCATAGAATAGTCTTTAGTCTTTGTTCCTTCATGCTTTGTGATCTTTGAAGTAACGTCTTTTGGTCTTTCTTGCCTTTGACCAACATCTTCACAGGTTTGCCGTGTCGTCTTTTCCAACATACTCATACTTCCTGGTAAGAGTTTGAACTTCATACTTATGTCTTCCTCAATTGATTCATGAACTTGTTCTTTACTTCTTGATTAGCTCAAAATTTTTTACGTAACTCATTGTCTTTAACTTTTTGTCTAGAAAGTTCTTTACTTGAGCTTGTTGAGGATGAACTTCATAAGTATGTGGAGGTGAAGATGTTGACGTATATGATGGTGTACGGTCTTTCTATAAGGGAACTTACATCACTACCTGCATAGATGTTGTTAGTTGAAATCACCAATCGATCATGGTGAACTTTTCTTAGAGAATAGATCACTACGATTGTTTTACTGATGAATATCTTGATTCCATTCACGTTGGTCGGGCACATCAGACGCCCTAATCCCGTTAGGGACAATTATCAATACTATGGATAAAATCCAAGTAAAGACCCACGTCTTAAGGACTCGATTCGTGAAAGGAATCTCCTTGGCGGGATTTCCAGCACTTACGGGTTCAGACTTCGAGAGAATTAACAGCATAGTGTGAAAACCCTCTCTAATCCTTACAAAGCCTGTTCTTGAATTGGATACCCTCAAGAAGGCTTACAGAACTACACCAAATATGTCTTTTGTATTAACAGATTGGTTGATATTATTGCAAAGCTGAATTTGCAAAAATCAGCAGTAGTGAGGCATATGTCGGCTGTTTTACAACCAATTTTAGAAAAAGGGATAGTCGATCATTCCATCTTACACAAGGTTCTTGTGGAGTACTTTACAATTGTTGATAAGGTATTAAAATTTTTGATTTTCGTTATTTCCTTTTGTTTCATTAGTCATGTTTATAAAACCAAGTGTATGGATAGACCTCTGCAGCAGACGTTATTCAACATGTATCGAGTGCACTTCTTGTGCGGATGATCCATACAAAAGATTGGATCCAAGGTTGGGATTATTTGCATCAAGCATGGCAGTGCCTGTTGGAATATTAGAATCATAAACTATAAACTAATAAACCATAAACAAATAACATCAAAGCATGTAGCACAACGGATTTAGGATCTACAATAACATATAATTAATTAACTAAAATTAAATAGAAGCGTACCTTTTCGATTCCTAGCAAGAACAAGGAACCACGTGATTACCAAGAACAATACAAACCCTAATTGGGTTTAAGGATGGATCGACTTTAGTGTAGTCGAATAGGGTAAGTCACAACAAGCCAAAGCAAGCTTGTACTTCGTTCTTGTACACACGTAATACTAGCGTTCCAATGGGAAAAGCTAGGTTCTAATCACAAACAAAAACCAAACACTTAATGTGAGCTTAGGATCGAAAAACCCTAGGAGTTAGGGTATTGCCGATTGGATTTCACAAAGAGGAGGAGAAGAAGAAGTTTGGCTAGCTTGGAATTAGGATTAGGGATTAACAAATACAATGGGGTTGTGATGAGGCGAAAAGTGTACCGCTTTTAAGGGGTCATTTAAGCCCGAAATCGTATTTATTTGATCAAATATTGCCCTAAATCGTTCCTTTTGTCATTTTAGGTACTTTTGAGGAGAAATCTGGAAAAGGAGGCATTTTGGACGTTTTTGGAGCATTAAAGTGAAGAAAACGGCAAAGTCTCAAGAATCGGCTAAAAGTTACTCTTGACGGCGTCACAATTAACATGGGACGGCGTCATGCCTTGGCAAGAAAAGTTGGATGTGAAATTTACTCATGACGGGCCAGTGAGTTTGCATGAGAATTCTGACGGCGTCACGCTTTAACTAAATCAAGGGCGTCACGGCTTAAATCATAAGGGGACGGCGTCACGTTCAGGATCCGACGGCGTCAAGCCTTGATAAGCCAGAATGGATTTTTGAAGAGCTAAAGAGGGACGGCGTCAAGATGGTCATCCGGGAACCCTAAAAGCGGCGAGGTGACGGCGTCACAATGCATAAGGTGACGCCGTCAGATGTCAAAGTCTATATATAGTTTTCTAATTTTTTGTCATTAGAGAGAGCTTAGTGTGTGGAATTTTGGGATAAAACCCTAAGACGATTTTAGCTACTTTTTCAGGGCTTCTTGCCTTGAGATCTTCCATGTTTCATTGAAAGATAAGTTATCAATTAATCATTCAATATGTCTATGTGTTGTTTGATTCTATCTTATGCTTGTCTTTTGTTTAACATGTTAGGCTAATTTTATCTTGTGTTTGCTTAGATCTAATGAAACCTAGCTATTGATTATTGGTTGTTAGTGTGTTGTTAGTTGTATTGGATGATTGTTTATCTATGTTAGGCTTAAGAAAACTGGCTAACTTCCTATTCGGTAACTTGCTTGAACGTCTTAAGAAACATGAACCAAACGCGTACTAAAGGTTTTTATGGTTGTATTTAATGCACAAGCGAATTCTAGTGATCCCATGTTAGGAGCTTCCTAGCCGGCTCGACATAGGAGTGAAGTAGGAGCTTGTAGAGTTTGGGGAAGTAAGTACGCCACCCCACGAATGGTATTAAGGAATACACCCGTCATCCACGCGACTAATACACACTAATTAACCGGTAAAAGATAGTTAGGGAGTAAGGAAATCTAAGTAAACACATTTCTCTACACATAAGTTTCTCACCACTTTTCATTTTTGTTATTTTATTTTATTTGCATTTGTAGTAATTTGGGTTAGTTGACTAGCAACTAATTCCGCCCACTCCTTCAAAACCCGAGATTTTACTTGCTTTCATAAAATTATAAAAAACATAAAAAGAATCTTCCTCAACCCTTAGACCTAATTAGAGTAGCCTTTCACACCTAACGAACACTATTCCCTGTGGAGAACGATCAATCCCCCGTACTTACCACTACACTATACTACATCGGTCAGGTACACTGCCTGGTGGGGTTGTAAGCCTCTTGAGATCCCTCGAGAGGTAAAACCTGTTGTAAGGTTGCAAAACCCACGCATCAAGTTTTTGGCGCCGCTGCCCGGGAATAGTTATTGTTTAGGTTGAATTTTTATTTCTATTAGGTCTACTCACTAGATTCCTTTCTAGTGAGATTTTTATTTTATTTTTCTAGGTTTTCTTTAGTCTATCTATTTTCTTTGTGATTTTGTTCGTAACAAATTCTCATTGACTATTCAGTTTGCCATTATGGAAAACGCGAATCCACCCCTTACACCTGGCGAAGTAGCTTTGTTGCGTAGCCAACTTGAGAATGAGATTAGTGAGCTCAGGGAGCTCAGTAGAGTGATTGATATTGAGCTTGATTATGCCTTGAACAACTTAGGGACCGCCATATACTCAGATAATTACTTAGTACGTAATAATCTTACGGTTGATAAGTTGGTTGAGAAAATTGAGGAAGTAAAGGTAGATCCTAGGTTGGATGATTGTTTCAACGAATACCCCACTAAGGAGGAGATTGCTTACTATAACAACCTAGTTGATAACCCTCGACCACCTTTTGTTAGAATTAACCCAAAGATTAAGAGAGGTGATCCCGGGAATGTGAAGATACCATGTATGATTGGGTACCAATATGTTGAGCATGCTTACATTGACTGTGAATCCCCAATCAACGTTATGTCCTCAGGCCTTTATAGCCAAATCATAAATACACCACTTGAGCCTAGGATGGACCCCAAATGTCCAGGCGGAGTTTGCAACTTCGTTGGAAGGATTAAGGATATACATATCCTTGTTGGGAACTTTACCTTTATCACCAACTTCATGATTTTAGAAGATATGGCAAGTGTTGTTGACTGCCGCCTATCTCGCGTTGTGTTAGGTAAGCCATTTATCGAAGCATCCAATTTAAGGTATGACCGTTCGAAAGGCACGGTTCAGTTTTCTAATCACATAGATAGGATCACATATAGGATGCCTTATCGGGTTAAAGAATTTCATTTTGTGCCTCGATTTGACATGGACAACATTGGTGCGATTGAGGACATCAATGAAGAGGATAAAGAAAAAGGCATGGACCATGTTTGGGATAAGAGAAGCCTTTATTATAAAGATTGCTTAAACCTTGGACCTAAATACAAAATTGATATGGAGGTTGTTAGGATGATTAGAGGGGCAATTGAGAAGCAAAACGGAAAAACGTAGACCCCGTGACTTAGAGTCTAGCTACAAGACTCGTTAATAAAGAAAGGCGCTTCTTGGGAGGCAACCCAAGCTTTATTTGTTTTATTTGCTTTGTGTGTTTATTTATTTGTTTGTTTGATTTTATTTGTTTCCGTATGTGTGTTTAATTTTTATTCTTATTGATTCATGTTCAAAACTAATTTGTGAAAATGCTTTATGTTGTTTTTAACTTCGTCTTAACTACATATAAAGGTATTTTGCAAAAGATAAGTGTAAGGGAAATCTAAATTGGTTTATTAGAACACATATGAACATGAATCGTAATAATAATAAATTAACATACATATCCGTATTTGTTTGAGTCAAATGCTTGTATCGAGTCATAATGATGTTTTGCAGGATTTCCAGGAAGTAAGGTAAAGGTTTTTCCAGAAATTTTCCGGAAACTTAAAATGAGAATTTTTGTCAGGTCATTTCTGACGGCGTCAGGGGTTATAACCTGACGGCGTCAGATTTAATTTCCAGAAATTTTTGAAAATTTTGTTTTCATAAAAAGTTTTTATTAAAATCTCCAACTTATAATCTCCAGGAATCTGCAAAGTTATCATTCCACAAGCATTATATCCTTATATATAGATTTTATCCCGCCGATGTTATGCAGGTTTTCGTGTTTGTTTTCTCAGGTTCAACAGGTTATTTTGGACAAGGAAATGTTTTGAATCAAGCTTATGGCGATGCATTAGTCATGGAGCTTCAACATTCTCTTTGGAGGAAGATTTAACCGTGTAATTTCATTATCCAACGAGCGAATCAGGGGAGTATTTGATTTCATTCTTTTACTTTTTTCTTTTACATCTTGTTATTTGAACATTGGGGACAATGTTCATCTTAAGTGTAAGGGGAGGGTAAAAGTACGATTTTAGAGAATACAATTGCGCTTGATTTTTGTTTGTTTAATAGTTGATGTGTAATAAAACTGAGAGAAATACTTGTTAAGGTAATTTTAGTGCCAAATTTAAAATTTTTTACAACATATAGGAGTGAAACTTTGATCTTAATGAGCGTCTCACGGATAGGAGTTATATGACTAGCACAAAAACCGTACCACTAAAAAATTTTCCACCCCCAAATATGTGAGGTTCGCCCCTAGAATTGGTAGGAAAAGCATTTATGCTATGATGTGTGTACCGGTAGCACTTAGATTCTAGAACTTGCGTTAGGACCATTCCGAGGCCACAAGTGAGACTACATTCGTGTAGTTAGATTTACTACATGATAAGAGGCATTAGGATTAACCTATTGTTTTACACCTGTGTTTTTGTTATAATTACTTTGGCTACATTGGTCAAGTAATTCTCCCACACCCTTTGCGTTGTACTCATTTTTAGTACACGATACCCCTAGTACACCCTCAGAGCCTATCTTTTCGTTTCGACCTTTAAGCATTTTACTTAAAGGAAGAATTTGTTACACCCCACTAAAATGTACACCCAAATCGCCTTAGCCTACCTTGTATGCACTCATTTTTAGTGCATTATTGTGACAACATTTGTTTAAACCCAAGTTAATTATCTAGTTGATTACATGGTTGCTAAGTCGAGTCATATCCTTGTACATATTGTTTTGGGACGATTGGGACTCATGGGTAAAGTACTAGTGTAAAGGAGTAATGGGGAAGAACATCATTTATTACCCCCATATGTGCTAAATGTTTTAAAAGTACTCCAAGTTTTTCAATTATCTTAATTCGAGTCATTAGAATAGTTATTTGTAAAGTTATGTAAAAATTCAAGTGTAAGGGGGATGCAACGCCCCTATGATGTATTATTTTGGATGGTAGGGTAAAAGTGTATGTCAAAAAAAAAAAAAAAAAAAAAAAAAAAAAAAAAAAAAAATCAAGAAAAATACAAAAAAAATGAGAAAAAAAAAAAAAATAGAAAAAACATACGGACTACCATCCCGTTTCATTTTATGTTTATTTTATGTTTATGTTTTGTTATTTTCTTTCATTAGCTTAAGATCGAGTCTAGTCTTGGCTTAGCAACGTTGTATAGTACATGTGATTGATCAAGATCTTTAACTCGCCACCAGTAAAATATCCTTTATCCAACAAAACCGTGTTTTCCTTTTCCCTACACCTAACGTTATAACCCATTTAAAAGCCCTCTTTGATAGTTTATCTTAGGTGCTTACGCCTAGTGGAGGAGGTTTTCGATCCTTTCCCAAGCCTATGGTAATCTATTTGCTATGACAGGTAGTGAGAGATATTTTCCGTTTTCATTTATGAGATTTATTTTGATGACACTTGAGAGATGTGAGTATCTAAACACTACTTGTGAGGTGCTAGTATGTAATCTCCGTGCTTATTATGATTGAAGTGGAACGAATATTTGTTGTAATTACTTTTATGTTTGCATTAAATGACCCCTAACTTGTATTTTGATTAGAATAAAAGCGCATTTGCTTGAGGACAAGCAAATCTCAAGTGTAAGGGTATTTGATGAGGCGAAAAGTGTACCGCTTTTAAGGGGTCATTTAAGCCCGAAATCGTATTTATTTGATCAAATATTGCCCTAAATCGTTCCTTTTGTCATTTTAGGTACTTTTGAGGAGAAATCTGGAAAAGGAGGCATTTTGGACGTTTTTGGAGCATTAAAGTGAAGAAAACGGCAAAGTCTCAAGAATCGGCTAAAAGTTACTCTTGACGGCGTCACAATTAACATGGGACGGCGTCATGCCTTGGCAAGAAAAGTTGGATGTGAAATTTACTCATGACGGGCCAGTGAGTTTGCATGAGAATTCTGACGGCGTCACGCTTTAACTAAATCAAGGGCGTCACGGCTTAAATCATAAGGGGACGGCGTCACGTTCAGGATCCGACGGCGTCAAGCCTTGATAAGCCAGAATGGATTTTTGAAGAGCTAAAGAGGGACGGCGTCAAGATGGTCATCCGGGAACCCTAAAAGCGGCGAGGTGACGGCGTCACAATGCATAAGGTGACGCCGTCAGATGTCAAAGTCTATATATAGTTTTCTAATTTTTTGTCATTAGAGAGAGCTTAGTGTGTGGAATTTTGGGATAAAACCCTAAGACGATTTTAGCTACTTTTTCAGGGCTTCTTGCCTTGAGATCTTCCATGTTTCATTGAAAGATAAGTTATCAATTAATCATTCAATATGTCTATGTGTTGTTTGATTCTATCTTATGCTTGTCTTTTGTTTAACATGTTAGGCTAATTTTATCTTGTGTTTGCTTAGATCTAATGAAACCTAGCTATTGATTATTGGTTGTTAGTGTGTTGTTAGTTGTATTGGATGATTGTTT
The DNA here is from genome assembly GCA_021014915.2 of Artemisia tridentata subsp. tridentata. NCBI lineage: Eukaryota > Viridiplantae > Streptophyta > Magnoliopsida > Asterales > Asteraceae > Artemisia > Artemisia tridentata. The sequence continues at coordinate 74,187,082 of CP139505.1, forward strand.
ATCTATGTTAGGCTTAAGAAAACTGGCTAACTTCCTATTCGGTAACTTGCTTGAACGTCTTAAGAAACATGAACCAAACGCGTACTAAAGGTTTTTATGGTTGTATTTAATGCACAAGCGAATTCTAGTGATCCCATGTTAGGAGCTTCCTAGCCGGCTCGACATAGGAGTGAAGTAGGAGCTTGTAGAGTTTGGGGAAGTAAGTACGCCACCCCACGAATGGTATTAAGGAATACACCCGTCATCCACGCGACTAATACACACTAATTAACCGGTAAAAGATAGTTAGGGAGTAAGGAAATCTAAGTAAACACATTTCTCTACACATAAGTTTCTCACCACTTTTCATTTTTGTTATTTTATTTTATTTGCATTTGTAGTAATTTGGGTTAGTTGACTAGCAACTAATTCCGCCCACTCCTTCAAAACCCGAGATTTTACTTGCTTTCATAAAATTATAAAAAACATAAAAAGAATCTTCCTCAACCCTTAGACCTAATTAGAGTAGCCTTTCACACCTAACGAACACTATTCCCTGTGGAGAACGATCAATCCCCCGTACTTACCACTACACTATACTACATCGGTCAGGTACACTGCCTGGTGGGGTTGTAAGCCTCTTGAGATCCCTCGAGAGGTAAAACCTGTTGTAAGGTTGCAAAACCCACGCATCAGGTTGTATTTATAGACTCCCTTTTCTTCTCCTCCAAGACACCAAAACTGACCCATAACCCTAATAGATGGATCGGCCGACTTTTAGCCCAAGCATGGGTTTCTAGATCCTTCTATTCTCCTTTTGCATAATTAGTCCTTTAACGAGCGTTATCTATAACCCCGTTAAGTACTAACTGTCGTTAAGTTATTTGTTTGTGAAATGAATAAATAAAATATAAAATATATTTAATTTATTCAAACCATTGAAACTCTTACGTATTGTGTGCAATCCCGAAGTCTCGTGTTCAAAACCGGACATACAAATATTAATTTATATCCACAAACTCTAACAGCTCCCACTTGGATATTCATTAATATCGTAATGACATGGGCTAGTCTAGCTTAACAGATCCCAATGCCCTCAGATCGAACCGAGTATGGTTTTCCTGGAAAAAACCACGTGATGATATTATCATCATACTTATCCTTTTGTTTCTAATACCGCGTTAATATGGATATGGATCTAGGTCATTCCATAATTAACTATTCTGTTTCTCGTTATTAATAATTGATCAAGATTACCAAAACATCTGAACGTCTTCCAGATAGACTTTGGGTACGGCCGTACAAACATCTTGTCAATCCTACGAGGGGCCCAGCAGTATTATACTTCAAAACAAATTTGAAGGAACAAATCCTTTATTGACTACGAGCGTGACCCTCGAACTTTGCATCACCTTCGAAAATAGCCCTTATAACCACCTTTTACGGATAGCGTTAGACTACCTTACAGAAAATGAGCTACATCCTTGGCAGTCACCTGGTATCTCAAGTCTGAGGATAAATATTCATGATTTACTTAATGACGACGATCCATAAAGTACAATCATGTGGTTGGGATAAGTCCTATATTCAATTTATCCAATATTGAATATCATGTGATATTGGTATCTCAACCTTACAGTACATTCTACCAATCCTCACATTTGTCTTTATTTAATGATATTCCCATATCATTAATCGACAACGGACAATTTAGAATAACATAAGTTATTCACGGATTTAAACATGCAAATATAGGACACAAATATTAAAAATGAGAATAAACGTTATCCACACTTTATTTCATTAAAATAATAATTGTTTACATGTCCCTTATCCAAATACTAACCAGATCAAGCATGATAATTTCCATTAATGAATTATGCCACAAGTCATGATAACCATACTTGTTGACAAGGCATAAATCAATTAATGTTGATCTATCAGAATTTTGAGAATACTTATTTCAAGAATGAAATTCATGTATGTGTGCATCCATCTATCTAGATATTGCCACATAACATTCCATAAATTGCGTGACATCCTCAATCGCGAATTTATGAAAATTAAACTACCAAACCTTGTAGTTAAAGTATTCTAATTCTTTATGTATAATGCAACTATGCTTTAAGCATAACTAGTACACATGGTCTCCTAATAAGGATGAGCTCCCACCATGACTAGTATTGAGTGTCATCTCAATCTTACTAGCATCATTGTATCCACACAACAATATGCTCTTTCCAAGTTCCGTAAACTTTTAACATTCATCGTGTAATGTTTTGATATCTCCAAATCCTTCAAGATTTGTCCACTATATCAATTAAGCAATAATTTGTCATATGGTTCATATTTAGAATTTTGGAGCAAATCCAGGCTGAGGATGTAAATTCTAAACCATATCCATTACACTTAACTATCTAATAATTACAATTAGATATTAATGTTGTCAATCATCTTTAATTCAAGCATGATACAACAAGCAACATGATGTACATGAATAATCCTTTCGTCATCCAATTTTATTCATTTCATATCTCTTCAAAGATATGTTTCTATCTAGTCCTTCTAATAGAATATCATGTTCTTTTAGAATCAATTATTTACCGCTTATGTTTATGACAACAAACATATACTTCAAGGTTCTATTTTCTAAATTTCCTTGTAAAGTTTCATTCCATGCTAAAACTTTACATATAAATGTTAATGGAATGTTTTCCTATATGTTATACAACATATATGAAATAAGAAAATAAATACAGCACTCCCACTAGCTTTCAGGAATATTAAGAAATACCTTATTTTAATTATAAATCAAAACTAGATTTAATAACTAAAAATAAGTGTATCTTCCAGATGCATGCATTAATCCATTTACAAATGATTTGCATTTTGTATACCATAAAAGATTATTTGAATTCAAATACTCCTTTCAATTACTAATCGTCCTCGCACAAGTAATTATCCAAGAAAGAGTATTGATATTCCATTGTCAATTTCATATTTATGAAAATAAGAATGACAATCATAATATTTTGTACATTTAATTTGCTTTGAAAGAATTTCAATCATAGTTAATTGCTTAAGTGTGATTGATAATCTTTTCACACATTAAATATGTATACAAATTTGTCCATAATGATTTCTACACTAGAATTTAAATCTCTAGGATTTTTCATTTCCTTTGTAGAAATTCATTCTATAGTGTAACTATAGAGTTTAAGATCAACTACGTTTCCTAACTAGTTATCTTCTCGGACTGCATCTAATTATTCATAGTATGAGTAATTTGCCAAATGAAAATTTGCAATTTATTAATAGGCATACCATGATCCTGTAATTCATAATCCTCAACATATTCTACAAATATTTGAGATATCCTTACGGATCTATGGAAATTCCATCATTTTGAGATTTAACATTAACATGTTAAATCCTCATTATGATTTTGCTAGTGTATTTTAGAAGATTACATATTTTGTAATTTTATCTTATCAAGATAAGACTCCCACTTGCCTTTAGCAATTTATAGATTAACTATAAATGCTTAGCCAATAGAGCAACACAACCTTGTTCTCTTTTGGGACTTTACAAATACATATTGAAAGTTCCTAACATCAATTTGTTAATAACCTACCCAACAAGTAGTTTAACAAATTCTGAACTTCAATTTTAAGACTTAATGTGATTCAACACATTCCATAATCAATGGTGTCTTATTAATCTTCTAGGTTGGAGTCAAATTGAGTATATCCAATCCATACTCAATTTCCTAACCTTGATATCTTTAGGAAGAAAAGAAGATATAGTTATCTTAATCAAACAATATAACAAGAGTTTGATTCTCCTAACTGAACATACCATAAACACTATGTATTTCATTAGGATTTAATATTGTAAGTCATTCTTACAATATATAAGATAAATATATATATATCGTTTTGGCTTACCTATTTACCAACTAAATCAACTTAATGGTATAATAGATTTTTCAAGCCAATTGCATGCATTATAACATAAGTGCCTTTTAGCCCAAGCCACTTAATTTCAATGTCTTACCAAAAAAGACACAAACTGTTATAATCCCAATGTACGTTATAAGTCATTAATCAACTCAATGACTTCTTGTATATGTCTTAATTAAAAAACATAACAAGTTAACGTCTTACTTTATTATAAGTCTTATAGCAATAAAAGACTTCATATTTATATCTTTATACAAAAATATAAATATGCATAACTAAAGTAATCATGAACACCTCATTTTGGTTTCAATTGTTATTTCAAGTTAAATTTATTATTTCATATATGTCATTCCAAGAATACATAAACATCTAAATATGAAGTAGTATAAGATTACTTCATTTATTTATATCATTACAACAATACATAAATATTCACATTTGAAGTAGTCTTATTATCATATTGACACTTGTTCTAATAATTATCTAATTTAGGAACTTGTAAATTAACATAGTTTCATCACATCAGCTGAGGCTGCAATGATGAAAGTATGTAATTTACCTTGCCATTAATATCTAGTAATGAAAGTAGATATTAACTCCAAGTGTTCTATAAATTAGAATGTGTATAAAACACATTAGAACATTGATCTCTTACCTTACAGTCAAGAGAACCCTATAAATCATATTCCTTTATGTTGTTGCTTGCACACAATACATATTTCTCCCACTTGTGCATGGAACAACATCACGTATCAGATAAACAACACGTCAATAGTTTGCTTATTTGATCAATATGATTGTGTCATAGATATAAGTAGATATAGAATCACCTCGTCTAGTAAGGAAACGTACACGACTATCCTTAATACCACAAGTGTCTATAATTGGAAAGTATTTATCTCAAGAGATTCTAGAGATAATCCGGGTTACTACCAAGATATCAAGACTTGTAGCTCCCACTGAATTAAAGATCACTACATGAACTCATTATTCAGTAATTACAACACAATGCTCCCACTGGGTTTGACAACATTGTAAGTGTTGCATAACCAGTAAAAGCAAATATCGTGTTGTTTACTTTCCTACACCTTTGAGGAATCCCTTACGTAACACTACTAAGGTACTTCAAAGAATGTATTCTACTTGTCAATGATGGAATATCCATCAATGCAATTAACTTGAAAGAATTGGGTATGCAATTTCTTCCTTAATTAGGTCTACCATCCCCATCATGGAATGTAGCACCTTTAAATGGTTAAAGCATAACAACTAGATCAAACATTCTAGTTTTCCTTTTACCAATTATGCGATAATTAGTCTAGCTTCTAAATTAATAACTCCTACACGTGCAATTTCTACAAAATTTGCCATGAGTTATTTCTTAGAATTTAGACAATTCTAATTTTCCTATTATACCTTTCTCATTCATGAAAAGGAATAGGATTAAGTCTTACTCTTCACACGGAAAGTAGACTCGGTTTATTCTTTTCAGTAAAAATTGACTCTATTCAAAACCTTTTCAGGTGTAGATCAATTTACTACTAAAAGAATGTCCCATATTTACGGTTTTAACGTTGCATTAAATACAATAAAAGAATTTTTCAAAATTCAATTTTAGTATTTTTGATAATAACTTTTCAAGAAAATTAAACACCCACGGTAAAAATAAAATTTCACCATTTAATTTTCATTGAAAAATAGGATCCAAATTGACGTCGTTTCATTACATCAGCTGAGGCTGCTAGCAATGAAAGTACTCAATAAGGTACGGGTCAATCCCAATTGCCAATATCCAATATCCAATTGCAATTCCTAGAATCATGGGACTTACATTATATTGCCAACATCAGTTGCAAAATGTAAACATGTTTCATCCCCAAATCTTTATGCCTTGACGCGTTCAATTACATCAGCTGAGGCTGCTAGTAATGAAAGTGCTCAATTAAGTTAACCAATTTAGAAACATGTAAACTTGACGCCGTTTCATCACATCATCTGAGGCTGCTAGCAATGAAAGTGCTCAATTTACCCTTTGATTCCCATTATTTGAATCATTACATTCAGCTGAGGCTGCTAGCAACGATAGAATGTCATCTTAGGTGTTTCTGTATTAATTGGTTGGCATATTACTTAAATTTAAAGGGTATAATTTTGATGTGTGTAATCAAAATATGTACAAAGATGTCATGCATTCATCTTTGTATCATATGTTTTCTACAAAAACTGTTTACTCATTCGCAGCTTAAATCAACAAAATTTAATTGATGGCGTTGAGAAACTTACAACATTGCCTTAAGATGCTTCGTACTTTTTTATGGTGTACTTGGTAAGTCTATTATTGACGCACAGGCGAGCGGAGGGGCAATCGTCCGCCGAAGCTAATTAAAAACGCGCCCCTTTCGGATGACAATTTAATGTCAAGCCTCCTTATACCCACTTTATAGTTTGTAAATAATAGGTCCGCCGCTTCGACCACTTTTGTACAGTCGCATCAATCAATTAAAACTTTAAGATTTAAAGCTTAAAAGATTTATGTAGTAAATTATTAATTGCTAGTCTCGCCTGGGAGCAAATTACCGTGCGAAGCGAACCACTGTCGGCACATAAGACTTGGCAATTAAATAGTTTACTACAAAGGTTTCATAGTTATTAGGTTCATTTATTTTTTATTCAAAAAATTACCCTCTTTGATGTTACAATCCATCATAATTAAACACAAAGAACAAGTAATTGAAAAAATAAATAAATACTCAATAACACATATATGATCATTAACAATATCATATAGCCACATGCAAACCTTTTGATAAATCCTATTAATTTTCTATGTGAATTTAAAATGTATCTAATCAATAAAACTCCCATTGGTTTTCGAGCTCATTGTGCCCAATGGTCCACAGACGCCAAATAGCTTGGCCGCGTAAGTTTTAATTAACTAGATACCACATTGCACATAACCAATTTTAATTAATATATTAAGGTCTTCCCTAATTTAAGATTTATCTTAAAAATCATATAGCATTTTAAACACATAACATTCCATGACAAAACATGCAAGATTTTGTCATGGATTCCATATTGCACTTTAAATCATGTATCACATATTTACAAGCCAATATTGTACGCAATCTAATTAATGACATCACAAAGGTACTCATTAATTAAACACTTAAAATTGCATGCAATCCTAGGGTTTCTACAAGTTTTAACAAAAACTAAAACCCTAAAAAAAATATGGGTGTCGACCCAAATTTAATAAAATTAGGGTTTGAAAAAATAAAACCCTAGAACAATCATGATTGCATGTATCTATTCAAACAAGATTCAATTTTAAGGTTTTTAGTAATTAATTACATGTTAAAAACGGGCTCATGATGCCACTGTTGGAATATTAGAATCATAAACTATAAACTAATAAACCATAAACAAATAACATCAAAGCATGTTGCACAGCGGTTTAGGATCTACAATAACATATAATTAATTAACTAAAATTAAATAGAAGCGTACCTTTTTATTCCTAGCAAGAACAAGGAACCACGTGATTACCAAGAACAATACAAACCCTAATTGGGTTTAAGGATGGATCGACTTTAGTGTAGTCGAATAGGGCAAGTCACAACAAGCTAAAGCAAGCTTGTACTTCGTTCTTGTATACACGTAATACTAGCGTTCCAATGGGAAAAGCTAGGTTCTAATCACAAACAAAAACCAAACACTTAATGTGAGCTTAGGATCGAAAAACCCTAGGAGTTAGGGTATTGCCGATCGGATTTCATAAAGAGGAGGAGAAGAAGAAGTTTGGCTAGCTTGGAATTAGGATTAGGGATTAACAAATACAATGGGGTTGTATTTATAGACTCCCTTTTCTTCTCCTTCAAGACACCAAAACCGACCCATAACCCTAATAGATGGATCGGCCGACTTTTAGCCCAAGCATGGGTTTCTAGATCCTTCTATTCTCCTTTTGCATAATTAGTCCTTTAACGAGCGTTATCTATAACCCCGTTAAGTACTAACTGTCGTTAAGTTATTTGTTTGTGAAATGAATAAATAAAATATAAAATATATTTAATTTATTCAAACCATTGAAACTCTTACGTATTGTGTGCAATCTCGAAGTCTCGTGTTCAAAATCGGACATACAAATATTAATTTATATCCATAAACTCTAACAGTGCCCAGGTTTGTTAAAATACATTCATCTCTTTTTTGTTATCTTGATAAGTGTGAGCTGTTTATTTATGTGTTAAATTATTGCAGGAGAGAAAGAAAATTATTAAAGGAATGAAGGATCACGTCAGTAAGATAGCTTTAGATAGATTTGGCAGTATGGTAAGGATGAACTCTGACTCTGCGTTAAGATCTATCATCTATGTTGTGGCCATATATTTGATCCAAGTGTTATAAAATAATTGGAATGTTGTCTTTTGCCTAAATTCTTTTTTTCTTGTTTAATAGGTGCTCGCATGTATTCTTTCTGTCGTTGATGACACACAGTTAGTAAAAAAGGCCATCCTTCGCGAACTCTAAACAGTACTAAAGGATTTGAATATGGATAAGGTTATCTTCTAATAAATTTAAATGATTCAAACTGTATGTAATATCTGTCTAATTTTTTTATTGAAAGTAATGTTACTAATTGTTATTTTTAATGTAATTTCAGAATGGAAGACGCCCTTTATTGCAGCTTCTTCATCCAAATTGCTCACGTTATCTTAGCCCAGATGATTTGTCTTTGTTGGATTCATCTGTACCTTCTTTATTAACGACGGTAATTTTTGTGTTTGACTTTTTGGTCTTTTTTGTAAAACAAAATGATGTAATATTCTCTTAATTACATTCTTTTTGCATCAGGGTGGCGCAGAAGCAGAAACCGAAGCCAAGTCTTCAGATGCTAAAGGTGATGAGGACATGAATGATGCAGATGAAACTGTAAAATCTGTAACTGGTGGGAAAAAGGATACTGCTTTACGAAGACGAGAGTTGTTGGTTGATGGTGGACTTGCTGAGGCTCGGATAATAATTATTTTAGGGTCAAATATGCAGTTTCATACAAGACGCAACTAAACTGATAATTCAAGCATAAACTAAAGTTTACGTATTGTATCTTTATTAAATCTGATTTGACAAACATCTACTCCTATTTCTCAAAAAGACGAATCTTTTATAAATAAATGTTATGTTTTTTATTATCCAATTTTGACAGTTTGAAACAAACAACTCATACAATCAATGTTTACATTTGCCTATTTATACAGAGTCTCATTGATGCATGTACCGAGAGTATCGAGGAATTGCTTAGATCAAATCATGGAAGAGTTAGATCAAATCATGGAAGAGAGGTCTTGTTTGAGGTAATAAACTAATAATATCAACAGCTAGCTACATATATAAAAAAGAAATGTATGTGCTTATTTGCATATATATCTGTTGACAATTTTTCTTTCAAGCCATATGTGATTGTATCAACGTGGTTTGAATGTAGGTTGCTTCAGGGGGCGCAGACAACATTCTTAGCCCACACTTGGATGAAAAGTTGGCTTCTTTGCACGAAGCTATAGCATCTGTCGTAGCAACCCCTAAATCAGAAGAGGAAGAAGAGGAACATCTTCTAGAAAACTTCCATTCAAGCAGGACAATAAGAAAATTAATACTCGAATCACCTTCCTTTGCATCTACTTTATGGGAGAAAGTTTTCAAAGGGAAGTGTAAGACATGGGCCCAAGTTTACAGGTAACTTAACCATATTGATTTTTCTTAGAGCCTTTATATTTTTTCTCTCTCTTTCTGATGTATTGTAATGGCTGATTCCATCGGTTATAATTGAAAAAAAGTCAAAAAGATTTTTGGTCAATGAAAAAGTAATCATGTTTTAAGTTTGTTATTCAAATAAATATGTTTACTTTCATTTCAATCTGACCCACACACTAACACTCTGTTCTAGACTTTTTTTTTTAAGAGGGAAGTAAAGTAAAGTAATGCAATGTAAAGAAATAGGTAAGAGTGGAAGTAAAGTTTATAGATTTTCATGTTCTTTAGTTTATAGTAAAGTAAAGTAAATGAAAGTAGATGGTCCCATTTTATACTTTTTATATTTGTGGAATTACTATTATAACCTTGCTCCATAATACATACACACTAAAGACAAAGGGTATTTTTGACATTAAAGTCTTTTGATTTTTGTCTTATTCTCTTTACTTCCTTTCCATCCCAAATATGGTTTAAAAGTTTTTGTCCAAAATCCACCAAATGGCCCCTCACTTTACGTACCTTCCTTTCCCATTCTTTCCTCAAAATTTCTTAAGAACACAAAATATTTTTGTTGTCCCTACCTTCCTTTCCTTTTCACTCCTTTTATTCTCTTGAGAACAGACTGTAATTGTTGACCCGTTACCCAAACCTACCATGTCTTCACCTCTAAGGAGAGCCATAATATGTAAACTGACTGTTACTGCAAAACTGTTTTACAGTGCCAAGGTAGTATGTGCATACTTGGAAACCACCGATCCTAAGGTACTTGATCGTGTATAGTATCCCCGGACCCTAGCACATTGGGCCGGGCATGACTAACGTCCTATACCACGGCATATTCTAATCCCGCAATCCGGACAAGATCATCCCCGGCCTCTCAAGTCCGGGGATCTAATCCGATGTCGACAGCTATCCTGCCGCGACTAGCTAAAGCCAGATCTTGTGGGATTGTGTCTTCCACTTGGTCTGACATTTACCTACTAAGGTATGGCGCAGCCATGCGCTGCTCTGACAATTACCTACTCAGTAATTAATGCGCAGAGTTTCGAGGTAGCTACAGTAAGTATATGGGTAGTATAAATACTCCCATCTCATTTATTACCACACCTAACTGCATTTACTACACCCAGTCCGCACTTAAATTATCTCTCTAAATAAATATACTTACTCTCACACCGGAGGCCAACCGCGGAACCCCCTTCCGCGGTAAGACTAACGGTGCTACTTTTATCTTAGCAGTTAACAAGAAGTAATCGGTGCAAGATCTACCCTCCAAGAACTAGTCTAACCTAGGTCTGGGAGTGTGCCAAAGATTTGTACTAACATTTGGCGCCATCCGTGGGACCAGTTACACAAACTGCGTTTCAAAAGGAAGAAAAATCTATCATGAGCAATCAAGGAAACAATCCTTCTCCTTCCCAGGAACCTTCCACCGTGCGTAACACTCGTGATACGGGAAAAAACAAGGAGCAGGAACTCCATGCGGAATCCCTCCCGGATGAAGCAATCAGGAAGTTTTGCGATCAGCACTACGACCGATTGCTGCCACTAATGTCCGAAAAGGTTCACGCAGAAAAGCTAAACCAAGTAAGGACCCGCCTTGAGTTCGAGGATGAGTCGCGGGAAGACCCTTCCCCGCAAGGACTATCCAGAAACTCCCAGTCAAGATCCCTATGGGAACGAAAGAATGAGAAGAGGCGGAAATCCAGTCCTAGTTACAAGTCAGGGCCCTCTGAAAGCTCTTACTCCCGAAGCGTTTTCTCTAGGCTCAGCAAGGAACCTAGGGGCGGTGACAAAGAAATGGAATATCCCCGATCTACCGTTTTCACCCGTTTAGGAGAAAGGAGGGGGGATGTTAAGTCACGCCTAGGAGAGAAGAAGGCGGACGTATTCTCTAGACTTAAAACAAAAAGCCGTACCAGAAGAGAGCGCAGAGCTGAAGCAGAGCGTTACAGACAAGAGGGGCGTCCTCGTGAGGAAAGATACCCAGAAAGCAGCAGGAAAAGGTCGCCCAGCCCAACCCTTAGCCGCGTCCCTCGTTCTAGGGAACATAGAACCAGAAGCAGGTCCACATACTCAAGACACGAACGACCGCGGAAGCAAACACCTGTAGAAAGTGAGGACAGTGCAGGTGAATACTGGGGGGCAAGGTCTGGAAGGAGTAAAGGGGAAGAGGATGATCTTTATCATCCCTACGACGTTGAAGACGCTAATCCATTCACATTAAGGATTCGGTGTTTCAAATTCCCAAAAAGAACCAGAATGCCTAATAATGTCAAGACTTACGATGGGACCGGAGATCCGGAGGACCACATGAAAAGCTTCTGCACCGCGGCAAAAGTAGAGCGATGGGCCATGCCCACATGGTGTCACATGTTCAACTCCACTCTCATGGGGCATGCTCGAATGTGGTTTGACGACTTGCCGGCGGAAAGCATTGATAACTTTGAGGACCTCAAGAAGTACTTCCTGTCTTATTTTCTCCAACAAAAGAAGTATACTAAAGACCCGGTGGAGCTCCATCATATCAAACAAAAAGAAGGGGAAACAACCACGGCATTCGTTGATCGTTTCAAGACAGAAAGCATGCAAGTGAAGGGTGCCCCGGAATGCATGAGAGTCTCAGGGTTCATGCACGGTATTAACAACCCGGAGTTAATCAAGAGGCTTAATGACAGAATTCCAAAGACCATGGACGAAATGTGGAAGATTACCACTGCCTTCGTCCGTGGGGAAACTGCCGCGGCAAACTTATCTAAGAAAAAACATGACCGTTCCGCATGGAAGTCCGGTGAAGGAGGATCCCGGACAACCAATACCCAGCCTTTTGACAGGAAGACAGAATTCAAACAACGCTCTAGGGCAGATCGAAGGCGGAGCGATAGATTCACACCCCTCACAAAAACACCAAAAGAAATTCTGGCAATGGATTCAGTCAAATTTACGGCCCCACCGCCAATGTCAAGTCCGGCCGAGTTCAGAAACAAAGACAAATACTGTGATTTTCACAGAGAAAAAGGCCACCACACTGACGAGTGTTTTCAATTAAAGAGACAAATTGAGGAAGCAGTCAGATCAGGACAGCTGGCGCATCTGGTAAAAGAGATCAAGAGCGGGACCCAAAAAGGCGGAACCTCCAAGGGAGGAAAGAAGGAAACCACGGCTAAAGATAAAGCTCCGGCCATATTCATGATACAGGCCTGGCCGCGGAATGTGAAGCAAAAAACAACCTCCAACGCCTACCCCAATATGGAAATATCTTTCCCTCCCATACGGGAGGATGATTGGGACGATCATCCGCTGGTGATAAAGGCAGAAGTAGGCGGACATCATGTACACCGAATGTATGTGGATAATGGAAGCGCCTCAGAGGTTTTGTACGAACATTGCTTCAATCGTTTGAGTCCAGAAGTCAAGAAAAGAATGATCCCTGCTGCGACCCCCCTGCTTGGATTCAGTGGAGAGTTGTCGTGGCCTTTAAGGCAAATTCTGCTGGAAGTAACCTTAGCAGATGAAGAGAACTCCTCAAGTGCTTGGATGAAATTCATGGTTGTCAGATCACCCTCCCAATACAATGGCATAATAGGCCGACCGGGGATAAGACAGCTTAAGCTCATTCCCTCCACGGCCCACGGTATGATTAAATTTCCCACGAAAGGAGGAGTGGTAACAATACATAGTGACAAAATAGTGCCCATAGAATGCCGGACGATAGCAGAATCGTCATCGCAGCATAATTTTGAAGAAGTTCCAGTCAAAGACGGCGTAAAAGTTGCTATACATCCCGAGTTCGCGAACCAAACAGTCACACTAGGGGGAAGTTTGACAAATCAAGGGAAGAAAGACCTATGTGATTTGCTGAGGAATAACTTGGATATTTTCGCTTGGCAACCGTCGGATATGACGGGCGTGCCGCGGAACGCAGCAGAGCATAGGCTCAATATTCGGGAGGGATACGCGCCAATAAGGCAAAAGAAGCGCGGACAAGCTCCTGAAAGAAACAAGGCCATCAATGAAGATGTGGCAAAGTTGGTAGAGGCAGACATAATGCGAGAGGTCCATTATCACGACTGGGTGGCAAATCCGGTCTTGGTCAAAAAAAGTGATGGGACTTGGAGAATGTGTGTGGATTTCAAAGATTTAAACAAGGCATGTCCAAAAGACTGCTACCCCCTACCGGAGATTGACCACAAAGTTGAATCCCTCTGCGGCTACACCTTCAAATGCTTCCTAGACGCATACAAAGGGTATCACCAAATTCAAATGGCCGCGGAAGACGAGGAAAAAACCGCCTTTCACACGAACCAGGGTATATTTTGTTATAAAAAAATGCCTTTCGGATTAAAGAATGCAGGAGCTACCTATCAACGACTGGTGGACAAGGCTTTCAAGAAGCAGATTGGGAGGAACCTAGAAGTATATGTGGATGATTTGGTAATTAAAAGCCATTCGGAGACGGAGATGCTAAGAGATATAGAAGAAACCTTCAAAACGTTGAGAAAAATTAACATGAAGCTAAACCCAAAGAAGTGCACCTTTGGGGCAGAGGAAGGAATGTTTTTAGGACATTTGATCAACAAAAACGGGATTGGGGCATGCCCGGATAAATCCGCGGTGGTTGCCCAGTTGCCCTCTCCCCGCACACTTAAAGAAGTGCAGAGCCTAAATGGTAAATTGGCAAGTCTCAATCGTTTCCTATCGAAGTCAGCGGAAAAGTCCTTGCCGTTCTTCAAGACATTGAAGAAATGCATCAAGAAAAGTGACTTTCATTGGACACCAGCAGCGGAGCAAGCATTCAAGGAAATGAAGAACCACATATCCAACCTCCCCACCCTGGCGGCCCCACAACCACGGGAAGAACTACTTATGTACCTCTCCGCGGCACAAGAAGCCATTAGTGCAGTCTTGCTAGTGGAGAGAGGGCCGGTCAAGCAACCCATCTACTTCATCAGCCGCACATTGCAACCTCCGGAGGTAAATTACGACCCAATGGAGAAGTTGGTTCTAGCACTAATTCATGCAGTCAGAAGATTGAAGAGATACTTCCAGGCGCATCCAATAGTTGTCATCACGGACCAGCCCATCAAACAAATGCTCGCAAAAACAGAAAAAACTGGGAGATTGGCTAAGTGGGCTATAGAACTGGGAGAACATGACATCAACTTCAGGCCGCGGAAATCAATAAGGGGACAGGTACTAGCCGACTTCATTGCGGAAATCCCAGAAGAAAAGACTCCGGCAACCGTAGAAGCCGCGGAAGAACATCCATATGTCGAGCCTTGAAGTTTATATACTGACGGATCATCTTGCCAAGAAGGATCCGGAGCAGGCCTGATTCTCACAAACCCTGAAAGTGTGGAATTTACTTATGCATTAAGATTTGAGTTTGATACATCTAACAATGAGGCGGAGTATGGAGCACTAATAGCAGGTCTAAGGATAGCTGAGCAAATGGGAGTCCAACATTTATCCGCGAATGTTGATTCCCGACTGGTCGCAAACCAAATTAATGGGGCTTACGAAGCCAAGGAAGAAAGTATGGCCTCGTATCTAGCAAAAGCTAAAGCCTTGATACAAAGCTTCCGCACGTTCTCCATCAGACAGGTGCCGCGCACCCAGAACAAACAGGCAGATGCCCTAAGCAAGATAGCCTCCACCAGTTTCGCTCATTTGTCAAAACAAGTTCTTGTTGAAACATTGAAGGTCAAATCAATAGAAGAAAAGGAAGTAATGGCCGTAGTAGAAGAAGAAGAGGAGACTTGGATGACCCACCTCATAGCCTACATAAAGGACGAAGTACTTCCAGCAAATCAAAAAGAAGCTAGGAAATTGAAAATCAAGGCACGGCAATACTCTGTTATCAATGGGGTATTATTCCGCAAGTCCTTTCTCGAACCATGGTTACGATGCGTAGGTCCGGCACAGGCGAACTACGTAATCAGAGAAATCCATGAGGGCTCGTGCAGCATGCACTCTGGACCGCGGTCTATTGTGGCCAAGGCAATCAGATCCGGTTACTACTGGCCCACAATGCACAAGGACGCAAGGGAAATCATAGACAAATGTCAAGACTGCCAGGTACACCGACCGGTTCCCAGGAACCCTCAACAAAAGTTAAATCCCATCACCTCCCCCTGGCCATTCTACAAATGGGGAATAGACATCTGCGGCCCATTCCCAGAAGCCCCAGGAAGGATCAAATACCTGATAGTCGCAGTAGATTATTTTACCAAGTGGATAGAAGCCAAAGCCCTCGCCACAATCACCGGCAATCAGGTTAAGAAGTTTGTATGGGATAACATTGTATGCAGGTTCGGACTTCCGGGAGAAATAGTCGCGGACAACGCAAAGCAATTTCGGGACAACCCTTCAAGGATTGGTGTGAGAAGCTCAACATCAAACAACGGTTTGCGTCGGTCAAGCACCCCCAGGCAAATGGACTTGTAGAAAGAGCAAATCGGAGCTTAGGCGAAGGCATCAAAGCACGGATTAATCAAGGAAGCCGGGACTGGCTGGAAGAAGTTCCGCATGTGCTATGGGCGCACAGAACTATGATCAAATCAAACAATGGAGATACCCCGTTCTCTCTGACCTATGGGACGGAGGCTGTCATCCCAGTCGAGATCGGAATGCCATCTTTAAGATGCGCCTTGTTTGACCCAATAACAAATGATGAAGACCTACAGCTAAATCTAGATTTAGTTGAAGAAAGAAGAGAGGTCGCGGCAATCCAGGAAGCAAAAAGTAAAACCCAAATGGAGAAGTATTACAATGCTAAAGTCCGCGGCACGAGCTTTAAGCCAGGAGATTTCGTCTACCGCAGCAATGATGCAAGCCTTGTGGAAAACACCGGCAAGCTGGGCCCCAAATGGGAAGGCCCATATGAAGTCGTGGAAGCCTTGGGGAAAGGAGCATATACGCTCAGAGGGCAAGATGGTAGGGATATACCCCGCACTTGGAACATCCGGCACCTTAAGAAATGCTATTTGTAATTAAGTATAAGCGCTCCTATCTTTTGTACCCGGTCACGGTTCAATCCGGCCGCGGGAGCTCATACCAAGTTCTATATCTTTTGTAAGTACTTCTAACTTTTGTAACCTTTGTATCCGGTCACAGTTCCATTTGACCGCGGGAGTTCATTACATCTTTAAATGATAAGCGGGGTCTGATCAACTCCGCAACACTTTCTAAAAATTTACGTGTCATCTTTTACATTATTTCTATTGCATGCATAACCCGGACCTCAAATCCGGACGTGTAAGTGGCCTCACAAGCCCGGCATGAGGACATTGTACCTCAAATTATTAAAGGCATATAAGTGGTATTGCAAACCCATTGACCAGTTAAACCCATCCCCGGAAATCCTAAGTACGGGTGCACAAAGATGGTAAAATAAAGTCCGGACATACAAGTCCCGGCACCAACAAGAAAATAAAACCCAAGTGTTATTACACGTCCAAAAAGTCTAAGTTATATTCACCAACGATAACAAGATACGCGGATACATTCATCCGGAAAAAAAAAAAAAAACTACTACAAAATACACGGATGCATTCATCCGGGGTACACTTACCAAAAAAGCTGATGTTTAAAAGCTTCACAAGATTGCGGCAAGGCAGATATAGTCAAAATATCCCCTAAAGAACAGCCGCAGAAAACTAATTCTCAGGATTCTGAGACTCAAGAATGGAAGAATCAAACATGTCATCATGTTTAACACCATCATCCCCGGACACAATGGTCTCTGGTCCGGAAGACGCAACAACATTCGAAGGCCCAACTGGCCCAGCACCGGAGGAAGGCTGAGAAGAAACAGGGGTAGGAAGCACAATGGCAAGACCTTTGTCGGTGTAATCAAACTCTACCCCATACTTCTTGTTCTTGAATTCCTTATAAGCCGCAATAGCCCGCGGACGACGTGTAACAAACCGAAGCACGGACTCCGACAGAACTGTCTCCTCCACAACCGGGGGTTTAAAGGTAAGCTCCCCCGACCCAGAGTGACGATGCTCCTCTAAAACCAATTTCGCCATCAAGTACTCAAGCGGAGCATCCCGACACTCCTCAAAAGAATCCAACAAAGGGAAGGGAACTTTAGACAATCTGACCACGGACTCATCATAACGCTGCTTGGCTTCCGGGTCATAGGCCTCTATCTGGTCAAGCTTTATGCCCTGCGACCAATGCACAATCCCGGCCTCCAACCCCTGGCGTATCCCGTCCTTAATGGCCGCGGAAATACAACCACCAAGCCTCAGCTTCAGATCCTCGGACTCTTTAAATTTTTCAATAACATACCTGAATCCGTGGCCGATAACCCACCAGCGGCCCTCAACAGCCCTCAAGGTCTGGGGAAAGAGTTCTGTGTCAAACTCTTCATTGATCGCGACCAGCCTTTTATCCATCTCCGCAAGATGATTCTCAAAAGTGGCATGGGCCGCCCTCATACTATCCTCGACGATTTTCTCTGTCTCGGTTTTAAACTGCTGCTGGAGCGTGTCACAAAGAACTTCTAGGCCGGACACTTTTTCCGCTAACACATCCTTATCACCACGAAGCTCTATAACTTCCGCAGCTAGCCCCTCATTCTTCCCAATCAAGGCTTCAACCTCCGGCGATAACCTTTTAACCTCAGCCCGGAGCTCTGCCAACTCCTTATCCTTATCATCCACCACTGATTGCAAAGAAGACACTTGGTCACGAATAGCCATGACCCCGGCATTCTCACTCTCCAGCTCGGACAACTTAGCCTTCAACTCAACCACCATCTTCTTCTTCCCTTCCAGCTGCTTCCTAAACCTGCCATTTTGGTACAAGGTGTTTTCCAACCGCAGTCGCACCTCAGAATTAACACAGATCTGGTGAGCAGATAACTTATTGAAGTCATTCATCAAGTCTTCGTTAGACATATCCCTCATAGCAGACGCAAACACCAGAGTTGCAACATTGTCAACAATACTGCGGCAGACCCAGGGATCATCCATCTTGAAGCCATTAGTAGACAACCATTTGGGGACATAAGTAGAAGAAGTATCCGCGGTCTCAACAGATACAGACTTATCAAAATCATCAGACCCACCCGCATCCTCTTCTTCATTGACCGCATGACTAGACGAAGCGATCACACCCTCAGCATGTCCGGAAGGTTTGTCCTGCTCAGATACCTCAAGATTTGGCATTTTGGACTCCACATTCTCAGACTCATTAATATCTGATGAGGCGAAAAGTGTACCGCTTTTAAGGGGTCATTTAAGCCCGAAATCGTATTTATTTGATCAAATATTGCCCTAAATCGTTCCTTTTGTCATTTTAGGTACTTTTGAGGAGAAATCTGGAAAAGGAGGCATTTTGGACGTTTTTGGAGCATAAAAGTGAAGAAAACGGCAAAGTCTCAAAATTGTGCTGAAAGTCACCTTTGACGGCGTCAACATTATCTCCAGACGGCGTCATGCCTTGGCAAGAAAAGTTGGATGTGAAATTTACTCATGACGGGCCAGTGAGTTTGCATGAGAATTCTGACGGCGTCACGCTTTAACTAAATCAAGGGCGTCACGGCTTAAATCAAAGAGGGACGGCGTCACGTTATAGGTCCGACGGCGTCAAGCCTTGATAAGCCAGAATGGATTTTTGAAGAGCTAAAGAGGGACGGCGTCAAGAAGGTCATCCGGGAACCCTAAAAGCGGCGAGGTGACGGCGTCACAATGCATAAGGTGACGCCGTCAGATGTCAAAGTCTATATATAGTTTTCTAATTTTTTGTCATAAAGGAGAGCTTAGTGTGTGGAATTTTGGGATAAAACCCTAAGACGATTTTAGCTACTTTTTCAGGGCTTCTTGCCTTGAGATCTTCCATGTTTCATTGAAAGATAAGTTATCAATTAATCATTCAATATGTCTATGTGTTGTTTGATTCTATCTTATGCTTGTCTTTTGTTTAACATGTTAGGCTAATTTTATCTTGTGTTTGCTTAGATCTAATGAAACCTAGCTATTGATTATTGGTTGTTAGTGTGTTGTTAGTTGTATTGGATGATTGTTTATCTATGTTAGGCTTAAGAAAACTGGCTAACTTCCTATTCGGTAACTTGCTTGAACGTCTTAAGAAACATGAACCAAACGTGTACTAAAGGTTTTTATGGTTGTATTTAATGCACAAGCGAATTCTAGTGATCCCATGTTAGGAGCTTCCTAGCCGGCTCGACATAGGAGTGAAGTAGGAGCTTGTAGAGTTTGGGGAAGTAAGTACGCCACCCCACGAATGGTATTAAGGAATACACCCGTCATCCACGCGACTAATACACACTAATTAACCGGTAAAAGATAGTTAGGGAGTAAGGAAATCTAAGTAAACACATTTCTCCACACATAAGTTTCTCACCACTTTTCATTTTTGTTATTTTATTTTATTTGCATTTGTAGTAATTTGGGTTAGTTGACTAGCAACTAATTCCGCCCACTCCTTCAAAACCCGAGATTTTACTTGCTTTCATAAAAAATATAAAAACATAAAAAGAATCTTCCTCAACCCTTAGACCTAATTAGAGTAGCTTTTCATACCTAACGAACACTATTCCCTGTGGAGAACGATCAATCCCCCGTACTTACCACTACACTATACTACATCGGTCAGGTACACTGCCTGGTGGGGTTGTAAGCCTCTTGAGATCCCTCGAGAGGTAAAACCTGTTGTAAGGTTGCAAAACCCACGCATCAAGTTTTTGGCGCCGCTGCCGGGGAATAGTTATTGTTTAGGTTGAATTTTTATTTCTATTAGGTCTACTCACTAGATTCCTTTCTAGTGAGATTTTTATTTTATTTTTCTAGGTTTTCTTTAGTCTATCTATTTTCTTCGTGTCTTTGTTCGTAACCATTACCGTCCGACATCATGGAAGATGGTAATATCCTTAACCCCCACAACCCACCACCACAACAACCACCACCACCTCCTAGAGCCCGTACTTTAGGAGAGTATTCCCGTCCTAGCCACCACGGCTATCGAAACACCATTGAGCTCACTCAAGGAGCCAATATCACACCCTTGCGATCCGACACCATCCGGTTGGTGCAAAGCGGATGCGCATTCCATGGACTTCGTTCTGAAGATCCTAATCAACATCTCAAGGACTTTCTTAAAATCGTTGATTCTATAGACCTTGATGTTGCCACTCGAGAGACGACCCGATTGCGTCTCTTCCAATTCTCTCTGCGGGACCAAGCTAGTCAGTGGCTAGAACGTCAACCCGCAGGATCCATCACCTCTTGGGATGATCTCACCACTCGTTTCCTTGCTCAGTTTTTCCCACCGGGAAGAACTACCAAGCTAAGGAATGATATCTTGATGTTCCAACAACGTCAAGGCGAAACTCTCTACGAGGCATGGACTCGATTCAAGGACTTACTCCAAAAAGTCCCTCACCATGGCATAGAACTTTGGCTCCAAGTCCAAATCTTCTATGACCATATCAATCTCTCCACAAGGCAAACCATTGACCAATCGGCCGGTGGCAAGCTACGTGATCTAAGTGCGGAACAATCATGGGCTCTCCTAGAGGATCTTGCTCTTTATGACAACGAAAGTTGGAGTGATCCCCGTGATTTGAATAAAACGGTCAAGGCAATATCTTTGCCTTCTAACAATTCAAGCACTTCCGACCGTAGGATCATAGAACTTGAAGACCAAGTCAAGTTTCTCATGAAATCCTACGAGGCTCCTAAACCTTCAAGCCAAGTGAACAAAATCACTTCTTCATGTGAATTATGTAGTGGTCCCCACGACACTCGTGATTGCATGGAACTCCCCGAACAAGCTTTTGCGGACTACGCATCCTCGCGTACCGACGGAGCGGGAGACAAGTGGTACACTTTCAAGCCCGAGCCAAACCATTATGGTGATTCATACAACCCCTCATGGAAAAATCACCCGAACCTTAGGTGGAAACAAAACCAAAACACACAACAACCCAATTCTTCCAACCCACCTAATCGTTTCCAATCAAGCGGTTCCAACTCGAACCGTACTTTCAACAACAATCCTTCCGGCAATGGTAGTACCAATAACTTTGAAGGATTGATGTCTCAATTTATGGCATCTCAAGAAGCTCGGATAGCTAGATTCGAGACCGAATTCAATCAACAACAAACTGAGATGACCAATAAAATTGACAACTTGTTGAAAGCCCTCCATAACCAAGTGTTATCACCTCCACATAAGGACGCTAGGAACACAAATAGCGGACCCCAAGTCAAAGACCCTTCTTCATCCAAACATGTCCACTTCGTCAACATTGTCACTATTAAACCAATCGATAGGAGCATGGAAGAAAGTGAACCAAAGGATGAGGATAGGAAAGTCGAGGTTGATAAGGAAGTTAGGACAAGTGAGATTGAAGAAGTAGATGATGATGAGGACTACTTCAATAGGCTACCCACTAAGGAAGAGCGTGCATATCATACAAACTTATTCGATGACCCCGAGACACCATACTTCCTAGGTAGACCAATCATAGAAATAGGCGACCCTTCTAATCTCAACATACCATGCAACATAGGGCATCTACATGTGTGGAAAGCTTATATCGACCTTAGATCACCCATAAACGTCATGACTAGAGCCCACTACAACTTGATAATGAAAAATCAACTTGGGTATAGGATGTTCCCTGACAAGGGTTGGATGAGTAACTTCACGGGAAGAGTTAAGGGATTACCGGTTATTGTAGGAAACTTCACCTATGTCACCGACTTTGTAATTGTAGAAGATATCCGTCCAATAGTCGATGCATCCTTGACTCAAGTGGTTTTTGGAAAACCATTTGTTGAGGTCTCTAGAATGACTTATGAACCTTCCTTGGGGATAGTTAGATTTAAGGATGAGACCGATGAAGTAAGCTACCAAATGCCATATAAGATAGAACAATTCCAACACTTGTCAAATGTTGAGAAGGAGCTTAAACAAGCAGTCTACTATAGGAATGATAAGGATAGAAGTAAAGGAGTAGACTATGTTATGGAAAGGATATTCGGTTTCTACAAGGATTGTTTGAAATTAGGACCGGAATATAAAACTGGGAAGGAGAATGGCCTAGGAACCGTGACCGAGGATGGAGTCACGTAATGTACGTGACTTTGAGTCTAGCTACAAGACTCGTTAATAAAGAAAAGCGCTTCTTGGGAGGCAACCCAATCTTTATTTGTTTTATTTGCTTTATGTGTTCGTTTGTTTGTGTGTTTGTTTTATTTGTTTCCGTATGTGTGTTTAATTTTTATTCTTATTGATTCATGTTCAAAACTAATTTGTGAAAATGCTTTATTTTGTTTTTAACTTCGTCTTAACTACATATAAAGGTATTTTGCAAAAGATAAGTGTAAGGGAAATCTAAATCGGTTTATTAGAACACATATGAACATGAATCGTAATAATAATAAATTAACATACATATTAGAGTGTGTTTGAGTCAAATGCTTGTATCGAGTCATAATGATGTTTTGCAGGATTTCCAGGAAGTAAGGTAAAGGTTTTTCCAGAAATTTTCCGGAAGCTTAAAACGAAAATTTTTGTCAGGTCATTTCTGACGGCGTCAGGGGTTATAACCTGACGGCGTCAGATTTAATTTCCAGAAATTTTTGAAAATTTTGTTTTCATAAAAAGTTTTTATTAAAATCTCCAACTTATAATCTCCAGGAATCTGCAAAGTTATCATTCCACAAGCATTATATCCTTATATATAGATTTTATCCCGCCGATGTTATGCAGGTTTTCGTGTTTGTTTTCTCAGGTTCAACAGGTTATTTTGGACAAGGAAATGTTTTGAATCAAGCTTATGGCGATGCATTAGTCATGGAGCTTCAACATTCTCTTTGGAGGAAGATTTAACCGTGTAATTTCATTATCCAACGAGCGAATCAGGGGAGTATTTGATTTCATTCTTTTACTTTATGCTTTTACATTTGTCATTTGAACATTGGGGACAATGTTCATCTTAAGTGTAAGGGGAGGGTAAAAGTACGATTTTAGAGAATACAATTGCGCTTGATTTTTGTTTGTTTAATAGTAGATGTGTAATAAAACTGAGAGAAATACTTGTTAAGGTAATTTTAGTGCCAAATTTAAAATTTTTTACAACATATAGGAGTGAAACTTTGATCTTAATGAGCGTCTCACGGATAGGAGTTATATGACTAGCACAAAAACCGTACCACTAAAAAATTTTCCACCCCCAAATATGTGAGGTTCACCCCTAGAATTGGTAGGAAAAGCATTTATGCTATGATGTGTGTACCGATAGCACTTAGATTCTAGAACTTGCGTTAGGACCATTCCGAGGCCACAAGTGAGACTACATTCGTGTAGTTAGATTTACTACATGATAAGAGGCATTAGGATTAACCCATTGTTTTACACCTGTGTTTTTGTTATAATTACATTGGCTACATTGGTCAAGTAATTCTCCCACACCCTTTGCGTTGTACTCATTTTTAGTACACGATACCCCTAGTACACCCCTCAGAGCCTATCTTTTCGTTTCGACCTTTAAGCATTTTACTTAAAGGAAGAATTTGTTACACCCCACTTAAATGTACACCCAAATCGCCTTAGCCTACCTTGTATGCACTCATCTTTAGTGCATTATTGTGACAACATTTGTTTAAACCCAAGTTAATTATCTAGTTGATTACATGGTTGCTAAGTCGAGTCATATCCTTGTACATATTGTTTTGGGACGATTGGGACTCATGGGTAAAGTACTAGTGTAATGGAGTAATGGGGAAGAACATCATTTATTACCCCCATATGTGCTAAATGTTTTAAAAGTACTCCAAGTTTTTCAATTATCTTAATTCGAGTCATTAGAATAGTCATTTGTAAAGTTATATAAAAGTTCAAGTGTAAGGGGATGCAATGCCCCTATGATGTATTATTTTGGATGGTAGGGTAAAAGTGTATGCAAAAAAAAAAAAAAAAAAAAAAAAAAAAAAAAAAAAAAAAAAAAAAAAAAAAATTTCAAGAAAAATAACAAAAAAATGAGAAAAAGAAAAATAGAAAAAACATACGGACTACCATCCCGTTTTATTTTATGTTTATTTTATGTTTATGTTTTGTTATTTTCTTTCATTAGCTTAAGATCGAGTCTAGTCTTGGCTTAGCAACATTGTATAGTACATGTAATCGATCAAGATCTTTAACTCGCCACCAGTAAAATATCCTTTATCCAACCAAACCGTGTTTTCCTTTTCCCTACACCTAACGTTATAACCCATTTAAAAGCCCTCTTTGATAGTTTATCTTAGGTGCTTACGCCTAGTGGAGGAGGTTTTCGATCCTTTCCCAAGCCTATGGTAATCTATTTGCTATGACAGGTAGTGAGAGATATTTTCCGTTTTCATTTATGAGATTTATTTTGATGACACTTGAGAGATGTGAGTATCTAAACACTACTTGTGAGGTGCTAGTATGTAATCTCCGTGCTTATTATGATTGAAGTGGAACGATTATTTGTTGTAATTACTTTTATGTTTGCATTAAATGACCCCTAACTTGTATTTTGATTAGAATAAAAGCGCATTTGCTTGAGGACAAGCAAATCTCAAGTGTAAGGGTATTTGATGAGGCGAAAAGTGTACCGCTTTTAAGGGGTCATTTAAGCCCGAAATCGTATTTATTTGATCAAATATTGCCCTAAATCGTTCCTTTTGTCATTTTAGGTACTTTTGAGGAGAAATCTGGAAAAGGAGGCATTTTGGACGTTTTTGGAGCATAAAAGTGAAGAAAACGGCAAAGTCTCAAAATTGTGCTGAAAGTCACCTTTGACGGCGTCAACATTATCTCCAGACGGCGTCATGCCTTGGCAAGAAAAGTTGGATGTGAAATTTACTCATGACGGGCCAGTGAGTTTGCATGAGAATTCTGATGGCGTCACGCTTTAACTAAATCAAGGGCGTCACGGCTTAAATCAAAGAGGGACGGCGTCACGTTATAGGTCCGACGGCGTCAAGCCTTGATAAGCCAGAATGGATTTTTGAAGAGCTAAAGAGGGACGGCGTCAAGAAGGTCATCCGGGAACCCTAAAAGCGGCGAGGTGACGGCGTCACAATGCATAAGGTGACGCCGTCAGATGTCAAAGTCTATATATAGTTTTCTAATTTTTTGTCATAAAGGAGAGCTTAGTGTGTGGAATTTTGGGATAAAACCCTAAGACGATTTTAGCTACTTTTTCAGGGCTTCTTGCCTTGAGATCTTCCATGTTTCATTGAAAGATAAGTTATCAATTAATCATTCAATATGTCTATGTGTTGTTTGATTCTATCTTATGCTTGTCTTTTGTTTAACATGTTAGGCTAATTTTATCTTGTGTTTGCTTAGATCTAATGAAACCTAGCTATTGATTATTGGTTGTTAGTGTGTTGTTAGTTGTATTGGATGATTGTTTATCTATGTTAGGCTTAAGAAAACTGGCTAACTTCCTATTCGGTAACTTGCTTGAACGTCTTAAGAAACATGAACCAAACGCGTACTAAAGGTTTTTATGGTTGTATTTAATGCACAAGCGAATTCTAGTGATCCCATGTTAGGAGCTTCCTAGCCGGCTCGACATAGGAGTGAAGTAGGAGCTTGTAGAGTTTGGGGAAGTAAGTACGCCACCCCACGAATGGTATTAAGGAATACACCCGTCATCCACGCGACTAATACACACTAATTAACCGTAAAAGATAGTTAGGGAGTAAGGAAATCTAAGTAAACACATTTCTCCACACATAAGTTTCTCACCACTTTTCATTTTTGTTATTTTATTTTATTTGCATTTGTAGTAATTTGGGTTAGTTGACTAGCAACTAATTCCGCCCACTCCTTCAAAACCCGAGATTTTACTTGCTTTCTAAAAATATAAAAACATAAAAAGAATCTTCCTCAACCCTTAGACCTAATTAGAGTAGCTTTTCATACCTAACGAACACTATTCCCTGTGGAGAACGATCAATCCCCCGTACTTACCACTACACTATACTACATCGGTCAGGTACACTGCCTGGTGGGGTTGTAAGCCTCTTGAGATCCCTCGAGAGGTAAAACCTGTTGTAAGGTTGCAAAACCCACGCATCAATATCCGCATGAGGAGTCTCCGAATTCCCCTCTGATCGCTCTTGAGTAGGTGTGTGGGACGAAGAAGAAATGAAAGTTGTATTCTTCGTAATTCCCTCATCCGTCTGAGGACCGGAGCGGTCCAATCCTGACCCCGACTCATCTTCCAGATCAACAATAATATGACCTTCCGCGGAAGGATCAGCTGAAAAACGCAAACGTGTAAGTACGGATACAAAACAACAAGAGAAGAAAACAGCACACAAGGGTATTATAAGCAACTCATACCAGATCCAGCCGCAGCATCCTTGCGGACCAGCCTCTTCTTCTTTCTGGGTGGCTCAGGCACATCAATAACCACCCTCTTCTTCCCGGCTTTCTTCCCCTCCTTAGCCGCAGCAACCTCATCAACGACCGTATGTTGTACCACCTTTACTGTACCCTCCTGCGGCTGAAGAACACGTGTAGCGGTCTCAGCCCACAAGGACTTCTCGTCCTTTTCCAAAGTGCGTTCCCCGACCTTCACCTTAAAGACGTCAGGCTGGTTGATATAAGAAAACAAGTCCATCTCTGCAAAGCAAAGTAAAATGAAATTAGACGCGGAAGAACACAAATAGAAGACAAAAATACATGCAAGTCTATTCAACCCACCCGTTTCATCCGGCCGTAGAAACGTGGGGCGGGCACTATCATCATCCCAAGTTTGGCTCAAACCTATGACATTCAGAAACTCCTCCGGATATTTCTTAAACGGAGCCCTATTAGCATCCAGGCGCCGCAACGACTCTAGATCCACACCCACATCGGAAGGCGGAGGGTCGCGGTCCACAGACGTTCCCTCAAACCACGGAATATCCAAAGGGAAGATAGTCTTTTTAATAAAAAAGAAATGGTCCTTCCAGTTCTTAACTGAATCTAGGGCACTAGTATAACAGACGGGGACAACCAAAGATTTTGGGCCTTTCCTCTTCTCTAACGACATCCAACCAGAATTAACACCCGCATAATAGAAATGCCTAAACAAGTCTACAGTCGGTACACCACCATGTACGCGGCAAAGTATCTCAAAATGGCTAACCCTACAAGCCGCTAACACGGACAGCTGTGACAGATGAATCTGGAAATACTCCAATACGCGGAGCAAAAACAATGAAAGGGGAATCCTAAAGTTACCAAACTCAAAAAACCTAGTATATACACCTATCATTCTGTCCGGAGCATCTCTAATAGTATCCCTAGGTCCGGGCGCTGTCGGTAAAAGATACCCAGGAATCTTATACTTATCACAAAATGCGTTTACATCTTCCTGACTAAGTTTGGAGGTTACCGTACTTATATGAGCCATTTTAAATGGTAAATGAAGAACAAATATAACAGAAATCTAACCTGAAGATACTAAAGTCCGGAAATAAAAAGGGCAAGAGAAACAAAGGCGGAAGGAATTCTTGTTTCTAGGGGAGAGGAAAAATTTTAACTGTGTGTAAAAAGTTTAAAAGTGGTGTACATCTCAGTATTTATAGCTACACACGCACGTGTTATCAGATCCAATCGCAAGGCCACAAAATTGCCACATCTCCGGACGTTTATTGAACGATCACAGATCTGGACAGATGGAGAAAATCAACGGCCAGCCGCAGAAACGTCACATCAGTCAGTAATTGCGTGGGTGAAAACACTTCCCTGTTCCCCATGACAGCCTGTCACCATCAACCACATGGAAAGTGGAATGTCCAGTCAGCAACATTGGACACACTCCAAACCAACCGCGGATACTACCACGGCCTGCACAATGCCGCAACCTCTAAATGGCCGCGGAAAATAAATATAAAGTCTAGAACACTTGCTCTTCAAATTAAACAAGTATACTAGACTGGGGGGACTTGATCGTGTATAGTATCCCCGGACCCTAGCACATTGGGCCGGGCATGACTAACGTCCTATACCACGGCATATTCTAATCCCGCAATCCGGACAAGATCATCCCCGGCCTCTCAAGTCCGGGGATCTAATCCGATGTCGACAGCTATCCTGCCGCGACTAGCTAAAGCCAGATCTTGTGGGATTGTGTCTTCCACTTGGTCTGACATTTACCTACTAAGGTATGGCGCAGCCATTCGCTGCTCTGACAATTACCTACTCAGTAATTAATGCGCAGAGTTTTGAGGTAGCTACAGTAAGTATATGGGTAGTATAAATACTCCCATCTCATTTATTACCACACCTAACTGCATTTACTACACCCAGTCCGCACTTAAATTATCTCTCTAAATAAAGATACTTACTCTCACACCGGAGGCCAACCGCGGAACCCCCCTTCCGCGGTAAGACTAACGGTGCTACTTTTGTCTTAGCAGTTAACAAGAAGTAATCGGTGCAAGATCTACCTTCCAAGAACTAGTCTAACCTAGGTCTGGGAGTGTGCCAAAGATTTGTACTAACAGTACTTAAGTTAGCAAAGAAAGAATTGCAGCCTTTACTGAAAGAAGGTGTCCTCAAGTTACCCGAGCATAATCAACCAAAAAAATCAGGCTAAACAACGGAGCCAGATGAGGCCAGAACTTAGGCGTTTATTGCGGTTTTACTTGCTTCACAGAATTATAGTCTGAACTATATGCCATAAGAAGATGGTAGTTTAAGTTTATAAACAACATGTTTATGCTATAATTTGCAAGTCAAAGTTTTGTTTTTTCTTAATCATTATTTCGATATGACCTTATTCCATGTACTGAACATTTAATGTTGTAGATAGTTTTTGTAGACAAGTTACCTCGCTTTGGCGGGATTGGGTATTGTTCTTGTTGTAGTCATGGACTAGCAACTGTCTTCTATTATCTTTTTTTTGAAAAACGTTTTTGATTGTTCGAAACTTAGAAGTAGACGCTTATTTCAGGATAAGTCTAAAGAGAAAGGTTGACCTTTAATCTAGGACGCAACTGCATTTAAATGTGAATCTTTTCCCTGACATTTTAGCATTCATTCTTTCTTATTTTTGTCAATTCCATTCAATTACTAATACTGTATGAGATTTAGGAGTCGATGTTACAAATACATGTTTGACGTCCCGTTAATTACAAATTCTGGCTCCGTCCCTATGTCCTGCATAATTCTTTGAATGCTATCAATTAAGTCCCCTTTTTTCTCTGGGAGACGACAGGGATTGGTAGGTGAAATTGATTATCTAGTTGATAGATGTCAATTATCCTACTTTAAACGAGCTAGGTAACTTTAAAGTAACTTTGATTTATTACTATATTTATTAAATTGTACATGAAGGTAAGAAGAAAAGGAACACAAACACGCTATAATGGAAGTGTCATAAGTGCTTTCTATCGGGCAGCTATCTCTGTAAAAGTTAAGTCATTGCTTGAACTTGTTGGATAAGAGGTTGAAGAGATATCAGTACCAAGTAAGTTCCGATCTGTGAAAAATGCTGGCTGTTTAGGTTTTGGCAATGCACCTTCATTGCCTAACATGAAAACCACCGACGACATGTTTGGCCTGTCTTCTGGACTTTGTTGTACACATAATAAGCCAACTTCTATCGATCTTAAAACTTCTGATTGATTGCTTGCCTCAGCAAAACTTGAATCCAGGAGTTCCATTGACTTGCCTTCTCAATGCATCCTCCATACCTAAATATATTATTGCGGAATTAATTATTAGGCAGTAGAGTTATGCTGGAGAAATTTGAAAATCAAGCAACTTACATGTCCAATAAGATTATTGTTATGCTCAGAATGAAAAAATCCCCTGTTTCTCTTCCCACTCACAATCTCCAGCACTAATACACCAAAGCTGAAAACATCTGACTTTATTGAGAAAACACCATCTTGCATATACTCTGGTGACATGTAACCGCTATGCATAGAATAATGTTTACAAGTGTTAAATAACGAACTTAACAAAAAGCGAATGAATATAAACCAGCATGTTGTATCTTACTAGGTACCAACAACTCTCTCGGTGTTGGCTTCAGTTTCATTTCCTCCAAAGCTTCTAGCTATCCCAAAGTCTGATATTTTTGGGTTCATATCCACATCTAGTAGAATATTGCTAGCTTTAAGATCTCTGTGAATGATTCTTAATCGTGAATCTTGATGAAGGTAAAGAAATCCCCGCGCAATTCCTTTGATGATGTTGAGTCTCTTTGTCCAATCAAGGAGTGTGCTTTGCCTTTTATCTGCACATCATGTAGGTTTAGTTAATTAGTTGTTCAAAGTATCTTACCGTAGTAAGTTACTATTGTCGATTTAATGGAAATTATATGATACTGACCAAATATAAACTCGTCTAAGCTTCTGTTTGGCATGTATTCATATATCAGCAACTTCTCGTCCCCCTTGATGCTACATCCGAGGAGCTTGACGAGATTCCGGTGCTGAAGTTTTGAAATGCATATAACTTCATTCATGAACTCATTACTTCCTTGACTGGAAGTCTTTGAGAGACGTTTAACTGCAATTTCTTGCCCATCTTCTAGCATACCCTGAAGATTACCATTTTTTATGAGAAAACCGTCCAAAATTCAAAGGTAACTATCATTCATATTTTTTTGTATAATTTTGTTATCTATAATGAATTAGAATGTTGCTCTAGCAATTAGTCTAATGGATGAATCATAATGTGACGCTATACTCAGCAAACTGAATTCAAATAAATAAGATTCTTCATTTACCTTATAGACCGGTCCAAATCCGCCCTCTCCAAGTTTATTATCGAGTGAAAAATCAGCAGTAGCTTTAGCAACTCTAGAGAAGCTAAAAAATGGTAGCTCCATGGCTTCTCTCCCGCTTTCACCTACATTTAGTGTCCCCCCTGTGCGTTAATAATACAAAACCCGGTAAACTGGTTGAACCTGCTCACATAATACAGACTATTCTGAACCATTTAACATACTTATTACTTTAGATTTAATTTTTTAAATCGATTCTGATCACTTTATCGCTAAAACTCTACAAATGTGAAGGATGTCTTTTTCTCCAAGCATACCACAACCATGTGCTCAAACTAATCACAAAAACCGCCAAAAAGACTCCAATCAAGATGATTTTGATGTTTGTTCCTCCGTCCTTTTTAAAAACCGATGGAGCAAGTGCATGATCTTAACACGAAAAGTCAAAAACAACATCGTTAATCAACTTACAGACTCATAAAACCATGAAAGTAACCAGAAAGATTACATGATAGTAGATGTGTGTATATATATATATATATATATATATATATATATATATATATAGATATATATATATATATATATATATATATATATATATATATAACAAAGCATAACGTATTCAAGTAGTTACCTAATTCGAAGGAAGCCATTCTCACAAATATATCTTGACCACCCCTCGAGCTTGCCCTGATATCTAATAGGTTATTGAACCAAAGCAAGCAACCACTTCCTTCACCTCTGATATCAATATTTGCATATGCCATACAAGATACAAGTGCAGTCCTGTAGGCATATTGCTTTACATTCCGTTAAAGACATAGTATTGTTAAACCATGAAGTCTCTGTATCTGGCAATTTTACATTAGAATACTTGATAAACCCATCTGTTCCATTTTTGCAATCCAACGGTATTCTCCTCACACAACCATCTATCGGCTCAAATTTTGCATCATCTAAGCACGAACATTTCTGCGCGTCTTCATTGTTGCAGCTTCCATAAGGGCCACAGATTTTGTAAGTGTCACAAATATCTCTTGGTACTGTCGCAATAACCGACCATATTTTCTTATCTTCTTGCCACACTAAAAATTCTAGATTCCCCGAAGAAGTCAAGGTGAACTTCGTTATTACAGAATTGTTTACCATAGTATGAACCGCCTCTGTTTCATTAATAACCATATTGTATGAAAAGTACGTGTTGTTGGAAGTCATGGGTGACCCACTAAACCGTTCACCATTCCATGGTCCGGTCCGAAACTTGACCTCCAAACCATCTCTTATTAGTAAGTGAGGATAACCACGTGTGTCAACGCCCCAGGTGAATTCCCCTATAGTTGGATCATCAATACTCTTCTATGATGTTAAATGCCATTCGGCGCCTGTTAAGTAATTTTTTCCAATCTTCATGCCAGGTAGATTAGTATCCGTTGAATAGTCAAAATTCTCCCACAGAATCTTCATGATGTTTCCATCCGTTATGACGAGATTTCCAGAGTCATAAAGCTGTGCAGTTGCATTTCCTGATGATGTTGAGTTGGATGACCACACTACATGATCGGTATAATTCTTGAGAACAAGATTTCCCACACTGTAAATCCTTAACATGCTTAATGATACATTGGTGAGGGGGTAGTCTCTGTTGGCAACCCAAACCACTGTTTTAACAAAAAATTTCTTATACCAAATACCAACGTAAGTGTTATCCGAGCTACCTGGCTTGAAGAATTCCAGTTCAAATGTTCTACCAGGAGATACCAACGTGTCGTTTTCTGTCAAGAAGCTTGAGCCTGAGATGATGTCAGTTTCGGCTGTGTATATTTTTTGCATGTCGAGTGAAAAAACTAGAAGAACAAATATGGTTGCTTCCTCCATTAAGATCAATCCCTTCAAGCTTTTCATTTTTTTTTTAAAAATCTAATCTCTATAATGGAATCGAAGTCTTATTATCACCTACCGTATGCTTGGGTCAACAAGTCTTCTTGACAAAATGTCAATTCTCAAATGAATACAAGCCACGTAAGTTGCCAAAGAAATTAATACCAATTAATCAAAACAATATCACATCAAGCTAAGAGCACCCGGTGTTGTTGAACTCATACCTCGCCAGTCCACCTTGGCACCTCGCCGTGCCTCTTCACCATACCGTGTGCCTTCAACTAATCTCGCCACTACCACCTTCGCCGTCTGCACGACGAGGGTGTG
The DNA here is from genome assembly GCA_021014915.2 of Artemisia tridentata subsp. tridentata. NCBI lineage: Eukaryota > Viridiplantae > Streptophyta > Magnoliopsida > Asterales > Asteraceae > Artemisia > Artemisia tridentata. Next base: position 74,220,733 of record CP139505.1, read on the forward strand.
CATCGTCCTTTTGTCATTTTTTTTTTCAAGTTTTGTAAATATGTAATGTATTAATATTTATGTAATGTATTAATATGTATGTGAAGTTGAATAAAGTTGTAAAGTTTTTATAAAACTTGTAATGTTTTATAAAAGTTGTAACGTTTTTCTAAAGTAGGAAATGAAAATACATTAAACATCAAATAGAAATACATTAAACATCGATTTGAAAAAACAACGTACGATTAACATAAACTACGATACGGAAATTAAAATGAAACTACAAATTAACTGAAGCTTCCAATATGTTCACGTGTGGGAGGTTTTGAGAAACCACCCCAAATGGGATGAATGAAATGCTTAACGTATCGTGTTTTTTTTCGTATCGTGTCTTTTACCATATCGTTATTTTACGTTTCGTATGTTTTTTATTGTGTTGTATTGTATTTTTATTTTTAATGAAATGAATTTAGTTTATTTGGAAATTTGAATAAAAAAAAATAAAGTTGTAAGTGGTGGGCCCCAAATGAGTAAGTTGTAGTTAGTTGCTAGTGGGGGGGGGGTTTGTTGTGGAGGTTTGTTAAAGTGATGTGGCATCTGATGAGCCCCAAATAAAGCGGTATGGTTGCTCACTGCACCTTGTAAGCACATGTAGGTCCGCAACAAGAAAAAGTCAAATAGTACACACTTATATTTCCACGCCACTACAAGCGTGTAGTTTATTTTTGTAAGGGGCAATTCCATCTATACCTAACTTAAACATCATAGTTTCATATTTCCCCAATACATGCTTTAAAAGCATTGTATATGTGCACTAAAACTTGTGTTTTCGGTAATATAAAATTTTGATATTTAGTTTGGGTAAATATGGAATTATCCCTTTTTTTTAATTATCCACACCACCTGTCGTATACACTTAGCTTTGTGGACTGAAAAGACATTCACATATAAAACCTTGGACAATAAAGTACAAATTTATGTTTAGTGAAATATAAAATAAATCTTAAACCCAAAAAACCATAGAGAAATATAAAGACTGATATGTAGATACTTTACAAAGAAAACCGTGGACATTTGAAAAATAAATTAAATATAACTAAAATAAAATAAAAAGAAAGTGACACACATGAGCGTGTACTTTGAAAAAAGAGTAAAATACATTGTTCGTCTCTGAACTTGTACCCAAAATACACGCAGAGTCATTTTTAAAAACTAAATACACCCAAGTTCCATGCTGTTCACTTTTTGCATCATCCAAAGTCCCTTTGACAATGTTCCGCCAATCCATGTCCGTTATCTACCAAACACGCCTTTTTACTCTGAGGACATAATAGTCTCTAGGACCGATAATACTATTGATTTATGTGGTTCGGGGGGTCGGGGAAGCTCAAAGTAAAGAAAAGAGATGATATTATTAATATGAATGAGAGGGAAGATGTGTGTGTTTTATAGAGAGAGAAAGGAAAAACACACACCCCTTATTTTACAAGAGAGACATCCACCCTCCTAGTTGTGACTAGGAGGGGTATTTATACTACAAAACTAGCTAATCTTTACCCTATTGGCAAGACTAGTCCATATACATTGAAACTATTGCAATCCCCACATATGACTTTACTTTAAAGGCTAACAATCTCTCCCCAAAGTGATGTAATATGGGAATTGCTTACAACGTTCCCTACAAGTAAAATTAAAGACAAAACATAAAAGCAGCAGCTCTGAGAATGTCTTCATGGTCTTCAAAACTTGATTACTTCTTTCAGCTTCATGAATCTTCTCAGCTACCATCTCTTTACTTGTAGAGGAACACTATGAGCAAATCTAATTAGGGATTAAGTATGACTATTCACTCTCCCCTAATTAGTGCTCTCCCCCAAACTAAAAAACTTTCTGATGAATGCCCTAAATCTGAAGAAGTCTTTTGATGAGTAAATGCATACCGTCTTTAGTCTTCTAACACGCAGCGGAAAATGTAGAACAGACTGTAGACTAGACCTTCTTTAAGATTGTCCATTTAGGGGAATAAAATATCAACATCTTCATCTCACCAAGTGCATCCCAGTTATCTTACATATGAAAAATCAGCCTATAACGTACTGTAGCAACCGGCATTTTTAGGGCAATACTTATTTATAAAACTCGAAACCATTTGCGGCAAACGATGATTTTTCCAAACTTATTTGTGTCAACTGGTAAATTTCAGGAACATTTTAAGTACCGCATTACGTTAAATAAAATAGGTGTTAAACTTTCAAGAATTACCTCTTGGAACTATGTTGAGTTGACTCATATTTTGAAGAATTTACGTGGATTATTATGTCGTTAAATTATTAATTGCGAGGCATTAGTTTAAGCACTACTCCGACTCCGGCACTAGGAAACCTAATAAGTCAAATTTAAACGAGAAATAATCACGTTTTATTTTATGAACGTATTTGTTATCAAACTCAATGGAAAAACATTTTTAAGACAAACGATGACGATTAAAAATTTAATCGGTGATGTTTAATATTCTTCGGGAATAAAAATAAGTAATCTCGGGAGAGAATAATAGTAATTATTCCGCTAGTCCTTCCACCGACTCCTTAAGTGAAAAATAAGCTTGCACAAGGACCTAATAGCAATACCAGGTTTTATTAAAACCCTAACCCTACCCATTTGTTATCCATTTCATCATCTCCAACATTTTCACACACTCTCCCTCCTCTCTAACTGCCGCCGCCGGCCACCCAGAAAACACCACCACCGCCACTCCCATAGTCCACACCGCCACCACCATAACACACCTCTCACTCTCCTCTTTCTTTTGGTGTACATCACGCGCCACCCAAACATCCTATCTCCCTCGTTATTTTTGCTACGCCACCACCATAACCCACCATTATCATTTCCACACTCTAAAACATATAGATCAAGTGAAGAAACGGTAAGAACACGCGTTTTTACGCGTGGGTTGACTCGTTCACGAGTCAAACTCGTGGTTCTTATTGATTTTTTTCTTGGGTTAAACTAATGGGTTTTGATAATTTTTACATTTTGAACAAATAAAAATAAGTTTGGTATCCACTTGTGTCGTGTTTGTGTGTATTGAGTCGTGAGCTTAAGCTCACGGTTTAGATGATGTTCTTGATGTCGTATTTTTGTGGTGTCAACGTGAAGTTGAGAACTTAAGCTCTCGGTATGGCTTATTTTCGGCTTAGTTGCTAACCTTGATGTCTTTGTTGATTAGTTGTATGTGTATTTCATTTTTGGTTCGAATGGGTTTGCTCGAATCCGATTGTTTGGTTATATTCTTGTTGTTTGTTGATATGGTCATGAAACCGAGACCATTGGGTCCGTTTGGTTTTTCTGTGGCGACGAGAAAACTAGAGCCGAGACCCTCTTGGTCTCGGCAATACTTGCGGTTGTCGCTAAAAACCATTTTTGATGATTGTTATTCTCTTTTGCTACTCTTGTTATTATTATTGTTGTTGTTGTGTTGATTGAGAAAATGGGAATCGATTGTGTGACGATTATTAGTTGACGGAGATTAGGTTAGATGTGTGTCGTAGACGACCACGGGTGGTTGAAGTGGATTGCGGTGATGAGATTTAATTTGGGGTATATATTGATTTAATATGGTTTGATATAATAAGTCGAGAGGTCATGACTCGGACTTGTGACTCGAAACAAATAATAACTCAAAATAAAACATAAACAAGCTCGAAACGAGAATGACACGAGGTTTTTCATATAAGAAATAAATAATAACAAGTAATACACTTGTTGGTTTATTCAAAACAAAACTAAAGTTTTATAATAAATGAGTTATTAAATGTTTCGAGGGCACGCGAATCTAAGAATACTATTTATGAGAAAATATTTGTGTGTTGTAGTTTTAGCGTCGAGTCTCGGATTAGTTGACATTAATAAACTTGACTCATATGGTTGTCGGACTTATTGGGCTGACGAGTTCAATAAGAGCCCCATAAGCATGTCGGAAGAGATTTATTAATGGGCAATTCATCCCCATGACTTATCTAGTATGATTATTGAGTTTTGAGATGATAAATTAATCAAAGGAATTGCGAGACTTATCAAGTTGACAAACTCGATAAGAACTCGACAATTCGTTTTGCGTAACTTATCAAACCAAAACTTAGTCATACGTCCTTGCTTGCTAATTGTTTAGGTTTTAACTTTTATGTGGCGTGAGTACACTTGAGTCGTGTCATGTCACCACTACACACTCGTCGATACCAAACACTAATAACGGATATGAGAAAGAGATTTTTTTTTGGAATTTACTTGGGATGGTTTACTTTTGGAAGCTCTTACGTTGAAGACGATTTTAAGGTTAGTTTACATTATTAGGTTGTGCCGAGTCCGAGAGTGCTGATATTTGAGAGTCGCCGATTACTTTGCTTCAGTAGATCTTGTATGTGCTTTGCTTGCTTGAGGTGAGTTCTCGTAGCCCCTTTTTCATTATGTTTTACCTTGGGGGAAAATGGTACTCAATGCTTTACAAATGTTTTCATGCTGTGAATTACTGTTTTAGATGATTTTGGACATTTACGTGTGATGATGCAATTATATGCTGTGACGTGTTTGTTTGTGATTACTTGACTGCGCCACTATTAACTCTCTGCTGAGAGCCCACAGGTTATAGGTTCAGTTTGTGTAACTGTTAACTCTCTGCTGAGAGCCCACATATTATAGGTTCAGTTGGTGTAACTATTAACTCTCTGTTGAGAGCCTACGTGTTGATAGATCTATCGGGGTAGCTCCCCACGTGATATTGGTTATGAGTATGATGGACACTATAGGTTCAGTTGGCGCGACACTATTACTGTTTGGATAACATGCTTGTAATTGGTATTCATGTGCACTATTGTCCTATGTTATATTTCACAGCTCAACGGTTTTACTTTTAAACCTACGAGCTCACCAACATTATGTTGACGTTTGCTAGTACCACTTTCAGGTGGATCATTACTAAAGTATTTGAAGACACATTTATCGGAGTCAGACTATTTGATACCTGCTACCATGTTTGTCAAGATGTCAAGATTTCAAATGAGACATGCTTTTCTTTTAAATTTGGTCGAAGAAAGTTTTGTAAACTATTACTGAAATAATTGTAAGGTATGAATCTATGATGTTATGCAATGTGCCTTTCTCAGTTACATCCCGTGTTTCCGCCTTTGACGGGGTGTGACACGTACACATGAAATGATAACACCAAAGTGACAAGTTGAAACACTGATAATTTTGAATTTGTTGCCCAAAATTGATGAAGGTGGATAAGGGAGAAGTGCGTAGAAAAAGATGAGAAGATAAGGATATAGAATCAACTAATCTCTGACACAAATCATTTCATAAATCATTAAACCCAATCATGTGAACTTGTTGTGCCTCCTCGATGTACATATTTCTCTCCCCTGATGGTTACGATTTATCGGAATCAACATAATAATGTTTACGTGAAGCATTAACTGGAAGCACTTTATCATTAATCATATCAGCCCGTGAGAAGATGTCGATAAACCCAATCTACTAACAATACCATTTAAAATGTATAACTCTTTACCAACCCCCTGTATCAAAATCAACGGCTCTCTGTAGTAACCACATGTGAAGATAACCCGATATGACGAACTTGAGTGTTAGTGCAAGCAATCTTGTTGGGGAGATTGTTAGTACAAGCAGTCTCGTTTGTTTTGATTGATGACAAACATGTAACTTGATACATAACGTAAAATATACAAGTTACTTGTAATCTTTTTGTCTCAACATACATCCCACACCTCTAGACTTCTCGAGCCCTCGTATGATACAACACAGGTTCGTACATGTTTGTTTTGTGGCATTATGATCAAACCCTTAACAAACCATTTAGAATGTTTAAAATACGGGTAGGTCATTAAGTATTTTAAAAGGCTAACCATTCTACTTAGAACCTCATTTAACATTCTGCATATACAAGTACTTTTACTTGTACATCATGTTTCCTAATATTAATAGGATAAGTACACTTTAGGTGTCAAACTAACATGATACATCTTGGTAAACATATATTAGTTAAGTTAGTATATACATGCTACATGATCACTAGTATACATGTTACATACATATATACATTTACATGTTTACATTTTTATTCTTAAAATAGAAATATATACATGACATCATGACATACGTCATTTAGATATCTTTAGATATCTTGGTAGATTTGAAGAATATTTTGGAAAGATCTTTAAGCAATGAGTTGGATTGTGTAAGATCTTGGTAAGATTTGGTAAGAGCTAGCTGTCATGTCCCGGCGGAACCAAACAGCAAAGGGGACAGACCCCAGGATTTGGGTCCACCAAATCCGCGGGCTGTTTGAAAAGTTTTCCTATAAATAGTAGCCCATTGTTTACCCATTGTTTTTTGAACCCACAAGAACACACATTCTCTCCACCCTTTGCATACATTTAGATCAGTAGTAAACCATGTAGAAACACACGTTAATCACCCTTTTCATAATGATCATAATGTTACTAACTTTCATTATGTTGTAAGCATACACTCGTAATGATCCTGTGAAGCAAGCTCAGGAGATCGTGAGTCATCATCCATCACAAGCATAGTATACTTCCTGATCCACCCAGAAGGTTAGAAGATCTTGAAGTCATCATCCACCATAGCATTCCAACATATGAAGATTCAAGGACACTTGACATCCTCAATGATTGAAGACTTCTTATTCAAGAAGTTCATGTAGATTCCACATGCATATATGAAGATCCATCACAACAAGTTTAGGGGGCTTGTGATCTTCATCCATTGAAGGCTTCCTTTCAACGGAAGTTCATTTAGATTAGTCATTCATATCCATGATACATTTATGTCATGGATCATCATTGTAAACATCATTGCATCACAATCTTAACACCAAACTAGATTAGATGGTTTATGTGTTTGTGCCATAAAACACAATGTTTCTATGTTGGGCCACAAAACATAGCGGGAGTGGTTGTACCCTTGTAAAAGAACTCGACATCTAGCTTAGTGTCAGAAAAAGTATAAGCGACGACGGGAGTGGTTGTACCCTTGTAAAAGAACTCGACATCTAGCTTAGTGTCGGAAATTGTATAGGCGACGTTAGGTTGGTTCTACCTCAAACTAGAATCCGGTATTTAGCTTTGTACCAGAAAAAGTGTAAGCGACGATTGTAAGGTTTTCTCCGCCGAGAAGGGAGCTTGTTGATCTAGTGAAGTAACTCTCGAGTTGGGTACTCGGGGAGTGGAGTAGGGCGGAGAGGAGCTCCGTGACCGAACCACTATAAATCATCGTGTTCGGTTTGCGCTTTCTTTTACTTACCACTTTACTTTTATGTTTGCATTATATGTTTGTTTGTGTTGTGACTTGTTGATAATACTTATGTGACAACATGTTTAAGTTTATGCTAGTCATAAACTACACGTAACATCTTTTATATTAGAACAAGCCAAATTGGATATTTGATACAACAAGTTTTAAGTTTTTAAAACGGGAACGTATTCACCCCCCTCTACGTTTTCACAATTCGTATCAGAGCCTCGTGGCTCTTATTTTCAAAACAAATGGTTTTTAAAATGGAGTACGATCCATGTATCAAATTACCATTGAAGCGGAATATAATATGAAAAATGTTTTGCTAAGTATACTTAGAAATTTTATTGTTAAATGTTACTTTGTATACAAGCTTGAAGATGTCTTTGGAAAATCAAAAGAAAAGATTTCTTAAAAGGATTGAGTGTCAAATTGTGTGGGTAAAGCTAATTTACGAAAAACACGGTTTTTAAAAGAGCGTTTGGGATAACTATTAATCTAGTTGAAAAATCCCTTCGTAAATGATTTGATAAGTCACGTAAGTAGAAATGATACTAAAATAGGAGATATATGTATATGTCATGGAAACTAATCAAGCTTGATATACATCGTCATATTTTAACACAAAGTGACGAAAATTATTTCTCTTTTTGTGCTATGCTATATGACTACTTGTTTTGTTGTTTGCTTGTTGGTAATTGTAATTGCACTTGTTGATTTGTAATACATAAGTGTTTTTCCATGATAGTTATTTGCTTGTTTATCAATTTATTGTTTTATGCACATTAGGACAGTTGCTAGATCATGTGCACTAAGTTGGTAAACCGTTTTTGTATTACTTATAGACTTAGATATTTTTGTTTGCTTATGTTATGAGAAAACCTTGCATAACTTACTTAGGAATGAGTACTAAGTGAAACTAGTTAAGTGTCTTGAAAAATATTGTCATGCACAAACTCTCACTTAATAATTCAAGTGTTAAAATGCGTAAACATGTAGTATCTTTGAAAAAGAGTGTTTGGTACAAACAATTTGAAACAATGATGTGTTGAATTGTTATGTATTTAGGATATTATCTTGTTGTTAAACCTTTATATAAACTAACTTGACAATGCAGGACGATAACACTTGATGTTATCAATTTTTCATAATTAAGCCACTGTTTGGCTTAATGTCCATATATGGTAAGTTCAATATCCTCGGATTGATCTATATGTTGCCATGTGTAAGATCTGTGTTTTTTTTTTTAATCTATCACAACTAAGTAGTTACATATGTTTTAGGACAATTTTCGGGAATTGAACGGGTCTCGGGTATTTTGACATACTCTATGTTAAGAAATTCCATCTGGCGGAAATGGCGGAACCAAAATATGGGTTCCGTCTGTTGAATATTTTGGCTCTGCCGAATAAGGCCCAACGGATTCCACGGAACCAAATCCTTGCGTCCTCCTTTGTTATCGGTTGGTGCCGCAGAACAAACAGCTAGATTTTTAAATCTTTGTTTAAATCCCTCACTCAAGATCACTCACTTTTACCACTAGGATTCTTTTTCACTGATGTTCACTCATATTAGGATCATGACATCTCACTTACACCAATAGGATAATCATCTCTAACCATACTTTCAAATTTCACAAAAAGGATCCAAGATACCTTTCTCCATAAAGGAAGGATTCCAAAAATTTGTTCCTTGAAGTTCGTGGACCACTGAGCATTTGTGATCATTACACACATTCACTGCATCCACCTATCCTTTACTTATCCATTAACTTGATTTGTAAGTTGACAACTTCCTATCTAAACCAGATTCACAGTGTGCAAAGATATCACAAATTACAAACCCAACTTATGACTGTAGATATTATCTTGTATTCACGTATGTTGCCTCACTTGGTTAACATGTCATCCTTCAAGACAATTTACATCGAGTCATAACTCACACTTAGGTTATAGATGTAATTATCAAGTCTTGTTATCCTTTTCTCAAAGTAGGATTGACAACTTAAGTATTTCGTCCTAAATATTCAAGTAAATCTGACTTACGATTGTAGTCATTAAAAGTCATATCCGAAAGAATCAACACCCAAGTATTTTAACAACATTTGTTAAAACACTTATCCTATCACCTAAGTACACTTGTACTTTCACCATCGTCCCGTCACATTCACCTCTGTGATATATCTCAGGTCCTAAGCTTCAGATCACATCACACACTAGTTGTACCTACCTATGGATCACAAGAATTAGTCTCCATCCTTGTTGTTTTCAACATCCATAAAACCTAAGTACTTTCATAGCACAACAAACCCCTACATCACCACAATCCTTATTATCATTTGAATCCATTGAGTGCATCGCTCAAAAAGCCCTTTGTCCAAACACACGTTAAACAAACCCAACCATACTTTACCACCGATAGGATTAGAACCTTCACCATCAAATGAGCATGATGCTCACATTCATTGTTTATCAATGTTCACTAGGTTTAAGTAGTACCACAAATTATCAAAGTATTGGTAATACTTTTTCATTTGACTTTTGCATAAGTTTCATTAAACCGTGAATCAACATTTTAACAACATATGTTAAAAGCCAATCTCAACGATAACCTCATTCTCTCAAAGTGACAATGAATCTTGAGGAATATACATAAGAAACTCAAGTGAATTTCTTTTGTCTTCATCTAGTAAATTTAGGATAGGTCTATTCAACTCAAACTCTTTGGGTTCATATCTTCAATTAGGAAAACATGATGTTTTGGAAAACATTATGCCTAAGAGATCATGCATTTATTTTTCATCTTGTCAAAAGGATAATGTATATCCTATGCATCATTCCCTCCTTGCAACATGAAAGGTTGTGTTACAAGAGATTTCATTACATCTCATACTTGTTCCATGAGATAATGTGTTGAAAGATACTATATGTATCTATTTCCTTTCAAGTGTATATCATAACCAAACCTTGCTCATAACCTTATTCAAACCTTGTACATATCCACATCTCTGGAGCATACACAAGATCTATTAAAGTTGGTAACTTTACTTAGATTCTTGTTCCAAAGAACTTTCTTGAGAACGTTCTTGACATAGTCCATTATCACACACAAACACATTTCTTGATCTTAGATGATCAAATCACTTGCATAACACATACTTAAACTCAACATAAAAGATGTCACCCTTTAGATCATTCAACCTTAGATTCCAAACACAAAGATTAAAATCTGTTGACACATATTTGTCAAATTCCCGTGTATAACATGACATCTTCATCACCTTAGTTTTAATAGAAATAGGAATTCCTATCTTTCAGACATGAGAATGACTACTGGAGAACCTATTGCACTAGAAACTCAATTTAACCTAACGGTTAAATTGCTTCCAGCAGAGAAGTTGGGTATGTGGAATCACCCGTAAAAATGGTCGTGTTTAGCCTGAATTGAGCACCGCTAGTAATAGTCTCATATTCATTCTCCAACTTGAAAAATTTTTATTCCTATACTTGCCTAAAGTAAGTATTAAAAGATGATATTTTATCTTGTCTTAGGAATATTAATCAAACAAGTAGTAGATGTGATTTTTCTTAGTAAAATCACTTGCATTACACATACATGTGTTGATTACATGTTTTTGTTTGATATGATTAAGTATCTTGACATTTTCATGTTAAATGAGTAAACCTTGAAAAGGTTTTGTCTGCATGTTTATATGCTTCATGTTAACATGATTTGAATAATATTTTTTAGTTATATAATATTTCACAAGATTAATGTGTTACTTGTTAAGTCATGATATGTCATAATTGTATATGATGTTTCTATATTTGAAAGCTCGTGTCTTTTGTTGACATTCATTGAGTCTTTTCGTAGGATAGCCTTAAATGATACATGCTCCTAAATGTTATAATGATTTGCATGAATCTGTCGTCATATTTCTTTTGTGACTTTGTCACACTATTTGTTTGCCATGTATGCACCTATAATTTGTTAAAGTGCTTTTGGTATGATGAACACTTATAAGTTGTTTTATTAATCACATAGATCATTGTGTTAATTAATTGGTAAGTACGCTTAAGTGACTAAGCCTAACATCAAAATAATTTCACAATTTAGTATCTCAAACAATGTCATATGATTATTTGTCTTGATGCTATGTGGTAACTTTTTGTCTAGTAGTCGATTATTTGTTTTTGTAAGATGTTATCCTATGATATTCACATCTTTTGTCATTAAGACTTTTGGTTGATAACAAATTATTTGTTATTTCTCTTTGTTATGCATATTTTGCTTAACTGAAATCCTTTTGATGGTATGTAGATTAGTAATATGTTTATGGGATCCATTTACTTGCATATAGCTTTTGAAGCTACTAGGATTAAGTTTTAGAGGTTTGAAATTTGTGTTTGCGTATCTTTCAATCAACCTCTTCTCAAATCGCATTATTGCTTCCGCTTTCCTAAAAACATCTCTATCATCTTTTAGTTATAATAATACACCTCCCATGTGGAAACCACATGCATCATCATGCAATCATCTCGCATTGATAGAGAAGAGCTACATAACTTCGAGGATGAAGTACTTTGTATGCTAACCAACTTGCATCGTCATTCTTAATATCATACATTATGTTGAATGTCCACCAATTAAGGGGGAGAGAAATTCATTCACATAATTGTCTTTTCGCATTAAAGAACATGTACTCATGTTTCTTACATCCTCAATTACCAACATGTAGGTTTACACCATTCAATTAAAATCAGTTCACAAAACCACAAGTTTTTCAAACCATCTTAGCTCAACATTACAGTTTTACACCAATACCTAGTCAAGTGAAAAACACATCATGTGTTTGACAAACCTCTTAAACGAGAAGCATTAAGTCTCTTTAGAATTTGACTAGGATTAGTGAAACCAAACAGGTAGTTATAAGTAAATAGACCTTAGCTTGAACCTTCGTTTGATCTAAAACGACAAAACGTAACCAAATCAATTCTGATCCCACGGTACCCTTCGATAAGACGGATGGAACCAAAAATTTGGTTCCGCTTAATCCGCGAATACCTGGTTCAGTTTTTAACCATTCAAAACAGACAACCATCTCACAACCAACGAGTCTAGGATTTTCTCTCACAATTTCATTGTCTAGAACAACTTCATTGTCTAGAACACCACCATATGATCTCATTCTTTTCATTCTTGATACATATCAAGGCAAGCACGTCATTGTCAATGCCAACGATATATCAAAATCGTCATTCTCAACACGTTTGTCTAACCAACACTCTCGCATCTTATGATGTCATTTTCATCCTCATATAGGCATCTAATATTTCAAATTGTTGCATATGGAATTTTTATTCCTAAGTGATCATTGTCTTCACTTCATCTTAACTCCGTTCAAGCATATATTATGGCACGTTACATCATCTTTGGTAGATGATAATGTCATAACCTCAACCGTCTTCAAATACTCTTATAGCACTTGCTGTACATTAGAGTTTCTGAATTCATTGCATTCCATTACCTCTTTCACTAATCATCACCACCATGGATTAGCGAAAAACCTACTTGCATCAACCTTTAGTCATCCATTGAGTTATCACCACTAGTAAACCAACACCAACACTTGCACCACTCACTTTAACCCTTAATATTTCAATGTCATTTCATATCATCCTTCTAGGCTTCATTTTATAGGATTTATCATATTATATTCTTGTGATTGTAATTCTTATTAGAAGATTACACATTATGACATGGTTTGCTAAATAATCATAGTTCTCTGTCTTGAGTTGCTTGTGATTAGATCATTGATATTTTGCATCATATATATTGCATCTTATTTTTCTTTGAGAAGAAATATATTGCACTAATCCTTTCAATGTAGGTTCATCATCATATACGCTCGATCGTATATACCATACTCATCTAAGGATGAAGTGTGCATCGATTATTTTTCATCATTTATTGTAGGTGCTTCTTAACGTCCTCAAACCAGGAGGAATATCTATCAAGCACAATTATTGCATCGTCTATACACTTGGTCGTATATGACATATATGTCTTAAGACATAGTTTCTATTGTGCTATTTTTGTTTTGTAGGTTTATCTTGACGCCCAAGGGCAAGGGGGAGCTTTCGTCAAGCATTTTTAGAATGCATCATATACACGCATTGTTGTATATCACATACTAACCTTTATTTTGTAGCATTCTTCATCCTTGCATCATATACGTTCGTACCCTAGCAACGGGGAGTATTGATCAAGGGGGAGCTACAGTCATGCACTAACCTTTGTTTTTCTAGCTTTCTTATTTCTTGCATCATATACGTTGGTACCCTAGCAACGGGGAGTATTGATCAAGGGGGAGCTACAGTCAAGGGGGAGCATGCTCGCATTCTTAAGAATTCTCATTCTTCGACACACTTTTGTGTTTCGACAAATAGGAGGAGATAGGTCAACATAGTCCAACATAGCTTACCCACGTGTATCGTTGGCTATATACATTTCATTCATCATGCATTTTTCATATATTTTTTATGTTGCTTGATGTGCTCTACCGTGTACAATTTTTAAAATTTATAAACACGATTTATCCGGCTCTCTATTTAACACATACGAGCAAGTATACTCGTCCATAATAGTAAAGGTGGGTAAGTAGAGATCGTCTGTCACACCCCCAAATACCTTATTTGCAGCGGAATGGAATACCTGGGGCGTGACTGTCATAGCATCACAGTTACCGTTATATTGAACGACCTAAAGTGTCGTTTTAAAAGTACATCGTTTGATTTCATAAAACATTCAGAGTTTACAAAGTTAGGTCCCAAAAGATAATTCAAGTTTGCGGAAAGAAGTTTGTTACAAATCAAATGATAGTTTAAGTGCATAAAAATCCGGGTGAGATGCGTCGTCATCGCGACTCTATGACAAGTCCAAAATCCGGTCATGATGAGAATGCCTTAATTACCTGAAAATACATTTCTAAAAATGGTCAACAAAAATGTTGGTGAGTTCATAGGTTTATGTAAATGAAATGTTTCTATGGTAACCACAAGTATAAAGTGAATGCCAAAAATGTCACATAAAAATAATAATACATTAGCTCTTAAGCTCATGACCCCGAAGCTAGACTGAAATGAAATGCCCCATCTGAGTGCTTGCCAGTCACTCTAATATGATAGAAATGAAATGCGTTCGTAGACTAGTTAGCGCTACCAACCCCGAACGGATGAGTCACCCTCAATAGATCTAGTCACTTACTCTCGCTTGCTCACAATTAACGGTTCATGATTTCCAATAGGGGACTTTAATCTGGGCAAATGATGTAACTTAAGCAATGTAAATGAGTTTGATACTTTGGTCCATATGAAAAATGGTGCAATGTATTCTCCCCCGAGAATTTAGAAATTAAATAATTAATTAAAACGGGGCTATGAAAACTCACCTGATGCAACAACAACAATGACAGTAGTGAATATGCTAAAATGAGGCTCGGTCTCTAACCGCAACCTAATATGAATGATATGATCTAATGTAAGCAATGAAATAATGCTACACATGCAAATACGTATGTTATCGATACCACTCGTGAATTTTGAAAATAACGTTTATCGTCGAAAAATATATTTTTGACGTCTCGTTAAGTTATAAAATACTTTTCGTGTAAATATGTTGAAACGATACTCCACGACCGTCGTTTTGGTGATCTATCGATAAATATAGTGTTTTCGTCGTAAAATAGCATTTTTTTGTAACTTGAAAATATGACCAAATGGCCTCGCAAAACTAGCCATAAAAGGGTGTACGTTAAGTGTTAGGACATAAGCTTGACGTTTTTAGAAACCTTATAACATTATCTTGAATTCATATCTTTGTCATTTTGATCATACGCGTCACGATCAATGAGAAAAACGGCTCTCAATATGGTGTCTTGTAAAAACAGTTTTTATACTTAGAATATTTTCTAATAGAAGCTGTTAAAATGGTTTAATGAATCGTCGGTTTTCAAACGTTTGTATCTTGGTCGTTACAAGCTCGTTTTCTACGTTCTTTATATCCACGGTTTCGTGTTAATATGAAATAACATATTTTCAGTAGGTCGGCTCTTCTAGATCACGTCTAACGCCTCGTTTTAGTCGTTGAATCTCGGAAAACAGCATGTGAAATTTTCAGAAAATGGTTTTTTCGTCGTCAAACTTAGAAATAACGTATCTTTCTCGTCGTAAGCTCGTTTTTGCTCATTCCAACGCCCACGGTTTCGTTTTTGAAGGTACTTTCTAAATATTTAAGCCAAAATAGTCCAAAGTTTACTGAGTTTTCCAGATTTCGTGAAAATGGACAGAACCTTTTCTATTGTTTGTAAAAATCACTTTTCTAGTTCAAGACTTGTTTGTATCACTTCCAATCAACACCACAACTAGTCTAAGCCTACCATACACCTTCTTAGGGTGTCATGGGTTCCTAATCTTCACCAAAAATGGTGGATCTCATGAGGTTACTAATAAAACCTATAGATCTATATTTTTGAGAGAAAAAAATAAACAATAAGTGGTATCAAACATATGTATAATTGCATGATTAGTTACTAGAACTTGAAAATAGATCAAATGAGAGTATAAAAGATTAAAAAGATTTTGTAGATACTTACTTGAAGATTTGATGATTTTTGAAGCAAATACTTAAGTTACTTTGAGGTTTTTATCTCAAAACCTTAACTAGTAACACTAATGGGACTTGAAAATAGCTTGATCTTGAAATGTTTATGGATTTTTTCTTGTTTCTTGATCTTTGGCCGACCACACAAAGGAGTGGGAGAGAATGTGAGTTTTGCTAGTTTATTTGATATACTTGAATGTGTAAATGAAGATATGTAAGTAATATATTTCTATTAGTAGAAACTTTTGTCAAAACACTCAAGTGGATTTGGAGAAATTGGGGGGGGGGGGGGGGGGTGGGGGGGAAGGGGCGGCATTTGGGGAAAGGATGGGGAGGGAGGTTGCTTGTGTAAGTAGTGAAGACTTTAGGTGTATATTAGTTAGATATTATGAGTTTTAGATGATACCGTGTACCGAGTTAGCTAGAAATGAATTTTAACGGTACAAAATAAAATATGACGACGTTGTAAAAATTATGAAGTCACATTTCTGATAAGAGTCGGGTGTTAAAATAATTGTCGTGTTGAGATATCGCGAACCGACGTAGTTATAGGCGTTTACCGAAAAATATAGCAAATGGTTTCAAAACACCGGGTAAATTAATAATATAATTTTTATATCATTATTTTGAGTATGAAAATATATTAGGATCATAGTCGGGAGTGTCGGGTATATTATTCGTAGTAAAGACTGAGTGGTAACGTTTATTTAATAAATAACCATACGTTAATGGAAATTGTGCAACCCATGCATGACCTAATATGCAGACGATGTTACTGATGATATGTAGAATACTCTAGTCTATATGACGTGTCCTTAATGATGTCTCATGAATTCGCAGCTAAACCCTAACGGTTACGCGAATTTTTAATACCCGTAAATGATGAACTCAAATAAGTACATTTTATTACTATCATTTATCCTATTAATTTGACTTGTTTTACTATATTATGTATGAGGATTGATACTTAATCGTTTACTTTTGTAATTCTCAGGTAAAAACAAGCATTTGGTGAAACTTAGCAATTTTGGACTGATTATGGAGCAAAACATGCATAAAGTTAAGAGTCTATTGAAATGAAGAAGATCAAGACTAATCTGCTCCAGATGCGCCGCATCTCACTCATGACATGCGCCGCATCTCTATCAAGATATCACCAGATACGATCCAAGATACAAGAGGACATGCGCCGCATCTAATCATGGAGTTACGCCGCATCTTCTGGCGGTGTACGAATATTCCTGAATATTATAATCTTGGACCCCACGCGAAGTTAAGTACATGCGCCGCATCTACTTAGTAGATGCGCCGCATCTTCCCTCAGACAGAAACTATAAATACCCCAAGGCCAGACGAATTTCGTGTGCATTATCAGAGTTTCGAAGACCGAAGCAGAAAAACCCTAGGACGAATTCAGTCAAGAAGGCAGCACAAGACACACCAAACGAAGATACAAGAGCTGTAAGAAGGTGCTGCATGTGTTTAATTCATTAAGTAGTTTTGTTTTATTGTGTTAGCAAACTTTAATTCATCAGGATTGGTGGCTTGTGTAATGTGACAACGAAAGATTGCACTCCCTTTAATACTTGCTTTCCCATCAATTAAAGTTTATATGTTGATGTCTTTGGTTACTACTTATTAGTGCATTGATAACCTCTGTGTTTATTAGTGGCTTGCGGGCATTTGACTGCGGGACATAATGTGGCTCCCACGGTTATTACTAAATTGATCACTTAGGAATAACTTTTAGACATAAGTAATCATTAAGGGTTTACTCGCCGATAAGATTAGGACCAACGAGAAAGGGTTAACTACATACACTTCATATAAGGCTATCAATAAAACAAGTGACAATCTACTTAATCATAAGGACAGCCCTCTTATTGTCTCGAGTATTTATCTGTGTACGTGTGTGCTACTTGCTGATTCGTGCCTATTGGTTTATTTTATTATTTAATTGCAAACAAATCGTGCCAGTCTCTCAGGCTGAAACCCCCTTGCGTTAGGATATTAAAATACTAATTAGAATAACGAGATAATACGTTCCACTCCTAGTGATCGACACTCTACTTACCATTATATTCATACTGACCGGGTACACTGCTCGTTAAGTGTGTGTGTTATTGATAAGTCGGCTAAATATAAATTTAAAACTTGAGTAGGCATTAAAACTGCTAAAACTATACTACGACACGCATACGCATCAGTAAACCTGGTTTACGTACTAATGAATAGTGACCATGAATAGTGATTTCCCTCCGGAAATAAATAGTGTTTCATGAATAGTAAAACTTTTGAAAATATCTCAAAGTCGCAAACTGACTTCAAAAATGATGAATAGTGAAATGGTGAATAGTAGTCGATGAATAGTAATGATGAATAGTAACCCCATAAATAGTAAATTGTCGAGGTTTGGAAAATGACCTGAAATTACGATTTGTCACAGTCGTCCACCCTAAAAGGAATTCAGTCCCTGAATTCAATTGGTGTTGATCTCTGGAGTGGACTTGGTGAAAAGATGTGGGTATTTGAGCCGCATCTGGTCTTCCCACTACCAAGTAAACTCAGGACCTCTTCGAGAATTCCAGCGAACTTTAACAATAGGAATTCGACTCTGCTTTAAACCGTTTGACGTCACGGTCCATGATTTCTGTTGGTTCCTTCACGAAATTGAGCTTATCGTCGAGTTGAATTTCTTCTAATGGAATTACAAGTGATTCATCTGAAAGACACTTCTTAAGGTTTGAGACATGAAAGGTGTTATGTATGTTGCTGAGCTCTGACAGAAGCTCAAGTCTGTATGCCAGTCAGCCGATTCTAGCTACAATCTTATGTGGTCCAATATACCTAAGATTCACTTTCCCGTATTTTAAAAATCGTATCATGCCTTTCCACGGTAAGGCTTCCATCATAGCTCGATCTCCAACTTGAATCCTAATGGTTTGCTGCTTAGGGATACCTAATCCCAATGATTTGTGTCATGTACCGACTAACTTTTCTATCGTTCTCTTGTCGCTTGTAACTGATTCTTGACTTATAAAATTTTCCTTTGTTGCTTCACAATTAAATCCTAGACGAGTGAGTTGGACTTTTTCAAATTTTTGTTCTGTCGTTAGGTAATTGGTACTTCGACCATAAGGTGCCTTAAAGGTTGTAGTCTTTGTATTCGAGTGACGGCTATTGTTGAAGGTGAAATCTGTCAATGTCAAAGGATTACTCCAAACAGTTCAAAGTTGATTTTATGGCACTGAGTACGTCCTATAGTGCTTGGATAGTTCTCTCCAATGTTCGTTGGTCTGAGGATGGTAGAGCGTGTGTATATATGATTGAAAAAAGAATATCTTAAAGGAATTGCCGGTAGTTTGAGAAGTATCGTCTATCCTTTAACAAGTGTATTTGAATTTCGTACAATGTGTCTCTGATAGGATCGTTTAGCTCGAGGTTGTTTAGACCTCATGTAGGGATTAACAATAATAATGATTAAACACATACGATGCACAGCGGAATAAGGACAAACTAATCATTATTATTGAACAAAGTTTCTCGTCATCATCTCTACTCTCTAACAATACAATCACCAAACCTAGGCATCCATTGTAGGAACTTGATGCCTAGAACCCGACCTATACCTTTTAGTCGACTACATTATAACACACACATATAAAACTAATACCCTGTATCTCTTTATATAATAGAGATACCTAGGGTTTACAAAGGATATTCCTAGAATAATAAAAGATTTCCTGTAATCTTTTCTTCTTTGTGAAGTTTCATCCTTTGTCTCCTTTAGTCCTTCATCTTTCATATTTTGTCAATATCAACTCATATTTAATTCCTAACAATCTTTCCCTAGTTGATTTGACAAAACCAACGACCAATGAAAGATGATCTTCCCCTTAATCCATGCATATCATCAAGGATCTTCAAGCTGCAATCTTCAATATAAATCTTCTTCCCCTTTTTGTCATCATCAAATAGGGGACAAAAATATGCAACCTTGATCATTACACCACGAATCAATATCACATGTCCAATCCATCATTCCGATGTTTCAAATTACCCACCATTATGTTTTTCGCACTAAAAATGAACTTGAAACAGTAGAAATCAAAACCATTAGTAGCAATATTAACTAGCAGTAGAAAAACCTTCACCTCGATGTAGTATAACCTCGATTTATTGAAGAAGAAAACTAACCATTACCAATTCGATGCAGAAGTAGAATAACCCAAACTCATGTCTTAAATATAACTGCGAACGTATACCCAATCCGATGTATAGGGATATCGCAATCCCTTGACAATAATGAACACTGAGCACAATAACGTAACTCCTTCAAGTGTTCGTCAATTCGTAGATATAATAAGAACATAAACCCAAGTAATTCCACTTTACCTTCAAATAAGTAACGAATAACCTTCATCACCAATAAATAAACGCCATAACACAAATCCAAAAATCCCTTGTGTGTGTGTTTCTTCCCCTGTGTGTGTGCTCAATCTCCAATCAACAACTAATACGCTTCCCCTCACTTTTAGAATTTCATGCCACCACGATCAGTACAATGTAGAACGAATATAACATGAACAGTACAAACCCGAGATGGTAGCAGTACTAAGTTATAAACCCAACAGTACTAACTAGCGAAGCCAGCAGTACAAACTGCTACGTATGAAGCAATAAGCAGTACTAACTGTTCAAAGAGCAGTACTAATTTCAAAGTCCAGCAGTAGAAACTGGAAGAGCAGCAGTACAAAAATTATTTTCGTCAGATGCCTTTGCGTACAGACATCTGTTACATCAGTAGCTTCATCAAGAATAATAAGCGACAAAAGTGAATTGAAAAGCACCAAACCCACATGCTCTTAATTACGCTGGCCCCACACTGATCTCACGTTGACCATCATGAGAAGCAAATTAATTGATAACCACTGAGCAATTATAATAATCTTTTCTTCAGCCCACAATCGATTATTTAATACTACCTCCGTATTTATTCTTCACAAGTCAACAGCCCCACTTATAACATTCGACCAATTAAAGTTTGTTTTCTCCGACCAATTAAATATTAAAGCAGTACGAGGTAAGTTTTAATTCACGATGTTAACAACGAACCATAAGCGACAAATGAATTAAAGATCAGACCACTTTTTATCTTGTCGCCACATCAATTTAACAGATCGATACAAAACAAATTAAATCTGTTCATACCTTGTAACAGCCGGTTCGTACCTTTATCAAGACTGCTTCTTTTCGACAGTAAACCTTGTTTAATCCCACGATCACGAGCCCCTAGTCTCTGATACCACATCATAGCATGAGCTCCTTGTGTTTGATGTATACTTTGAATGATGTCTAGTCTAGCACGCGGAATTTACTAGCTAGCACTTAGAAGATTTGTTTGTTTTTGTTTTGTATGAATGAATTAACAATGAATGAACAAAGAACAATATACTTCAACTTCAACTATTCAATATTATTATGAATAATACGAGTACTCTTAATTAGTACTAAGGTTTACAACCTTGAATCTCTATGAATGAGTCGTTCTAAAACTTTAACCTAGGCAATCCTTTTATAGACTAAGGATTCCTTTACAAGATAACTATCAACCTAATCGTATAAGATATACACAATATCTTTTCTATAATTATCTTTTACAAAGTCATAAACCGTACTAACTTCCATCTTCAACAGTACAAACTGCTCTTGTCTTCAAAACTCATTAGTTGTACTAACTTCCATCTTCAGCGGTACTAACTGCTTAAGCTTAATTCCTAACAATCCTCCCCTAAACTTATGATTTCTTCCCAAATCACTAAGTTTCTTCAAATTAAGCTTCATCTCCTATATGAGGGATTCTTCCAAACACCTTTCATAACTGTCTCTTACTACTGATCTTCTTTTGTTCTACAAGGTTGAAAATCTTTGTTACCAATATTTCAGCCATCTCAGAATCTTCTTCAACCCTCATTTTTGTATATAACATAGACGTTAAAACACTTAATCTGAGTGGATAATCCTTTTCCATTAACATATAGATTTCTATGCCATCCTTAGTAGAAACTCTGTGTACTCCACACGTATCAAATAACTTCCAAGAGACATTTTCAACTTGTGCTTGAAATCCCCACATTGATTCTCCACTATCAGGTTCATAAATCCTCTTCAGCTGCACCCATAACTGTTTATCTTTATCTTCAAGTGGATCTTGAACTCTGAATTTTTCTTTTTACTTAGATCTTCATCTCTAAGAATCATCATAGCATGAGCTCTTACAATAAAATCAGAATCTAACAGATATTGTAGTTTCTCATTGAACTCCTCCTGATTAACTTCTTCAGATCTTGTTCTATCCATGAATTCAGCAATGTTCCTTACATCATCTGCAGCCATCTTTCTTGCTAATTCTGCATCTTGAGTAATCTGAGCTTGTTCATTAGCAAAATCTTTTTCAATCATCTGCCTTGCAACTTCTACATCACAATCTATCTGAGCTTGAGTTTTTGGTTTTATTTTCTTGAGCCTTTCTAGTTCTTGAGCAGCAGCAACTTCTTCAGATGTCATTGGCTTCTTCCCTTTTGCTGATCTTTTTCTTTCATACTCTGTCTCAGCAGTATCACCAGTTGGAACTGTCTCATGCTCTGTCTCAGCAGTTGGAACTGCTTCAACAGTTTGAACTTCTTTAGCTTCTTGAACACCAGTCTGAACTGTTTCATGTGTCTCAGCAGTTTCTTCAACACCTATGTCAACATTATCTGAACCCATATCAAGTTGTTCCTCTTCTTCATCATTTTGCCTCCCCTGAGAACCTGATCTATCTCCTTTGTCTTTATCTGATTTCCTCCCCTGTTTGGAAGAATCACCATCATCACCATCTGAATCATCTGAGTCATCTGAATCATCATCCAAAACTACCTTTGCCCTTTTCTTCTGTAACTGTTCTTCAAGCTTCTTCACCCTTAAAGTCAATTTGTTGTAGACCTTAGCAAAGTTTCTCTTATGAGCCTTGAGTTCCTCCTTATTGGTCTTTAGCTCCTCTTCTAAAGTTTCAACCTTTGCAGCTAACTTGGTACATAAAGCCGTCAATTCAGTTTGTGAAGAACTACCCTCATCACTTCTAACTGTGTGGCCTGTTAGAAGCGGTGAATCATGGGGCAAGGATCTAGTCTCCACCCTAGTTTGACTAGGTTTAGACCTTCTCCTATAAGTTGTGATGGTTGGTTGTTGGGTTGTTTCAGGTACTTGAGTGGATGTGTGATGGGGATCAGTTGGTTGTACTGAACCTTCACCCACTTCAGTTTGAAGCATTTCAGGAAACAATGGAACTACTACTCCATTAAAAAGCCTACTAGCCATAGCCATGTTTTGAAAAACTTTTGATTGAAGGCTAGGAGTAGCAAAAGTTTCTGTTGGTTTTGTAAGCATGTATGTCTTTTTATTCAAAAGAGTTTGAACAAACCTTGGGTACATTAGAAACTTGGTTTTGCTGTTGACATTTGATGCCATACCCTCAAAAATAAATTTTGAAAAGTTAAAAACCTTGTTTGTAGACAGACAAATGAGAGCAATAGCAATATTGCTACTGAACTGCTCCCAAGCAGTCTTTTTAGGACTCAAACAATGTAAAAGAGTATGTATCAAAAATCTCCATTGAGGTGAGAAACATCCTTTTTGAAAAGTTAATTTGTGTTTGGATGTATCATACCTCATTCTGGTAAGTTCATCCCATATTTCAGTGTTGTGCATAGTGTGGATACCATCTGAGTCTTTTAATTTAAGATGTCTCCTAAGTATAGACTCGGTAACAACAAAAGATACACCATCCACTTCAGAATGAATTTCTAAGTCTCCATCTTCACTAGTCAAGACAGTAGCATTCTGCCAGAACTGTGTGATGTGAGAGACATAAAGAGTAGGAGATACGGTTAGAGCATACCTTATGTGAGAGTGGTTTAGAAAGTCCACAATCTCATAAAACTTTGATCCATCTCCTTCCTCTGTTTTCTCTAGAAACGCAACCTGATTGTGACGCTTAACAAATTCCAATTCAGCCATTTTTAGTGATGAAAAATGAAAGATTATAGCGATAAGATGATCGTATAAAGTGGAATTGAAGTTTTATGTAGCCTATTGGGGTTTATAGGTACTGTTTAGGGTTTTGCGAAATATGCGTATGAGATAAATTATCTTGAGAAATAGAATAAATCAATTTATGGTAAAAAGATAATTATCTTCTAGAAAAATCCCTATAAGTATCTTAAGAATAACTGTTTTCCCCCAACGGCTATAAAATTAATTACTGACAAATTTTTACAACGGCTAGTTGAGCCGTACTAACTTTGTACTAACCGTACCAACTGTTGAAAAAATTTTGTTGAGCCATATGAACTTATTGAAAAGGATTTTTAAAATACAATGGCTCAAACATAGTTTTTAGCAAACTATCGGCTATCAACGGATTTGATATGTCTTTACCAATAGCCGTTTGCTTTGGACTAGCCAACTCTTCACAGTTAGATATGGTGAGTTGATAACCATACAGTTTTTGGTAAATTGTCAACCATTAACGGATTTGATTAGTCTTTACCAGAAACCGTTTGCTCTGGATTAGCTGGTTCTTATGTGGGTTAGACATGGTGAACCAATAACCATTTGTTGTATGCAAAGATCACATACTAATCTCCAGAACACCATTTAGTCCAAAACATCAAGCATTCATAATTCCTTGGTGCTTTTTCTCCAATCCTGCAATTGTTAGTCCAAAAACAAAGAAACAAGATACAAAGAACTTGTCTCACTATATAAAACTATATGACTAATATTGCACAAAACAAGAAAAATTAATTTCCTTGTGGTACCCAATCCATAACAGACTTAGGCTTTCATCTTGCATCAACATAATTCATTCTTTTCAAAACAATTTTAGCACCATTGGGTTTGATGGGTATCCAAACCCAACATGCTGATGCATTCACTCCAGTACCTATATTTCCCTTAGCAGTGTTTTTATTCACACCAGTACCAATTACTCTGCTAGCAGTTGGAACTGCTGGCATGGTAGTTGTTACCTTGGGTTTCCAAACTTGGTTTTTCACCACTGCTTTGTTTTGAAATGGTCTCTTAACAGTTGTTGGTGCTGATTTGAAAAACGTTTTTGCACCTTGAACTGTGGGTCTTGGGTGAACAGGTCTAATAGGTCTGACAGGCTGAACTGCTGGTCTAGCAGTTTGAATTGCTTTGGGTCCAGACCATAAAAGAACTGATCTAGGTATCATTCTATCATTCCTAGGAAAAGATTGAGGTTTTGCTATGCTCAACCTATGATTTGTATATCCAGACACCCATTTATCACAATAATCTGCAAGATGGTCAAAGCTACCACAAGAGTAACAAGCTTTCCTATACCAGACAAAATCATCTCCTAATTGGTGAGATTTGAGGCCATTCCAATTCCTTTGGTTACCTCTTGGCTTGTTTGTGGTTCTATACATTTCTGCATACCTAACTGTTGGTCTAAAAGGTTTTGCATTTGATCTAGGCCTAACAGTCTTAGGTTTAACCATCTTTGGAACCTTTGGTTCCTCCACTTTAACACTAACAGGCTTAATCACAGCCTGATCACACTCATCCTCAGAAGTCCATTCCTCTATGGTTGGAGAATCTGATTCCTTAGTTGAGGACCTATCAGAGGACACCTTGTCCTCAGATAGTGATTTATCACTAGAACTCTCATACACAGGTTTATCAACTACATTCTCTTTAGTTTGAGGACCATATTTTAGCTCAGGTAATTGAAATTCAGGTAGTCCTGTGTGTTCTAAGTCTATGCCTGGGGGTGTTGGAATTCCTCTATAAGGAGGTGGAACTAACTTGTACTCTATGCCTGACTTAGCTTTATTTAGGATCTGACATTCAATTATCTTTTGAACACCTTTTGATGTGTATTCTAGTGTATCTACACTCATCTGAATGTTCTCCTTAGCTTTCTTAACCTGTTCTAGCTCATGTTTCAACACACTTATTTCATTCTCTCTAACCATTAAGTCTCTCTTAACAACAATCATATCATCAGAAAACTTAGACTCATTACTTTTATAATGAACAATCTGTTCTTCTAACACAGCTAAAGCCCTCTTATGATTTGCTAAGTTAAAAGCAGTTTGGGTTAGCTCTACTATTTGGTTCTCACATCTTTTCTTAAGTGTTTCTAATTCTTTTAAAGCTTTACAAGATTTAGAACATTTAGAAACTTGTATCTCAGAGTCTGAAAATGCCATGAGAGCAATCTCTGTAGATGCTTCTGCTTCCTCCTCTGCAATGTAACTCCAGTCAAACCCTAAGCCATCAATGGCAACCATGGCTTTTGAGCTTGAGTCTGTAACTTCCACCACTCTTGACTTGTTTCCAAAACCTATGCTCTTTCCATCTTGTTGTCTTGGCAGTCTGCATTCCCTTGAGTAATGACCTTTCTTGTGGCAATTGAAACACTCAATCTTTGACTTGTCATACCCTGCAACATCCTCGCTGTTTATGACAATCTTCTTGCCAGTCTTCTTCAAGAATCTCTTAGCTCTCAAGCTGAGAAGAGAGAGCTGCCACTTGATATCCATCTCTTCAATATCATCTTCATCAATTTCTTGAAGATCTCCATGAGTCAACATAGTACCATTGTGCTGAGTAGTCAAGAAAGCACAATAAGTATCTTCATTCAACAGCCCATTAGTACTGCTTGAGGTACCAGCAATACCAATATGTGAACTAGCAGTACCAACTGCTCCAGCCACTTGAACTTCTTCATCAGGACTTGAGGAACTGGGAGTTGATACAAAGGCCAAATTCCCTGAGCTTAAGCTTGAGCTTGATCCAGCAGACTTCTTAACATCATGTTCAACTATCTTGAAGTTGCTATAGAGATCCATTAAGCTCATGGAATCTATATCAGGCTTTTTTTTCCATACAACCACATGCATAGCCCATTCAGTTGGTAGACTCCTGAGAAATTTGGAGTTGAGATCTTCCTGAGGCATCTCAATTCCTAGAACAGCCAGTTGACTCACTAGTTTTTGAAGCCTATTAAACATATGATCTAGTGACTCGTTGGTTGTTGCTGTGAAGTTCTCAAACTATTGCTTGAGAAGGGTCTTCTGAGATTTCTTGGTGGCTTCGTTCCCACCATATCTTGCAATAATAGCTTCAAAAAGGGTTTTAACACACTTAAACTTGCTAAAATTCAACAACTGATCATTGGGTATAGTCATCAGAAGCAAACTTCTCGCCTTAACATCATTCTTGTGTTGTGCCTTCTCTTCAGTAGTGGTTGGCTTTGTTTGCACCTTAGTTTCAGTGACACCCTCAACAACGGTTGTTGTAGTTGTAGGTTTGAACGAATTCCCATCCTCAATAATCTCCCAGAGAGTATAATCTTGAACTTAGAAGAACTGCTCAATTCATAATTGCCACATATCGAACTCATTAGGTTTAAGCATTGGAAGCTAGCAGCAATATTAGTCTGACTTGTAGTTGTCTCCATGTCCATCTTCTTCTTAAACAAATTCGTCTGGATCTTCTAAACCAAAGTATCAGCAACCTGGCTCTGATACCACTTGACCGGATCTACACACACTCCTTGTGTTAGATGTATACTTAGAATGATGTCTAGTCTAGCACGCGGAATTTACTAGCTAACACTTAGAAGATTTGTTTGTTTGTGTTTTGTATGAACGAATTAACAATGAATGAACAAAGAACAATATACTTCAACTTCAACGATTCAATATTATTATGAATAATACGAGTACTCTTAATTAGTACTAGGGTTTACAACCTTGAATCTCTATGAATGAGTCGTTCTAAAACTTTAACCTAGGCAATCCTTTTATAGACTAAGGATTCCTTTACAAGATAACTATCAACCTAATCGTATAAGATATACACAATATCATTTCTATAATTATCTTTTACAAAGTCATAAACCGTACTAACTTCCATCTTCAACAGTACGAACTGCTCTTGTCTTCAAAACTCATTAGCAGTACTAACTTTCATCTTCAGCCGTACTAACTGCTTAAGCTTAATTCCTAACAGTCTCGACTAATTCCATGATGATAGGTTCGTCGGAAAGGTGTTATCGGAAGGATGAAGCTTATGGTAACAGTTTCTGATTCCTTGTGTCTTGTGCTAACTAATGTTACGACACGAGTCTCCCTTCGCTCACGGTGCTTAGTCTTTATTACTAGGTCTCTATTGTTCAACAATATTTCCCTAGGTTTCCTTTATCAAAATTTTCCATGCTATTGTTTGTCAATTACAAGGTTCTAAGTGTATGAAGTGTGGTGGTTGGCTTTTAAAATTTGACTCGATATGGAGGGTCTTGTTAGAGATCTTCCTCTAAATAAATACATTTACGAGTTTGAGTAATGAATTTTATAATTTGAATAAATGAATCCACAAGTTTGAATAAACGAAATCTTCCTCTCAATATAGAGTGTTCTGTTTGAAACCTTTTTCTGATTAAATGAATTCGCATGTTTGAATAAATGAATTTTTATGTTTGAATGAATAAACCTTTCTTTCGATACGGAGGGTTTTGGTTGAAATCTTTCTTTGAACAAATGAATTTACAAGTTTGAGTAAATGAATTGTGCAAATTGAATAAATGAATTTTATAAGTTTGAATGAATTTCTAAATTTGAACAAATGAAATTTCTCTCTCGATATGAAGTGTTTTGTTTGAAATCTTTTTCCTGAATAAATGAATTTTTCAAGTTTGGATAATTTCAGTGGTTATGCAAGATTGGACTGTTTTCAAATACGACCCAAGGTTTTATAGATAGGTTTTCGACATGATGTGGATAGGAATGTTTTAGCAAAGTTTGGTGTTATATATTTCTTAACGCTTAGTAGTTTTGTCAAAGGCTGACCATAAGGGATTTATTTGCCAAGATAGATACTTCAGATAAATACTTTCCTACAAGGTATATGATTTGTATAAACGCACTTTAAAGAAAATTTGTTTGAATTGAAAGCGTCAAAAATGATAAAACAGTCGGGTATGTATGTCTGCATGGATGCTTAAATGTCTAACGTTTCATTTCTGGTGTTGAATAATGCCTATAGGTTAATCTTGGGTCAGACTTGTAGGTATGTGCATCCAACTTACTTGGTCCTTTCTAAACTGGATCATGACTTAGGTTCGTTGTCCTACTTGGTCTAACTAGTACTTCTGAAATGATAAGATTTGGTGACTATGCCAAAGATAGTGATTTGGATTGCCTCGTGAGATCTTATGTTTTCCGTTGCGATACGAATCAACTTACTGTATATTTCTAGTCCTTGTTTGTGGTTCCGAAACCCTTTCGTTGTTTTCTTACGTCATGAATTTCTCCTCGTAGCTGAAAAGTCTCTCCTAGGAAGGTCAATGGTGAAGATCCAACTTAACGGTTAAGTGAGTAACCAGCGGTGTAGGTATATAGAGAGGGTTTGTCAAAAGAGATGTTTATGAAGAATTTACTTGTTTACAAAGCTTAACTTTTTGGGATGTTTTGAATGAAGATTGTTATTAGAAATTTTGAAAAGATAATTGTTTCCTTCATGGCATAATCCTTCCTGAATTAGACATAGGTGATCAGGCTATGTATAATTGAGGACTAATGATGCGATGCTCGGTTTAGTCAAGGTAACGTTATGTTTCTCAAAAGTTTTAGATGGTGTTCAACGTGTTGTTTGGTAGGATGGTAGTCCGAATTTTTGTTTTAACAAGAAAAATCGGTTCGCATGGAAGTAAATAGTTGGTAGAATACTAGTAAATCAATTTATGAGGTGATGGTAATATAACGTGTTTTAAAAATCCTGTGTAATAATTCCCTGAGATGGTAGTAAAATAATTTGGGGTGAGGTTATATGAAACAGTTTTATAAAGCGGTGGTAGCATATCTTGTATTAAAATTATGTAAAATAGTTCTATAAAGTGGTAGTGAAATAGTTTGGGATACATTCTGCTGAATAGGTTATAGGATGTGTGAGAATCTTGCGGAATAGTAACAGTCTATAGTCAGAGACGAATTTTTCCTAGCTCCTACTAGGATAGCGGTATGTTGTTGCGAAATGATTGAAAATTGGGCAAATGGAATAGGAATTGATATAAATGAAGGTTGTGATTACTGTGGAAACGATAAAATATGGAGATTACATTATATAGAAGAGTACATGATACAACGAGGTTACAAGAAAGTACTTAAGATAGACTACTTAAAGAAATACAACCCTAGCGGGCTCCATCTATGGTTTACTGTTAAGGCAGAAATTCCTTGTTCTTATCCATTGTCATTGTCTTTGTTGTCTTGAACGAGCTTCGCACTTCAATGAGCTCTTCCCTCATTATGGTTTCTCAGCTCTGGGAATTCACTCTTGAAGTGTCCAATTATTCCACACTCATGGCAGGTTACCATGACTTTCTGGCTAATTACGAGGGTGGGAGCCTTGCAATCCTTGGCTTTATGCCCGACCTTTTGGTAGTTTCCACATTGAGTGGGGAAAGGTCCATTGTGGTGAAATCGACACTTAATGCACTTGGGTAGAGTCCCTGCATATCCTTTCTTTTGATTTGGCCCAGCAGCAAAGGCCTCCACCACTTCTTGTATCTTAGGTGGTTGTTGGGTAGCATTAGCACCCTGATTGTCGTCCCACTTTCTCTTGTTGTGGTTGTTGTTCCATTTTTGTTTGTTGTCATTACTGTTTCCTATGGTCTTGGTGCGAGCTATGTGTTCCTTTGCTACGATCGTCGTATGGATAGATTTAAACATGGTATCAAGTTCTAATGAGGCGACCAACCTACGGATTTTAGGGGAGAGTCCCCCAATATACCTCTCAAGTTTCTTTCTTTTTGGTTCATCCATTGCAGGGCCTAGTCGTGCTAATTCGTAAAAACGTTTAGTATATTTGGCAACATCATCTCCTACCATGGTAAAGTCTAGGATTTCCTGTTCCATTGCTTGTACTTCGCTTCTTGAACAATATTCTAAAGTCATCATCCTTCTTAATTTTTCCCAAGAGATTGAGTAAGCAGCATTGACCCCTACTATCTGAACATGTTTAGTCCACCATTCCTGGGCATGATCCCGAAAAGTGCATGTGGCGAACATAACTTTGTCTTCCTTGCGGCAGTCGCCACTTTGAAATATTGTTTCTACTTCTTTGAACCATTTGTAAAATCCCTTCGCCCCTTCAGTTCCGCTAAAGGTGTGGGGGTTGCAATCCATAAATTCCTCAAGGGTAAGATTTTTGGCGAAGGTTGCGGCTATGTTCTTGGCAATGATTGGCTCAACGGTGGCTTGTGTCATGTCTGGAGTGGCTTGCTTTAACCTAACTTCTTCAAAATCATAAGAGACCATGAGAATTTATAAGTAATAAAGATCATCATACTCACATATACGCAACCATGACATGTATAAGTGGAGTGAAATCGCGACGAGATGAAATCACGAAATATCATAAATATAATCATAACACACGTGGATATATAAAATGAAAATTTCGGTCTACATGGACCGATATCATAGATAGCACAACCATATCCATATAGTAGAGTCAATACTTGGTGATTTCATTGTACAACAATCAAAATACTACAAGTTTCTTTGTACTATGCCATACATCCCGTGGCTAGGATAATAGTAAAAGCTAGTAAAGATATAAGTCTAGTCTAGAAGCTTCCTGGTGTCTCTCTGAGTGAATCCAGGGTTGTGGCATCATAGGGTTGGGATGAGTCTTGAAGTGGGGTCTGGAGTTGTGCATCGATCATGTCCGAGATAGTGTAGATTCCAAACCATTCTTGAGGAATCTGCTGATGTTCCTGTTGAGTCGGTGATCTTGGTATTATCCACAAGGTGTCATCTAGTTCCTGATACGTGGGATGGAAATGGGGAATGACAATGGTGGTAGTGGGAAGGCAGGGGCAGTCTCCTGAATCTCAAAAGTCTCGGTGTCATATCTGGTAGTATCTTCTAAGTCCGGCTCAGGTGGTGCTAATACCTCAAATAGGTGGAAACTATCATCCAATAGTGGTGAGTGATATGGAAATATCGAGGTATAGGAAGGTGAGAGTGGTGACGTAGGTGTACTAGTGGATGAAAAAGCATCCTCGATATCCAAGTCTACTGGAATGATAATAGGGTGGTTGGGTGAAGACATATTGCTGTAAACCAGGTCAATATAAATATATAAGTATAAGTATAAGTAACTCGCATAGTGTGTGCATGAAACCGCATGTATAGTGAATATGCACTTATGATGAAATGATGAGATGCTATGATGAGGTGGTTATAGTCTAGGGTCTAAGATACAACCTAGTTCGCTATAACCTTCGCTCTGATGCCAATCTGTCACACCTCCAAATACCTGATTTGCAGCGGAATGGAATACCTGGGGCGTGACTGCCATAGCATCACAGTTACCGTTATATTGAACGACCTAAAGTGTCGTTTTAAAAGTACATCGTTTGATTTCATAAAACATTCAGAGTTTACAAAGTTAGGTCCCAAAAGATAATTCAAGTTTGTGGAACGAAGTTTGATACAAATCAAATGATAGTTTAAGTGCATAAAAATCCGGGTGAGACGCGTCGTCATCGCGACTCTATGACAAGTCCAAAAGCCGGTCATGATGAGAATGCCTTAATTACCTGAAAATACATTTCTAAAAATGGTCAACAAAAATGTTGGTGAGTTCATAGGTTTATGTAAATGAAATGTTTCTACGGTAACCACAAGTATAAAGTGAATGACAAAAATGTCACATAAAAAAATAATACATTAGCTCTTAAGCTCATGACCCGAAGCTAGACTGAAATGAAATGCCCCATCTGAGTGCTTGCCAGTCACTCTAATATGATAGAAATGAAATGCGTTCGTAGACTAGTTGGCGCTACCAACCCCGAACAGAGGAGTCACCCTCAATAGATCTATTCACTCACTCTCGCTTGCTCACAATTAACGGTTCATGATTTCCAATAGGGGACTTTAATCTGGGCAAATGATGTAACTTAAGCAATGTAATGAGTTTGATACTTTGGTCCGTATGAAAAATGGTGCAATGTATTCTCCCCCGAGAATTTAGAAATTAAATAATTAATTAAAACGGGGCTATGAAAACTCACCTGATGCAACAACAACAATGACAGTAGTGAATACGCTGAAATGAGGCTCGGTCTCTAACCGCAACCTAATATGAATGATATGACCTAATGTAAGCAATGAAATAATGCTACACATGCAAATACGTATGTTATCGATACCACTCGTGAATTTTGAAAATAACGTTTATCGTCAAAAAATATATTTTTGACGTCTCGTTAAGTTATAAAATACTTTTCTGGTAAATATGTTGAAACGATACTCCATGACCGTCGTTTTGGTGATCTATCGATAAACATAGTGTTTCGGTCCTAAAATAGCATTTTTCGTAACTTGAAAATATGACCGAATGGCCTCGTAAAACTAGCCATAAAAGGGTGTACGTTAAGTGTTAGGACATAAGCTCGACGTTTTTAGAAACCTTATAACATTATATTGAATTCATATCTTTGTCATTTTGATCATACGCGTCACGATCAATGAGAAAAACGGCTCTCAATATGATGTCTTGTAAAAACAGTTTTTATATTTAGAATATTTTCTAATAGAAGCTGTTAAAATGGTTTAATGAATCGTCGGTTTTCAAACGCTTGTATCTTGGTCGTTATAAACTCGTTTTCTAAGTTCTTTATATCCACGGTTTCGTGTTAATATGAACTAACATATTTTCAGTAGGTCGGCTCTTCTAGATCATGTCTAACGCCTCGTTTTAGCCGTTGAATCTCGGAAAACAGCATGTGAAATTTTCAGAAAATGGTTTTTCGTCGTCAAACTTAGAAATAACGTATCTTTCTCGTCGTAAGCTCGTTTTTGCTCATTACAACACCCATGGTTTCGTTTTTGAAAGTAATTTCCAAATATTTAAGCCAAAATAGTCCAAAGTTGACTGAGTTTTCCAGATTTCGTGAAAATGGACAGAACCTTTTCTATTGTTTGTAAAAATCACTTTTCTAGTTCAAGACTTGTTTGTATCACTTCCAATCAACACCACAACTAGTCTAAGCCTACCATACACCTTCTTAGGGTGTCATGGGTTCCTAATCTTCACCAAAAATAGTGGATCACATGAGGTTACTAATAAAACCTATAGATCTGTATTTTTGAGAGAAAAAATAAACAATAAGTGGTATCAAACATATGTATAATTGCATGACTAATTACTAGAACTTGAAAATAGATCAAATGAGAGGATAAAAGATTAAAAAGATTTTGTAGATACTTACTTGAATATTTGATGATTTTTGAAGCAAATACTTAAGTTACCTTGAGGTTTTTATCTCCAAACCTTAACTAGTAACACTAATGGGACTTTAAAATAGCTTGATCTTGAAATGTTTATGGATTTTTCTTGTTTCTTGATCTTTGGCCGAACCACACCAAGGAGTGGGAGAGAATGAGAAGTTTTGCTAGTTTATTTGATATACTTGAATGTGTAAATGAAGATATGTAAGTAATATATTTCTATTAGTAGAAACTTTTGTCAAAGCACTCAAGTGGATTTGGAGAAATTGGGGGGGGGGGGGGGGGGAGGGGGCGGCATTTGGGGAAAGGATGGGGATGGAGGTTGCTTGTGTAAGTGGTGAAGACTTTAGGTGTATATTAGTTAGATATTATGAGTTTTAGATGATACCGGATACCGAGTTAGCTAGAAATGAATTTTAACAGTACAAAATAAAATATGACGACGTTGTAAAAATTATGAAGTCACATTTCTGATAAGAGTCGGGTGTTAAAATAATTGTCGTGTTGATATATCGCGAACCGACGTAGTTATAGGCGTTTACCGGAAAATATAGAAAATGGTTTCAAAACACCGGGTAAATTAATAATATAATTTTTATATCATTATTTTGAGTATGAAAATATATTAGGATCATCGTCGGGAGTGTCTGGTATATTATTCGTAGTAAAGACTGAGTGGTAACGTTTATTAAATAAATAACCATACGTTAATGGAAATTGTGCAACCCGTGCATGACCTAATATGCAGACGATGTTACTGATGATATGTAGACTACTCTAGTCTATATGACTTGTCCTTAATGATGTCTCATGAATTCGCAGCTAAACCCTAATGGTTACACGAATTTTTAATACCCGTAAACTTGGTTTACGTACTGATGAATAGTGACTATGAATAGTGATTTCCCACCAGGAATAAATAGTGTTTCATGAATAGTAAAACTTTTCAAAACATCTCAAAGTCGCAAACTGACTTCAAAACGATGAATAGTGAAATGGTGAATAGGAGTCGATAAATAGTAAATGATGAATAGTAACCCATGAATAGTAAATTGTCGAGGTTTGGAAAATGACCTGAAATTACGATTTGTCACATCGTCCCAAGGGATTTGGTATTTGTATTAAATTATAACTAGCTTTGTAAAAAGGGTTGTCAATCCAATTTTTGCGAAAATTCAAAAACGTAAATAGAATCCAATCAAACAAAACATATACTTGTGTGTAATTCCTTAACCAATTGCACAGAGTATTCTAAAAAGTTTGGTGTAATTTGTAATGATGCACAATTTTATATGAATGATTAACAATCAATGGTTTATATCATGAAGAATCATTACTAAGAATTCAATCTCCTAGTTAACTCCTTTCGGCCTTATTAACTATTATGACAATTCTATTAAACACTAGTTGTTTGAAAAGCAATTCTTATCTCATAAATTCCTACGAATCCTTTCGGCCTTTTCTCGTGATGAAATCGTTTCAAATCCATTTTAATGAGTAAATATGATGCTTGTCACACACCATATCCCATACTAATTCGTGCACTAACGTTTTGGAATTAAAGCATAAAGAAAATCCTTTCGGCCTTTTTATTATTTAAAATGTTTTTACCAACAAATTAAGCAAGATTAGATATTATTCCAACAAACTCATAAAATAAGAAATGTTTTCATGCATCATTTTTTAAGATAAGAATTCTCCACAATTAGTTACATCATACACACAAGTATACCACAAATTACTCCATAGCAATCAACATAACAACACGCAAGTAACAAACGAAACTTTCATTAAACTCAAAGTAAAAATAGTTCATTGTAAGTAAACAAGATATACCTAGCTTTGGATTACAAAAACTAGAATCGTAGAACTATAGCAGCCACACTCCTCCAATCGCCTACTATGACGAGCAAACAACTCCAAACTCAAACCAAACTATTGAGACTCAAACTCAATATCTCCTGGACATTTCTACAGCAATACTAGACTTTCGGGCAATAATAATAAGATAGTAAGGACTTTGGTGTAAGCCTTTTACTAATTTGGGGTGTCACACTAAGCATACATGCATAGGGTCCAATATATAGTGTAAGAACACTTATTCTTCAAGCCAAAACGTCCCTCCAGAGTTAATATCAAGAAATGATCGGACTCCAATGATTAATGGGAAGTAAAACCTTCATTTAATGCGAAATGGTAACTGCAGATCTGTCCAACCGATCGGTTTTTGGACCAACCGATCGGTTCCTCGCCTCGGTAAATTCCAACCGAATCGGATGCGAGTTGCATCCGATCGGTTGGATGCTTCATGCACTCACAACTTTAACTTTTTCTTGCCATTTCTTGTCGCATGCTTTATCCTTCATTTAGGTGCTGATTTCTTCCATAGAACTTGATATTTCCTTGATATATGAACATGGAAATCCTAACACTATCAAATCCTTGAGTCCTTGTGTGGTTTCTCTCTTGTCTCCATCTCGAGAATCTTCCAAATGTGCATAATCACTCCAATTCTTCGTCTTTTCATCATCTTTTCCTGTACTTGGCTACATTTACTTGCATATACACTTTTTCATGATTAAGTAACAAATACATACAAATATAACCAAATATGATGCACAAAACTAATGATAACGCAACTAAAAACATGCTCATTCTGAGCGTTATCAAATTCCCCCACACTTGAGTTTTGCTCGCCCTCGAGCAAGTCTAGCATTTAGAAAAATGATTTCAATGGTATCGTTATCGTGATTCCAAAAATCTAACAACTATTCCGAAGGAACAATTGCTAATTTAAATTTAAATGTGAATATTCTTGAAACATAAACAATTTAATCTTGAGCCTGATAACATAACTAAGCACCTCACGAAGAATTTTGAAATTCACTCAACACTCTAAGGGAAATTGATTGGTAAACCACTCATTACTCAGTCATGATTCATGTGTCTTACCATAAGCTTGTACAAGTATCAAAACAATAAAATAAAACATCAAAGAGGTCTTTTATTCGGGTTTAAGGTTAAAGGTTACCGGCTAATGTTCAAACATTTCATACAAGAATATAATAGTTCGTTGGTGCGAATTCTTGGCTAGCTAAACAGCGGATGGTCACTAGATTGTACCTTGGTTCGCTGGCGCGTTACTTACATAACGGATGGTCACCGAAATACGTACTAGATCGCTGGCGCGTCTTTCAACTATTCAAAAACCGGATGGTCACTACAATATCCATGCACTACATATCTTTACAAAGCCATCACTTAATCCGGATGCTCGAAAGCTAACAACGAATAAAGTAATTTGGTAAAGGGTAGGGATAAGGCATGGGAATATTTATATGATAGATTTCTACAAAATGAAAAAAAAGAAGAACCAAGTTCAAATTCCGTTCCCAACTCTTTATACCACAAATGATTACTTTCCAAACTCCTTCGATCGTTATTCCGCATCACATACTCACTTATTTCCTCTTAGCTCATTAGCTAATTGATACTCATACATTATAGTTCATTGGCTATTCTCTTTATTCACATTTTTTTTTACAAACGAAACTTTCTCGTCACCCCCACACTTTGGATGAGCATACGCTACAAAAAATACAAATAAGAGTAGCGACCTACTTCTTCGTTGAAACAACACATAAACATATCAAAGTGTGGCTAACGTGTAATCATGAAAAAATAAATAGTTTTCGAACATCGAATGAACTTGATTCGGGTAAGGCTAAGGTGTAAAGTGTAAAATATTTTTGTATTTTTCTGGATTTAATCAAAAGAAAAGAATGGCTCAGAAGGTGTAACTAAGGGTATCTAGCGTAAGAGATTAACGCTAACAAATGGGTTTCCAAATACGAGGATAACTAACCGATGTGGTTAGCAAAAATATTTTGTAAACGGATGGCCATTTGGTGTAAATCCTAAGTTGCCTCTTATCATTTGAATATATTTTATCACTTGAAAGTGATTTTAACCGTAATGCATAACAAGTACAAGTTCTAGAATCAACATAATCACCGGCACACTCATAGCAAAATATATAGCATAAAGATATGCTTTATACAAAAAGGCTTAAATCCTCACAATTTAAGGTGAAAAAGGCTATAACATGTACTAGTAAATGTTATCGAATCCAGAATGAATTAGCTCTCATAATTTGATTAAGTTCCAAAAATTTTCAAATAGCCTCATTTTTACCATTGAAACAATCTAGTTCTTTAAAATATATGAATTATGTGAGAAAACAACTAGAAAATCAAGGGCAAACGAATTCTAGTTACTTAAGTCCAAAGTTCTACTAAACCAAAAAAATTTAAAATTAAACCATTTTTCCTATTTTCTTCCCTCCCCCACACTTAAGTTTTGCATTGTCCTCAATGTAATAAAAATAAACTTCAAAGTAAAGGAAATGGGAAAAATTTAGTTAAAAAGGTACTACCATGGTAAATACGCATACGCATATTTGATCATAAATAAGCAAATGAGTTCTCCAACTCCAAATATTGATCAACAATAAGCTTCCGGTAATTCACCCCTGCAAAAACTGCAAAAATATACGAAACAAAACAAACAAACAAACAAAATACTAAAACAAACAAAGTAATTAAATTAAAAACAAACCATACGTTATTAATCCTAAAAGAAAAAAAATTAAAGAAAGTAGAGATAGAAATTATTCGACACACATAATTGTTTTTTTTAAAACACAAACCATAACATCAAGACGATCACTCGAAGAACCAACGCTACACGATTTAGAAGTCCAAAGAGCTCATTTGAAAAAATTTCAATAAATATTAACGAGCCCTCCATCCGATCGGTATTGGCTTCCATCCGATCGGATGGAGTAAAAAGTCTGTCCCAACCGATCAGTCGCAACCCCACAACCGATTCGGTTGGGGTTCTGCTGCAAACGAAAAAACTTTTTATTTTTGACTTCAATCGATTTCTAACAATTCCAGCTCTCTCCTAACCTGCATTTGAACACTTATGATGGTTTCTACAACTCCAATTCGTTCCTATATCGATCCATAACATCTCCAAATGATTTCTTAATCAATTCTAGAACACCCAAGAACACTAGCAAATCAAACTCTTCAATTAGTGTTTTAATCAAGAATGCACTATCCTAACATCACTAATTAACAAGCATATAACATCTGGGAATCATCAATTGCAACTTAATTCGATTCAAAGTTTTGACCCAATTCAATCCGAAAATTCAATTAACCAATTCTTCCTCAAAACTTAATAAATCAATCTAATTCTTTTTGCAATGTATTCATCTATCAATTACCCATCTATTCCTAAAATATTACATCTTAATTCGAAGTCTATAAAAAATACCCAAATCTTGACCTAATTCAATAAATCCGAATTAAAACCTAATTAAACCAAATTGATGATGTTACTTACTTGTTTTGGAGCCATGGATGATCTCTAAACACTCCTGCAACTTTTAATTAACTTCTTATGGTCGAATTTATGGACCCAAATTTGGTGGATTGTATGTGGGTGGGCTTATTGCAATTTTTGAAATTGTGGGCTTATATATTCAACTCCATCCGATCAGCTTCATGATCCAACCGATTCGGATTAAGTTTTTGTAAAAATTCACTTTTCCTTGTAAATACAATTTGGTAAACTTGTAAAAGTAAACTCAAATGTATTTTTCCTTCAAAAATCCCTTTTTATATGTAAATGTTCCACTGCACTTGGTCTACCAAAATTTGTCCAAGTCTATGACTACTAACTCTAAACAAAACTAACACTAAAAATCTCAACTAAAAACATAAACTCCATAATCATAAAAACTTAATAAAAAGAAGTCTTAACCTAAACCTTAAAACTTAAAATAACTTAAATGCAAATATTAAAATACTAAAATGCATAAAAATTAAAAGAAACAAACAACTAGCACAAGTTTTGTGCTTTATTCTTCAACTTGTTGCACTTGATCTCCTTCATCCTTGAAAGTACTCATGCCTTAGAATATCTTCACTTTGAAATTTTTCGGACAACTTCCAGTTTGTCTTTTGTGTCTTAAACCTTTTTGCAAAATTCCTTCCACTTGAGCAAACAATATCGAATTTCACATGCCATTCTCCTTCTCCATCTTGTTTCTTGTAAACACTCGGACCGCCGGGTCCCCACTCCAAAATTTTGAGTTGGACCAGTAATGATCCAAGAAAATCTGTAAGTTTATTAAACACAAAAATATTTTTAAACGGGTTAAAGAAAGCCTCTATTGCTAGAGCTCTCTCCATTTCATCTTTGATATCAAAGAAACTAGGAGTAACGGCCCATATTTAGGCCTACCATCCTCGTCTCTTCCTATTTCAAAACATCCCAAGTATTCTTCCTCATTATCTTTCTCATGCACTTCCTTTACCATTTTCCCTCTAGGTTTTGGGTAGTAAGTGTGTTTCAAAATCCCATCATCAATAGTCATCATACCACGGCCCATGTCTATTATAGCCCCACGTGTTCTTAAAAATGGTCTACTTAACAAAAGTGGTAATTCTTTGTCTACCGGTATGTTAAGTACTAAAAAGTCGGCTAAAAAGGCTTGGTACCCTATTTGAACTCGAACAATTTTCACTTCACCCATTGCTTTTGCTTTAGAATTGTCGGCCATAGTGAGATTGGATTGATTAGGTTGGGGGTTACTAAGTCCTAACCTTTTGTATAACGGATATGGCATAACACTCACACTTGACCCGATATCGGCCAATGCATACATAGGAGTTGTTCCATTTACCTTGATTGGTAAAACAAAGTTCCCCAGATCACTCATCTTCTTAGGTAATCCGTTCTCCACAATTCTTTCTCTTTCTACCTCATCAAAAGTTTTGTCTTCTAGCCTAGATCTGGCCATCATGACCGCATCAAATTTCTTACGGTATGTCATATAGTTATTCAACACTTCTATCACGGGCTTCTTTTCCATAAGTTCATGAAATTTCATCTCCAAATTCTCCAAGATAGCCTCCTTTTGTTCTTGAGTCAAAGGCTTAACGGTTTGTGGTGAGTTAGGTGGTGAATTAGATGATGACGATGATGAATTATCATTCTTTGGGGTGGAGGGTTGGGTTAATTTGTTAAGAGGTGCTTTCTTCCAACTAGCCTTTCCTATTTTAACAACTTCTTCCTTCCCTTCCTTGACTTCTTCCATTCCTTCACATAATTCCTCAAGCATCACATCTACCTCCTTTTCTTCTTCTGAATCGATGATATCAATTCTCATTTCACCAAGTGCGAAATCAACTTTACACTTAGTGGTAACAAGAAAATCCCTTCCAAATACTACCTTGACCGGATCTAAACACACTCCTTGTGTTAGAGATACTTTGAGTAATACTAACTAGCACGCGGAATTTACTAGCTAATACTTAGAAGATTATTTGTATGTACGATCAATGAAACAGTATATGAACAAGAGACAATGTTTTTCTTCCAAAACAATTCAATATTATATTAATAATACGAGTGATCTTCAATATCACTAGGGTTTACAACCTTGAATCTTCACAAACGATATATGTAAAACCTAACATAGGATATCCTTTTATAGACCAAGGATTCCTGTACAAGATAACTATAAATCTAATTGTATAAGATATGCATCAAATCTTTTCTATAATTATCCTATTACACGTTTACAAAATCATAAGCAGTACAAACTTCATATGCTAGCAGTACTAAGTCAGTTAGTACTGCTAGTGTATTCTCCAGCAGTCTTCACTTTAACCTTGTCAGTTTGTACAGTTAGACTTAATTCCTAACATACCTCCAGCTCATCGGTGTTTCCATAGTCTAGAACAACAAAATCAACCTTAAAACTATGACCGTGAATATTCACTTTCACATCTTTCACTTTCTTTCTCCCGTAATCTTCATAATCAAGGCGAACAAACCCAAGTTTATCTAGCACATCCTCGGTTATATAATTGTATCCATACTCTATGTTTAATTGAGCATCCCAAGCTTTGACTCCTTCCACACCACAAGGTGTAGCAAACCTCATGTGTGGTGCATCAAACTCCTTCGGAGGAGCTCTTGTGAACACAACAACCTTTTTCTTCTTTGGCAAACAAACTTGATTTTCTCCTACTTCATCTACCTTTTCAAGATCCATCTTAACTTCTTCCAACATGTTCTCCAAACGTTCCAAGGAATCTCCAGAATCCTTGAACATTTCCTCTAAATTCCTCAAATACTCCGAAACTTCGCTCAAACTTTCCATCTTACTAAACAAATAATAACTATAACATAACCACAAACACAAAAATCCAAATCATTAGCATTAGGGTTAGTCATAATCGAAACATGCTCAAAATGAAATCATATAAAGTAAACCAACAAGTTCTAATACAAAAAAAAAAAAAAAAAAAAAAAAAAAAAAAAAAAAAAAAAAAAAAATTGAATTTTTTTTTACGAGGCATCCATCCGATCGGATGGCAATTCGTAAAAAAAATGCAACTTGCCAACCGAATCGGATGCTCGCACATCCGATCGGTTGGACAGATCGTAATTTTTATTTTTTTTTTTACTTTTTTTTAATTAAAAACTAAATTAAAATTTTAATATGATAATTAAGACATAAATAAAACTAATTAACTAGAAATGAAAAGTTAACCATAATTAATAACTTTAATTAAAAACAATTAATCTATCTAATAACTATTATTAACTAAACATAATAAATGAAAAACTCTTAAACTACTAAACATAAAATTAAATATACTAATTACATTAACTACTATAATAAAAACTTTAAAACATTAAAACTAATCCTATGATCATCATTAATTAACTAATTAAGCAAATAATTAATTATAACTATTACTACACTTAAACTATCATTAAAGACTAAATAAAACAGAAAATAAAATTTTTATAAAAATTTTACCGTGGCCTCCAACCGATCGGATGTGTAACACGAATTTTCTAAATCAAAACTTATAAAATTACAAACAAAAATCAAAACAAATCAATTCAAATCCCCGGCAGCGGCGCCAAAAACTTGATGTGCTCTACCGTGTACAAGTTTTAAAATTTATAAACACGATTTATCCGGTTCTCTATTTAACACATACGAGCAAGTATACTCGTCCGTGATAGTAAAGGTGGGTAAGTCGAGATCGTCCCAAGGGATTTGGTATTTGTATTAAATTATAACTAGCTTTGTAAAAAGGGTTGTCAATCCAATTTTTGCGAAAATTCAAAAACGTAAATAGAATCCAATCAAACAAAACATATACTTGTGTGTAATTCCTTAACCAATTGCATAGAGTATTCTACAAAGTTTGGTGTAACTTGTAATGATGCACAATTTTATATGAATGATTAAAAATCAATGGTTTATATCATGAAGAATCATTACTAAGAATTCAATCTCCTAGTTAACTCCTTTCGGCCTTATTAACTATTATGACAATTCTATTAAACACTAGTTGTTTGAAAAGCAATTCTTATCTCATAAATTCCGACGAATCCTTTCGGCCTTTTCTCGTGATGAAATCGCTTCAAATCCATTTTAATGAGTAAATATGATGTTTGTCACACACCATATCCCATACTAATTCGTGCACTAACGTTTTGGAATTAAAGCATAAAGAAAATCCTTTCGGCCTTTTTATTCTTTAAAATGTTTTTATCAACAAATTAAGCAAGATTAGATATTATTCCAACAAACTCATAAAATAAGAAATGTTTTCATGCATCATTTTTTAAGATAAGAATACTCCATAATTAGTTACATCATACACACAAGTATACCACAAATTACTCCATAGCAATCAACATAACAACACGCAAGTAACAAACGAAACTTTTATTAAACACAAAGTAAAAATAGTTCATTGTAAGTAAACAAGATATACCTAGCTTAGGATTACAAAAACTAGAATCGTCGAACTATAGAAACCACACTCCTCCAATCGCCTACTATGACAAGTAAACAACTCCAAACTCAAACCAAACTATTGAGACTCAAACTCAATATCTCCTGGACGTTTCTACAGCAATACTAGACTTTCGGGCAATAATAATAAGATAGTAAGGACTTTGGTGTAAGCCTTTTACTAATTTGGGGTGTCACACTAGGCATACATGCATAGG
Organism: Artemisia tridentata subsp. tridentata; assembly: GCA_021014915.2. NCBI lineage: Eukaryota > Viridiplantae > Streptophyta > Magnoliopsida > Asterales > Asteraceae > Artemisia > Artemisia tridentata. The sequence goes on from CP139505.1 coordinate 74,265,201, forward strand.
GTCCAATATATAGTGTAAGAACACTTATTCTTCAAGCCAAAACGTCCCTCCAGAGTTAATATCAAGAAATGATCGGACTCCAATGATTAATGGGAAGTAAAACCTTTATTTAATGCGAAATGGTAACTGCAGATCTGTCCAACCGATCGGTTTTTGGACCAACCGATCGGTTCCTCACCTCGGTAAATTCCAACCGAATCGGATGCGGGTTGCATCCGATCGGTTGGATGCTTCATGCACTCACAACTTTAACTTTTTCTTGCCATTTCTTGTCGCATGCTTTATCCTTCATTTAGGTGCTGATTTCTTCCATAGAACTTGATATTTCCTTGATATATGAACATGGAAATCCTAACACTATCAAATCCTTGAGTCCTTGTGTGGTTTCTCTCTTGTCTCCATCTCGAGAATCTTCCAAATGTGCATAATCGCTCCAATTCTTCGTCTTTTCATCATCTTTTCTTGTACTTGGCTACATTTACTTGCATATACATTTTTTCATGATTAAGTAACAAATACATACAAATATAACCAAATATGATGCACAAAACTAATGATAACGCAACTAAAAACAAGCTCATTCTGAGCGTTATCATTGCACAACACTAACCTTGATGTAGGTTAAGGATCTAAATTTGATCCATGGATCCGCTAACAAACTAAGGGACGCAACAACCATAGGAAATTGGAGTAGAAAACTTAACTTCACTAGAGATGATGCAAGCTCGCCATTTCGGGGAGAAATAAAGTTAACTCCAAGGACACACCCTTTTGTTTCGACAAAAAGGGGGAGAAGGGTGTAAACAAAGAAAGTAATAGGGGAGAAGAGTTGAGAATAGTGTAAACGAAGAAGGTAATGTAAAAGGTAGTACGGACACAAGTAACTATTTTACATTTTACTTTCTATCACGTTTACATATTTTGTCATCATCAAAAAGGGGGAGATTGTTAGTGCAAGCAGTCTCGTTGGGGAGATTGTTAGTACAAGCAGTCTCGTTTGTTTTGATTGATGACAAACATGTAACTTGATACATAACGTAAAATGTACAAGTTACTTGTAATCTTTTGTCTCAACATACATCCAACACCTCTCGACTTCTCGAGTCCTCGTATGATACAACACAGGTTCGTACATGTTTGTTATGTGGCATTATGATCAAACCCTTAACAAACCATTTAGAATGTTTAAAATACGGCTAGGTCATTAAGTATTTTGTTGATATAAATAATGCCTAAACACGTTATTAATATTTTTCGATATCTCTACTTTTTGATAATCACAAAATGTAAAATCATTAAACGAAAGATTATGACGTAAACAAGTATTTAGTTGTAAATATCTATTTTAACAACTTAATCACTTAAGGTATGAATAAACAAATGCCTAATGCATTATATGATCAAAGGAACTTTTTCTTAATCACTATATTTTTTATAAAATGACACAAACATTTTATATCTTTTACAAAATCATTTTTGGAAATTAAAGGAAAATGTTTAATCCATAATAAATTTATGAATTCAAATTTTCAACCAAAAATGGCAAAAATGTTCCAGAAAAACCTTCCCCACAAAAAGACAAAGCTGGGCAACGGATACATTGGGCGGCCCCCTTAATTAACTAGGCGGCCCCCTTAATAATTAAGGGGACCGGCACCCTAATTAAGGGGACCGGCCACGCTCCTCAGCTCCCCAGCTTTGCCTATAAATACTGGTTTATTCCTGGACTTTTTCCTCACCTTTTGCACCCCAAACCTTCTGTTCTAAATCTCTTCTTATATCTTTCTAAATCCTTTGATCATATAATTATAAGCTTTTGTTTCAAGTGATCCAAAGCTTCAACCTCTCAAGTGCAAGAGAAGAATACTTCTATCCCTCAAGACAAGAAGTATTACAACTTGGTGTATCTCTTCCATCCAAGTTGTTGGTGTATCATAATTGTAAATCATTTATTCATTTGTATAAGTTGTTAGATAGGTGTAAACATAATTGTTTAGGCTAGTTAAGGTGTGTAAGTAGTGAATGTGTGAAGAAGTAGAAGAGTATATAAGTAGTGCTAGGTCGTGAAGTAGTTGTGAAGCCTTTGTGAAGTAGTTGTGAAGCCGTTGTGAAGAAGCTGTGAAGCCGTAGTGAAGAAGTTGTGAAGAAGTCGTGAAGAAGTCGTGAAGAAGTTGTGATTGAAGTTGTGAGATTGGTTCTAGCTACGATTAGAACTCGACATTTAGCTTTGTGTCGTAAAATTGGTGTAAGCGAAAGTTGTGTAAGGTTTTCTCCGCCATAAGGGAGCTTGTTGACATAGTGAAGAAAACTCTCGAGTTAGGTGCTCGAGGAGTGGAGTAGGGCAAGGAAGGTGTCATTGTAGCCGAACCACTATAAATCCTTTGTCTCACGGTTCGATCTTTCCATCTCTATCTTTCATTTCATTTCATTACTTTACTTGCATTGTTAATTTAGATTTACTTATATTTGTTCACATTGCTCAAGAGTTGAGTTCACATAAATTCGAATCTAAGTTTTTAAAAGTAAACAAAGTTTTTTTAAATAAATTAAAAATACTTAAAACTATTCAACCCCCCTTCTAGTTTTCCACATATTTTAAAAGGTTAACCATTCTACTTAGAACCTCATTTCACATTCTGCATATACAAGTACTTTTACTTGTATATCAAGTTTCCTAAGATTAATAGGATAAGTACACTTTAGGTGTCAAACTAACATGATACATCTTGGTAAACATATATTAGTTAAGCTAGTATATACATGCTACATGATCACTAGGATACATGTTACACACATAAATACATTTACATGTTTACATTTTTATTCTTAAAATAGAAATATATACATGACATCATGGCATACATCATTTAGAGATCTTTAGATATCTTGGTAGATTTGAAGAATATTTTGGAAAGATCTTCAAGAAATGAGTTAGATTGCGTAAGATATTGGTAAGATTTGGTAGTAGCTAGCTGTCATGTCCCGGCAGAACCAAACAGCAAAGGGGACGGACCCCAGGATTTGGGTCCACCAAATCCGTGGGCTGTTTGAATAGTTTTCCTATAAATTGTAGCCCATTGTTTACCCATTGTTTTTGAACCCACAAGAACACACATTCTCTCCACCCTTTGCATACATTTAGATCAGTAGTAAACCATGTAGAAACACACATTAATCACCCTTTTCATAATGATCATAATGTTACTAACTTTCATTATGTTGTAAGCATACACTCGTAATGATCCTGTGAAGCAAGCTCAGGAGATCGTGAGTCATCATCCATCACAAGTATAGAATACTTCCTGATCCACCAAGAAGGTTAGAAGATCTTGAAGTCATCATCCACCATAGCATTCCAACATATGAAGATTCAAGGACACTTGACATCCTCAATGATTGAAGACTTCTTATTCAAGAAGTTCATGTAGATTCCACGTGCATATATGAAGATCCATCACAACAAGTTTAGGGGGCTTGTGATCTTCATCCATTGAAGGCTTCCTTTCAATGGAAGTTCATTTAGATTAGTCATTCATATCCATGATACATTTATGTCATGGATCATCATTGTAAACATCATTGCATCACAATCTTAACATTAAACTAGATTAGATGGTTTATGTGTTTGTGCCATAAAACACAACGTTTCTATGTTGGGCCACAAAACATGGCGGGAGTGGTTGTACCCTTGTAAAAGAACTCGACATCTAGTTTAGTGTCGGAAAAAGTATAAGCAAAGACGGGAGTGGTTGTACCCTTGTAAAAGAACTCGACATCAAGCTTAGTGTCAAAAATTTTATAGGCGACGTTAGGTTGGTTCTACCTCGAACTAGAACCCGGTATTTAGCTTTGTACCGGAAAAAGTGTAAGCGAAGATTGTAAGGTTTTCTCCGCCGATAAGGGAGCTTGTTGATCTAGTGAAGTAACTCTCGAGTTGAGTAGTCGGGGAGTGGAGTAGGGCGGTGAGGAGCTCCGTGACCGAACCACTATAAATCATCGTGTTCGATTTGCGCTTTCTTTTACTTACCACTTTACTTTTACGTTTGCATTATATGTTTGTTTGTGTTGTGACTTGTTGATAATACTTATGTGACAACATGTTTAAGTTTATGCTAGTCATAAACTACACATAACATCTTTCATATTAGAACAAGCTAAATTGGATATTTGATACAACAAGTTTTAAGTTTTTAAAACGGGAACGTATTCACCCCCCTCTACGTTTTCACATTGAGAATGAAGTAAAATCCCCAGACGTATGACTTAAGCTTGTATTATCTTGTGACTAAGAACAGTGTACCCTATACCCCTAACAGAAGTGTAATAAGCACAATCCCTCTTGACATATCCTTAAATGCGTGAGAAACTGAGCACTACAACGTAACTCCTTAGAAGTGATAGCTACTTTGTGAGTATAGAGAGAAAGAATCACAAATGTAACTAGATATGCAAGTCTTCGTCACCATTAATATATGCCCAAACAAGTCATCTTCGCAGGAGGGAAGAAAGAGAGAATATGAAATAAGTACACGCATCCTTTAAACATCATTTCAAACCCAAATAAGTAACAAATGTGTTGATGCAAATAACGCTCAAAAAACGTTATTTATATCTTTCGATTACTTCACGTTTTGAGGATGACAAAATGTGAAATCACGTTACGTTAAAATTAACGTAAACAAGTTTTTAATCGGAAGATCCCGTTTCTACGCAAATAACTCTAGAACAAATTTACAACTTGACTAATGATCAAAGAAGTGAATTTGTGTTTTAAGACTTCACATTTAAATGTGACAAAACATTTCTTTTCAAAAATATACATGACAAATTATTTTTGAATAATTAAGAAATGTTTTAATGGAAAAATAAGTTTAAAATACATAACAGCTATTTCCCCCCACAAAATCAGCTCCAAACTTCCCCAAATAAGTTTTCACCAGAAAAGACAAAAATTGGAGCGTCTTTGTCTGGGACGGCTCCACGGTTCCACTAAATTAGTGGAGCCGTAGGTGATTGATCCGTGCTAAATACACCTATAAGTAAATGCAGACAGCGGATACGCGTGAATAATTACAAATTACCCCTTTGTGAAAAAGGATACTTGCAAAAACTCACGTTCGTGTGTAGTGTGAAGACAGGTAAGTAATTACCCGAATCGTTTCCCAACGAGGTGTGAATGGGCAAACTGTGAAAAGCTAAGATTAGAGTGATTGATGATTAGATATTGATTTTGCTTTTTTTAATAATTCTAAATAACAAATGATAAATAAATATGCACAAGAAAATTAAACACGAATTATACTAAACAGAAAAATGCGTAACGGGGAATCTAAAATGGGACAAAAACTGAAATTTATGAAATTAAAACCTAAAAATGTAAAATTACTTAAAACTTATTTAAAAACTTAAATTATATTTTTTTAACTTTTTATTTAATTATTATTAATTAATTATTAATTTAATTACTTATTAAACTATTTAAATTTATAAAAAATACTAAATGAATAAAGAAAATTCTAAAACTTTTTCTATAAATATTATTAAGTAAATAGAAGCTAATAAAATTATAAAAATGAAATTTACTTAATTAAAATTTAAAAAGATAAATTCTATTAAATAGAAGCTATCACTATTTTTCTGTTTTTGTTTTTCTTAAGGTCTAAAAATATAATTATATTTTTCCTAGAATCTAATTAATAAAAGAAAATTATGAAAATTAAAATTATATTTTTCTGATTATTATTTTATTTATTATGATTTAATTACTATTAGAAACTAATAAAAAAGATTAAAAATATCAAATGACTAAAGAAAAATCTAAAAAATTCAGGGTATGTCTAAATTAATATTTAAAAGCTATGAAAAATAAAAGTAGAAGTTGACTAAGCCCAATAAGCAGATTTGGGCAGATAAGCAGTTTGCTAATAAGCACAAAATAAGCTAAAAAGCTAGAAAAATTACCAAAAGTTCAGGACTAGTTTAATATACTTAAAGAAGCATAAAACAACTAATCAAGCATAATAAGTACCATGGATAAGCCAATAAGCAGTTGGACCAATTATTCAGAAATAGCAGGAAAAAGCCAAACTTGCAGAGCAAATTAAGCTATCAGATAAGCAGAAAAGTCTGAATATTAAGGGGCAAAAGCTACCCTATACTACTGGCTATATAAAAACACTAAAATCCCTATGGATAACACCCCAATTGAAGTTCAATTAAGCATATGTTCAGAAGTTGCAAAACTGAATAAGTTGTGCTGGGCAGAACAAGGCAAAAAGGGGAAACTTGCAGGCCTATTTTAAGTAACTTAATAAGCTAGAAAGTGGGAATACCAGATGATATCTTAAAAGCTTGCTAGGTGAACTACTTTAAAGACCAAAAATCAGACACTGAGCTTAATTGGAATAAGCTAATAAAAGGCTGAGAACAGCAATGACTGATGGAGTGTTCTGCTCAGTGCAGAGTTGTGTAGAGTTGTGCAACACAACTAAGACAAAACCAACTCTATTGACTACTCTTATTTAACCTAAATGACCACAGTAATGCCAAATATAAAGACCAAAAGAGCTTATGGCTGATTATAGCTTATTTGGGCAGCCTATAGTCTAAAATAACCACAGAACACTCAAAACTGCCATACCTATCTAATTAGCTTGTAAGGTCTCAGAAACAGCTTATATCGAACATGTTAAGATGGATCAAACTTTTACTTGTTGCAAATGAACAGTAATCAGCAGAATAGGCTTAAAACCAAACACTCCTTATATGAGCCTGTTTTGGTGATTTCAAAAGAAAATCTGATTTTAAGCTGAGAATCTCACTAAACTAGGTTTAACTAACTTATTTATGTTATAATTAATAATTAAAAACTGAAATGAGCTTATTAATAAGCAGTGACTGAATTTAGCTATTTTTGGCTTTTTGTATTTTTTTAAGATAAATAAAGCATAAGCTATTTTAACTACTGAAAAATAGATGAAATACAATAAAGAACTAGTGCTAAGCAATAAATTATAATAATAAGCTAAAATAAGCTATAGTACAGTAATATTGAAAATTAAGCAAAAATGAGAAAAAAAGCTTACAACTGAGAGGTTAAGAAACAGGATAGCACTAGATCAGAACTGAACTTGGAATGTCACTTAACAAGTTTAGACCCCATTCTAGCTTAATCACAACTGCTTAACAACACCAGAACTGCTTATTTGACTACTTTGACTTTTCTTGACTTTTCTCACTTTTCTTGAATTAGAACAGATAATCACTAAATAAACTTATACAAAGCTAAGAAAAGCTTTCATAAGCTTATAGCAAGGGTGTGTGGTGTGTTTTGTGATTGATTCTAATAGCTACTGACATGATACAAATTAACCAAGAAACATGAAAACTTGAAATTCATTACTTTGGTGAAATCAGTACAATACATGAGTAAACTAGTACATAGAACTTGAAACAAACTTGAATTGATAATAAAAACCTAATTTGAAACTGAATTAAACATTTATCTAATTTCTACACTACTTTTGGTCCTAATCTACTGACATCTTGTTCTCTGTGGCTTCTCTTCCTTTTATAGCACTCTCAGAAGACTCTCTGATGAATTCCGAGCTAATCCCACCCATTTAATTGCTTTGAAGTGATCTCAGCCATCCATGGCCATTTTGGCGGGAAAAGTCATCAAGTGGGATTTTTAACCTGTGAGGTGGAAGAGTGAATTTAATGCACTTTGGATTGTTAGGGAGTGTATTGGGAAGGAGGAGGTGAGGTGTTGGGTGGTTTTGCAGAGAAAACGTGGGCTGTGGTGGTTTTGGCGGGGTGAGTGGGGAAGGAGACGGGTCAAACTTTTGTTTGACCCTGGGATATTAGCTAAGGGAAAGGGCCGGGTTATTTTATTTATGGGATTGGGCTTGGGTTGTATGGTTTTGGGCTTGGGTTATTGTTGTGTTAAGGGAATTAGTGGGATCCAGTTTTAGAGATTTAGGATAGGATTTGGATTTTATGTTAACTTTAGGGACCATTGTTGTATAATGCTGAAAATCCAAGGACTAAACCTGCCAAAAATTAAATCAATCTCCAGGGACCATTTGAGTCAAGTTTCAATAGTACAAGGGTATAATTTGATAAATTACACTTTTTAAATACCCGAGGACTAAATTTGCCAACATTGAAACTTGAGGGGTTGAAAGTTTAACTTTCCCAAAGTTGACACAAGGGTTAAACATGCCAAATTTAAATATCCCAAGGACCATAAATGTTATTTTTCCATTTTATACAACCAGGGGTATTTTCTGTCAACTTTGAAAGTTCAGGGACTGATTTTGCCAATTTATGAAACTTTGCTCGTTTTTCATCTGTTTTCACTCCTTTTGCACTTGAATCATATAAAAACACATTTTATGATATTTTCTGTATTATTTGACTTTTCAAAGTGTTTTTGGCTGTTTATGTGGGTTTAAACAAGGTAAATATATGTGTATTTAGACACATATCAAATCCCCCACACTAAACTATTGCTAGTCCCTAGCAATCTTTTATGAAAATTTAATGGATTTTATCTCTTTACCAAAAGCCATTACTTCTGGAGTAGCCAATGTTTTAGTATGTGATACTTTGGTACAATGATAACCAAATGATTTTGAGCAAACCATCAGCTGTCAACGGTTTTGATTTGTCTTTACCAAAAGCCGTTTGCTTCTGGACTAGCCAACTCTTAGATAAAATACAGTTATTATCTTTGGTGAGCTGATTACCAATTATGGTTTTTCAATGCCTTTACCACAAGCCATAACCTTGCGGGCTAGCCAACTCTTCACTTTTTAGGATATGGTGAGTCGAAAACCATACAATTTTGGGCAAATTGCAAGCCATAAACGGATTTGATATATCTTTACCAAGAGCCGTTTTGCTCCTGGATTAGCCAATCCTTATGTGGGTTAGACATGGCGGACTGATAACCATTTATTGCGTTCTAAGTGAGAAAAAAAAATTAAAATTTTAGCCAAAAATGGGGGTACTAGATGGTACATTTGATCAAATTCGCAAGAATTCCCCCCCCCCCCCCCCACACTTAGAACTGAATATTGCCCTCAATATTCAAAGTACCGATTGTTAAACCAACACTTAGAACGTAAAAAGGAAATACTAATAGCCCTTTTTTTTTTTTTAACTGTACATATATACAACATGTGGGGCATCTCCCCCACACTTGGGTGAGACATGGGTGAAAACCCATGTTTTACTACTGTTTTTATTAACCGAGTCGCTAGCTTGACTCGACCCCGAATTCATTGGTTCTTGGGGAAGCATGTGGAACAAAAAATCTCCATCGGACTTTCGTTCAAGATGTTTGGATAAACACTGAAGTACTTGAAAGTTCCACTCCGATGAGATATACACAGAGATCCGGCTCACAAATGATAAATGCAAATGCCGGGGTCAAAGACTTTGTTCTCATTCCCAAACGAGTGAGGGAAAGGACAAGCTACCTTATAAGGACAAAAAGGTAGAAACACTCGAACGACATATGTGAAGTCAATATAATGGCGATCCTCAGAAGGAATTGGCACATATGTCGGAGAAAGATCGGGATTAAGAGTTGAGGTCACATCATCAAGTTTATGAATAATAGAGTCCTTGACCTCATCGCTTTCTAACTCTTCATCAAAGAGAGGATTTATTTTGATAGAAAAGCACTCATCGTCAAATTCAAAAAGAGAATTTGAATGGACTTTGAGACTTTCATTTTGAACTTCCTCATCAGAAAGTGATTCATCATCACTAGAGGAAAAATCATCATTTGATTTGAAAAGGGGATTAGAGAAAATCCCGAAAGAATCATTGAAAAGAGGGTTAGAAAACGTCCCGGAAAAATCATCAGTAGTATCAAAAGGATGATCACTACAAAAAGAACCATCACTTTCACTGTCGGACATATCCTCAGACTCACTTGGGATTGGGATAAGGTTCTCAGCACTAGACTTTATGAATTCGTCCGATTCCTTTTCAGGAACAGTGCTAAGAGGCTCATCCCCCATAATACGAGAGTCCTCGGAGTCCAAAGTTGGAAAGAATGATGTGTTTGAAATAGACTGAGGGAGTTGAAAAATGGATTTATTCAAAGGAATAGCACTCTCCTCGTCTTCCTCCTCATCAATATTGCTAGCATAAATGGCTTTCATTTGCTCGTCGGCTAGCAATTCTGCAATAGTCTTGTCTTCCTGCCTTTTCTGGACAGGTGTAATTGCAGCTGATGAATTCTCGTAAACTTCCCACATAGAATCTTCATCATCGTCATCGCAAATGAAAGTTTGACGATAATTGGAACTTATTCTAGCTGTTTGTTCTTCTTCAGCTAGAAGTTCTCCAATGGTTTTCTGATGAGGATCTTCTTGGGAATTTTTAACAGCCAAATCATTAAGTGTATCCATCATATTTTGGAGTTTTTGGAATACATTTTCAAAGGATTTTTCAAGAGGAGATGGCTGAGGTTGAATCATTTGACACTGTGGAGGTTGGTCATGACAAGAATAGTCGTAATTGTTACAAGGAACATGCTCATAGACAAGCGGGGTCCTCGTTTGACAATCAGATTCATAATGTGGACCACCACAGTACTCACAACAATACATTTGCTGTGACTGATTCAGTGAATCATATGGATATTGGTCATACCCGAAGTTTTGATTACATGGATCTTGTTCATAGACAGACGTATTTCCTGCTTGACAATCAAAACTTGGGTGTGGACCTCCACAATGCTCACAAGGATCATTTGGCATATTTTGAAATGATATATTATTGAAGTTTTGATTAGACGGCTCTTGCCAAAATGAATCCTGAGAAGGGGTACTGAAATCGTTGTGACAATCTGGATAATCAAGTGTGGCGGATCGATAAGTGCAAAAACATTGTTTACACTGTGAATCATCCCCCAACGGATTTTCACACATACAACAATTAAGCTGCGTGAGTGAAGATGGCTGGGGTTGTGGAGAGTGTTCGGAAAAAGAATCCGGAGTTGGGACAAGTGGTGTGCTCTGAGAGCTAGGAATTTCCACCACTTCCGTTATGGTCTCTGGTTCTTGTTCTTGATAATCGTGAAGAGTATTATCGATGGAATTAAGCTCCTTTTTTAGGGCTACTTCACACCGAGTACATGATCCTTTTGGTGCATGATTTCCACACCGCTCACACTGACACTTTAAACAGCGAAAGCTGTCATTCACCGGGTTTTTACAATCACAACAGTGATAGCCCAGATGTGCCATAGAAGAAAGGTATAAGAAGTTTTGAATCAAATGGATAGAGGGTAAAGGGATAAAGAATCAAAAAGGGCGAGAGGGAAAAGATGAATATTTTTGGGTTTTTTGGTTTTTTCAATCAAAACAAGATCAAAGCAAAACACAAGGAACTTAAACCTTAAATCAACCACCGTACGGTAGCTCTCTGAATGAAAAACGCACAGAGTGGCGAAGAAGCAAAGGTGGGCAATTAATGCTCCTTAAAAACCCGCTTCTTTCAGTTCGACAATTTAATGTCAAACTATCCTTAAACCTCCGTTATAGTTTGTTTAACAATCAAAGGTGAGCCGAATTCGCAAGCGACACAAAGGCAAGTTTTAATCTTAGGTTTGGGAACTTATTATGGTCGTACCCCCAGTTAGGTAGTACTCTGTCTTGGTTCTCGATGGTAATATTTTATTGTTTGTTATTATTAAACAAAGAAAACGGAAAATGTTTTTGGTGTTTTTATTTTTTATATGATAATAATAATAATAATATATATAGAAAAGAAAAGAAAAATATTTTTGTATTTTATATGGTTTTTTGGAAATAGGAACTTCTAGAAGAAGGATCTCAAATCACTAATCGCTAAAATTCTACACAATAGTCGCAGCACAACCTCCCCGGCAGCGGCGCCAAAATTTGATCCGTGTTAAATACACCTATAAATAAATGCAGACAGCGGATACGCGTGAATAATTACAAATTACCCCTTTGTGAAAAAGGATACCTGCAAAAACTCACGTTCGTGTGTAGTGTGAAGACAGGTAAGTAATTACCCGAATCGTTTCCCAACGAGGTGTGAATGGGCAAACTGTGAAAAGCTAGGATTAGAGTGATTGATGATTAGATATTGATTTTGCTTTTTTTAATAATTCTAAATAACAAATGATAAATAAATATGCACAAGAAAATTAAACGCGAATTATACTAAACAGAAAAATGCGTAACGGGGAATCTAAAATGGGACAAAAACTGAAATTTATGAAATTAAAACCTAAAAATGTAAAATTACTTAAAACTTATTTAAAAACTTAAATTATATTTTTTTAACTTTTTATTTCATTATTATTAATTAATTATTAATTTAATTACTTATTAAACTATTTAAATTTATAAAAAATACTAAATGAACAAAGAAAATTCTAAAACTTTTTCTATAAATATTATTAAGTAAATAGAAGCTAAGAAAATTATAAAAATGAAATTTACTTAATTAAAATTTAAAAAGATAAATTCTATTAAATAGAAGCTATCACTATTTTTCTGTTTTTGTTTTTCTTAAGGTCTAAAAATATAATTATATTTTTCCTAGAATCTAATTAATAAAAGAAAATTATGAAAATTAAAATTATGTTTTTCTGATTATTATTTTATTTATTATGATTTAATTACTATTAGAAACTAATAAAAAAGATTAAAAATATCAAATGACTAAAGAAAAATCTGAAAAATTCAGGGTAAGTCTAAATTAATATTTAAAAGCTATGAAAAATAAAAGTAGAAGTTGACTAAGCCCAATAAGCAGATTTGGGCAGATAAGCAGTTTGCTAATAAGCCAAAAATAAGCTAAAAAGCTAGAAAAATTACCAGAAGTTCAGGACTAGTTTAATATACTTAAAGAGGCATAAAACAACTAATCAAGTATAATAAGTACCATGGATAAGCCAATAAGCAGTTGGACCAATTATTCAGAAATAGCAGGAAAAAGCCAAACTTGCAGAGCAAATTAAGCTATCAGATAAGCAGAAAAGTCTGAATATTAAGGGGGCAAAAGCTACCCTATACTACTGGCTATATAAAAACACTAAAAAGCCCTATGGATAACACCCCAATTGAAGTTCAATTAAGCAGATGTTCAGAAGTTGCAAAACTGAATAAGTTGTGCAGGGCAGAACAAGGCAAAAAGGGGAAACTTGCAGGCCTATTTTAAGTAACTTAATAAGCTAGAAAGTGGGAATACCAGATGATATCTTAAAAGCTTGCTAGGTGAACTACTTTAAAGACCAAAAATCAGACACTGAGCTTAATTGGAATAAGCTAATAAAAGGCTGAGAACAGCAATGACTGATGGAGTGTTCTGCTCAGTGCAGAGTTGTGTAGAGTTGTGCAACACAACTAAGACAAAACCAACTCTATTGACTACTCTTATTTAACCTAAATGACCACAGTAATGCCAAATATAAAGACCAAAAGAGCTTATGGCTGATTATAGCTTATTTGGGCAGCCTATAGTCTAAAATAACCACAGAACACTCAAAACTGCCATACCTATCTAATTAGCTTATAAGGTCTCAGAAACAGCTTATATGGAACATGTTAAGATGGATCAAACTTTGACTTGTTGCAAATGAACAGTAATCAGCAGAATAGGCTTAAAACCAAACACTCCTTATATGAGCCTGTTTTGGTGATTTCAAAAGAAAATCTGATTTTAAGCTGAGAATCTCACTAAACTAGGTTTAACTAACTTATTTATGTTATAATTAATAATTAAAAACTGAAATGAGCTTATTAATAAGCAGTGACTGAATTTAGCTATTTTTGGCTTTTTGTATTTTTTTAAGATAAATAAAGCATAAGCTATTTTAACTACTGAAAAATAGATGAAATACAATAAAGAACTAGTGCTAAGCAATAAATTATAATAATAAGCTAAAATAAGCTATAGTACAGTAATATTGAAAATTAAGCAAAAATGAGAAAAAAAGCTTACAACTGAGAGGTTAAGAAACAGGATAGCACTAGATCAGAACTGAACTTGGAATGTCACTTACCAAGTTTAGACCCCATTCCAGCTTAATCACAACTGCTTAACAACACCAGAACTGCTTATTTGACTACTTTGACTTTTCTTGACTTTTCTCACTTTTCTTGAATTAGAACAGATAATCACTAAATAAACTTATAAAAAGCTATGATAAGCTTTCATAAGCTTATAGCAAGGGTGTGTGGTGTGTTTTGTGATTGATTCTAATAGCTACTGACATGATACGAATTAACCAAGAAGCATGAAAACTTGAAATTCATTACTTTAGTGAAATCAATACAATACATGAGTAAACTAGTACATAGAACTTGAAACAAACTTGAATTGATAATAAAAACCTAATTTGAAACTGAATTAAACATTTATCTACTTTTTACACTACTTTTGGTCTTAAACTACTGACATCTTGTTCTCTGTGGCTTCTCTTCCTTTTATAGCACTCTCAGAAGACTCTCTGATGAATTCCGAGCTAATCCCACCCATTTAATTGCTTTGAAGTGATCTCAGCCATCCATGGCCATTTTGGCGGGAAAAGTCATCAAGTGGGATTTTTAACCTGTGAGGTGGAAGAGTGAATTTAATGCACTTTGGATTGTTAGGGAGTGTATTGGGAAGGAGGAGGTGAGGTGTTGGGTGGTTTTGCAGAGAAAATATGGGCTGTGGTGGTTTTGGCGGGGTGAGTGGGGAAGGAGACGGGTCAAACTTTTGTTTGACCCTGGGATATTAGCTAAGGGAAAGGGCCGGGTTATTTTATTTATGGGATTGGGCTTGGGTTGTATGGTTTTGGGCTTGGGTTATTATTGTGTTAAGGGAATTAGTGGGATCCGGTTTTAGAGATTTAGGATAGGATTTGGATTTTATGTTAACTTTAGGGACCATTGTTGTATAATGCTGAAAATCCAAGGACTAAACCTGCCAAAAATTAAATCAATCTCCAGGGACCATTTGAGTCAAGTTTCAATAGTACAAGGGTATAATTTGATAAATTACACTTTTTAAATACCCGAGGACTAAATTTGCCAACATTGAAACTTGAGGGGTTGAAAGTGTAACTTTCCCAAAGTTGACACAAGGGTTAAACATGCCAAATTTAAATATCCCAAGGACCATAAATGTTATTTTTCCATTTTATACAACCAGGGGTATTTTCTGTCAACTTTGAAAGTTCAGGGACTGATTTTGCCAATTTATGAAACTTTGCTCGTTTTTCATCTGTTTTCACTCCTTTTGCACTTGAATCATATAAAAACACATTTTATGATATTTTCTGTATTATTTGACTTTTCAAAGTGTTTTTGGCTGTTTATGTGGGTTTAAACAAGGTAAATATATTTGTATTTAGACACATATCAGTGATTTAGTGGAGCCGTCCCTCTGTAACGGGCAGATTTTCCTTGCCTATAAATACCAGCCCTATTCACAGTTTTTGGGCATCCTTTTTCACACAGAACTTTCTGAGTTCAATACCCTCTTCACACTTTCTTTCTTTGATCATTTAGATTAGTTTTTCTTTTGTTCAAGAGTGATTCTATCATCCAAACAAGTGATCCTCTTCATTCCTCTTCAATAGCAAGAGAAGAACACAAAGTATCCAAGAAGATACAAAGTGTTGTCATTCCTCTTCAAGTGCAAGAGAAGAACTCAAGGTATCCAAGAAGATACAAGAGTTGTAGTTTTGTTAGGTTACTTGTAACATTGGTTACATACTTGTTGTATCATAGCATACATCAAGATTATTTTTCTTTTGTGAGAGTGTGAGTGAAGATCATTGAGATCTTATAGAGATAGTGGATATCTCTTGAAGCCATTGGGCTTGTGTGATTGATCAAGTGGATCATAGGTAGATCGGATAGATCGAGTCTTGTGTGTTAAGTGTGTGAAGTAGAAAGGATCAAGTGGATCGTGGTAGATTGGTGCTAGCTAAGATTAGCACTCGACATCTAGCTTAGTGTCGGTAATAGGATAAGCGACGTGTACGGTTTTCTCCGCCTGAAGGGAGGTTGTTGACATAGTGTTTGAAACTCTCAAGTGTGGTACTCGGGGAGTGGAGTAGGGCGAAGAAGAGCTTCGTAGCCGAACCACTATAAATCCTTTGTCTCGGTTTGATCTTTCCAACTCTACTCTTTATTTACTTTACTTAGTATTAGTAGTTTAGTGAGTACTTCATATTGGTGTTGATTGATTACACATAAGACTCGAATCAAAGTTTCCAATAACAAAGTTTTAAAAGGAGTTTTTAAAAGAACTTAAAAACCGGTAAAACTATTCAACCCTCCCCCTTCTAGTTTTCTACAATTGGTATCAGAAGCCACGTCGTCAAGCTTTTAAAGTATATTGTATTTTAAAACTTGAATCGATCAATGGATTCCGACAAATATCTAGAAGGGAAATCTATGCAAAGACCACCACTTTTCGAAACCGATTGTTTTATTTATTGGAAAACAAGATTCGAAACGTATGTGAAGTCAAAAGACATTGATCTTTGGCATGTTATTACCGAGGGTGACTTTCAACCGATTCAAATGAATCCGGTAACTAAAAAGGATGAAATAGTTTCTTATGATAAACAAAGTGATGAAATTAAAAGGAAATTAGCCAAAAATAATGAGGCTAAAATGATGATTTACAATGCCTTGCCTAAAAAGGAATTTTAAAGAATTTTTATGTGTTAATACGGCAAAGGATATTTGGAAAAGGGTTAATACACAAATATGTTACTAAACTTTCACAAAAAGTTCGCCTAAGTTACTGAACTTTCATTTTGTTCACTTAGGTTACTGAACTTTGATACTTTGTTCGACTTGGTTACTGAACTTTCATTTTGTTCACTTAGGTTACTGAACTTTGAAACTTTGTTCGATCTGGTTACTGAACCTTTAAAATGATGACATTGCATATTTTTTAGTTCAAAACGGTCCTTGTGGTTAGTCTGGTATCACGGATTTAGTCCCTAAACCACTATTTCTGTTAGTTTGACCGTTTCTATACGCTTTCGCCAGTTTTTCTTACGTTTTCGCCCGCTTTCATACATTTTTCTTCCGTTTTCGCCCATTTTTATTCGTTTTCGTCCGTTTTTATACGTTTTTGTACGTTTTTATACGTTTTCGTCTGTTTTTATACGTTTTCGCCAGTTTTTCTTTCGTTTTTGCCCGTTTTTATACGTTTTCATCATTTTTCTTCTGTTTTCGCCCATTTTCTTTCGTTTTCGTCCAATTTTATACATTTTTGACAGTTTTCTTCCGTTTTTATATGTTTTTATGGAAACGGACTAAAACAGATAAAACGGACGAAAACGTAAGAAAACGGAAAAAACAGGAAAAAAAACGGGAGAAAAAAACGGAAAAAAAAATGGCGAAAACGTATAAAAACGGACTAAAATGTATAAAATCGGACGAAAACGGAAGAAAATGGGCTAAAACAGAAGAAAAAAGGCGAAAAAGTATAAAAACAGACGAAAACGTATAAAAACAGGCAAAAACGAAAGAAAAACTGGCGAAAACGTATAAAAACAGACGAAAATGTATAAAAAGTTTCAAAGTTCAGTAACGAAGTCGAACAAAGTTTCAAAGTTCAGTAACCAGATCGAACAAAGTTTCAAAGTTCAGTAACCTAAGTGAACAAAATGAAAGTTCAGTAACCAAATCGAACAAAGTTTCAAAGATCAGTAACCAAGTCGAATAAAGTTTCAAAGTTCAGTAACCTAAGTGAACAAAATGAAAGTTCAGTAACTTAGGCGAACTTTTTGTGAAAGTTTAGTAATATCTTTGTGTAATAACCCTTTGGAAAACTTTGTTAGTCACTCACCAAGGTAATAACCAAGTCAAAGAGAACAAGATAGATCTTCTTGTTCAACAATATGAACAATTTTCCATTTCGGAAGATGAATCAATAGATAATGCTTTTGCTAGATTTAATACTATTATCACTAGTCTTAAAGCTCTTGATGAAGGTTATTCTAGCAAGAATTATGTTAGGAAATTCCTTAGGGCTCTACATCCTAAATGGAGAGCAAAGGTCACCGCCATAGAAGAGTCAAAGGATTTGGCAACATTGTCACTCGATGAACTAATAGGAAACTTGAAAGTTCACGAGATGATAATCAAGAAGGACTCCGATATAGTCAAAGGCAAAAGCGAGAGAGTTAGATCTCTAGCATTGAAAGCCAAAAAGGAGTCTAGTGATGAGGAATGTTTGAGTTCCGATAGTGAAGATGAAGAATATGCATTAGCGGTTAGGGACTTTAAAAAGTTCTTTAGGAGAAGAGGTAGGTTCGTTAGGGAACCTCGTGATGAAAAGAAGACATCACAAAAGAACCATGTTGAAAAGAAAGGGACAAGTGATAGGAAATGCTTTAGATGCGGAGATCCTAATCACCTCATAGGAGAGTGTCCCAAACCACCGAAATTCAACAACCAACGAGCTTTCATAGGAGGCTATTGGAGTGATAGCGGTGAAGATGAAGAAAAGACGTCCAAGGACGAAACATGTCTAATGGCTCATGCTTCTAAGGAAATATGCTTGGGAATCGACTTGGAGCCTGACGAATGGGTCAAAGATAGTGGATGCACTAACCATATGATGGGCAACTGTAGTCTATTCTCATCATACAAGGCATACAATGGAGGTAATGTCACTTTCGATAGCAAACTTACGGGCAACATTATAGGCAAAGGTACGATTACTCAAGACTCCCTCACTATTAGAAATGTTGAGCACGTAGATAACTTAGGATTTAACTTACTTAGCATTAGTCAAATGGCAGATAATAAGTGTAGAGTTATATTCTCATAAGAGGGTAGTGAGATTATTAAGAATGGCAAGACCATAGGCAAAGGAGTTAGGAAAAATGGCTTATTCGTCATGAAGATAGGAAATAAGCCTCAAGACAAGAATTGCCTAGCAACCATAGATGATAACTCTACTCTGTGGCATAGGAGACTAGGTCACGCCAATATGCGCTTAATACAATCATTGGCATCTAAGGAACTAGTTAGAAACCTACCTAAGATTATGTTTGACAAACACTTTTGTGACGCTTGTAAGGATGGAAAACAAGCACATTCTAGTCACAAAGCTAAGAATATGGTCTCGACCTCTAGATGCCTAGAACTCCTTCACATGGACTTATTCGGTCCATTCACCGTACGGAGCTATGGAGGAAATCTCTACACCTTAGTAACAGTTGATGACTACTCTAGGTATACTTGGACTAGATTTCTTAAGAATAAGACACAAGCCTTTGAGGAATTTGAAATCTTTAGTAAGAAAGTCCAAAATCAACTAGGATGTACAATAGTTTCTATTAGGACGGATCATGGTCGGGAATTTGATAATGAAGTGCAATTTGGAGTATATTGTGATGCTAATGGTATTACTCACAATTTCTCAGCTCCACGCACTCCACAATCAAATGGGGTAGTTGAGCGGAAAAATCGTACTCTACAAGAGATGAGTAGAATGATGTTGAATGAACAATCAATTCCGCAAAAGTTTTGGTGTAATGCTGTTGACACTTCAACTTATATTCTTAATAGGATTCTAATTAGACCTATTTTAGGAAAAACCCCATATGAAATCATGAAAGGTAGAAAACCTACTCTTGATTACTTTAGAGTGTTTGGAAGCAAGTGCTTCATACTAAACACTAAAGATTACCTCACCAAGTTTGACCCAAAGTTTTATGAAGGTGTTTTCCTAGGTTACTCCCAAAATAGTAAAGCCTATGTTGTCCTAAATAGAGAAACCATGAAAGTCGAAGAATCACTCAATGTGACATTCGATGAAAGTTCCCCATTAACTTAGACATCACCCTTGGTGGATGATGACTTAGATGAGGACGAAGCCATTAGGGTTAATGGCAAGAAAACCTTAGAAGATGACATTGAGGATGAAATAGTTGAAGTTGACAAAATTGTCAACATTAAGGAATCCAAGAACCATCCTATTGAAAATGTCATAGGAAACCTAAACCAAAGAACCCTTAGGTCACAAGCTCAAAACAAAAGTAGTTTCTTTTGTTTTATATCAACCGTAGAACGTAAGAATGTCGATGAAGCAATTAAGGATGAAAGTTGGGTAGTTGCCATGCAAGAGGAACTTAACCAATTCACCGCAAACCAAATTTGGGATTTAGTACCTCCTCCTAAGAATCAAACCATCATAGGAACTAAGTGGGTGTTTAGGAATAAACTCGACAAAAATGGCGTCGTAACTAGGAATAAGGCAAGGTTGGTAGCACAAGGCTATAACCAACAAGAAGGAATAGACTATGATGAAACCTATGCACCCGTAGCTAGATTAGAGTCTATTAGGATACTCCTTGCCTATTCATGTGCCTTAGACTTTAAATTGTACCAAATGGATATGAAAAGTGCATTCCTAAATGGTTATATCAACGAGGAGGTATACGTTGCACAACCTCCAGGATTCGTTGATTTCGAGAAACCGAATCATGTTTATAAACTCAAGAAAGCATTATATGGTCTCAAACAAGCTCCAAAAGCTTGGTACGATAGACTAAAAGCATTCTTGATTGAACATGAATATACCATGGGAGTGGTGGATAACACGCTTTTCACAAAGAAATGTAATTCACATCTCATCATCGTTCAAATATATGTCGGCGACATCATATTTGGCTCAACTTGTCCAGAACTGTGCGATGATTTCTCTAAGATCATGCGCGATGAGTTTGAAATGAGCATGATGGATGAATTAAATTTCTTCCTTGGTTTACAAATTAAACAAATGGAAGATGGTATCTTCTTTAACCAATCTAAGTATAGTAAGGAGATGCTTAAGAAGTTTAGTTTAGAAGAGTCGAAGCCCATGAAACCTCCCATGTCCACGAAAATAAAACTCATGAAAGATGAAGAATGTGAGTCCGTGGATAGCACTAAGTATAGAGGTATGATAGGAAGTTTGCTATACCTCACGGCAAGTAGGCCCGATATCATGTTTAGTGTCTGCCTGTGTGCTCGCTTCCAGGAGGATCCCAAAACCTCTCACCTTGAAGCGGTTAAGCGTATCTTCCGATACATTAAAGGCACTATACACTTGGGATTATTTTATCCCAAGGGGACCGGTGTAGAAACTGTTGTCTATGCCGACTCTGATCATGCGGGAGATTATGTGGATCGAAAAAGTACGAGTGGCATTTGTACCTTCATGGGTTGTTGCTTAACTTCTTGGTTCTCCAAGAAACAAACGACTCTTGCTATCTCCACGACCGAAGCCGAGTATGTAAGCGCCGGAAAGGCATGTCAACAAGCACTATGGATGAAACAAGCCCTTAATGACTATGACATCCATTTAGATGACGTTCCCATTATGTGCGATAATAAAGGTGCTATTGACTTGAGCAAAAATCCCATTCAACACTCCCGTACTAAACACATCGAAATTCATCACCACTTCCTTCGCGATAACGTTCAGAAAGGAAACATTTCTATTGAGAAAGTTCCTTCTCAAGACAATATTGCCGACATCCTAACCAAACCTCTCAAACGAGAATCCTTCAACTACCTTCGTCTAGGTCTAGGAATGATGAAACATATTCCATAAATCTCATGACTCTTAAAGTCATCTCGTGTGTCTCGTTCTGTCTAGTTTAGGTTCCCCTCGTCAAAAGAATTTATTAGGTATAAATTCTTTCCTTGTGTCAAAAAGTCTCACTAAAACAGCGAGACTTATTCGTCAAAAATCAAAATGGGACAGAAAACCATCCCAGCAGATCACGGCTCCACTAATTGTGGCACGGTACCGTGGAATCGTGTATCTGGTACATCCCGTATTTCAGTTCCATTTTTCCCACATTACACATTTCAAACCTTCTCAACTTCTGCAACTACTGTCATAACCTAACCTCACAACCCAAAACTCAATTACACCCCTTCAAGATCATATTCAAGACATTGATTTTCAAGATTCTCAATCATTTCCACTTTTTCAACATAAATTGTAAGTTATCTTACTCTAATTTCCTTTAATTTTGAGTCTAGGGTTTATTCAAATTGAAATGGGGTTTTTCAATTTTCTTTAGAAACCTTCAATTAGAAGTCATCAACACTAAAAATTTTCAAAATCTTTGGTGCCAAAGCATTGAAGTCATCAAACACCCCAATTCTATTGTTTTAAAAAATTTCACGAAACTAGGACCATGAAATATTTTTTTTCATTGTTGATGCAAACTAAAACGTTTTCTCATGCATACATGATCTCACGAATATTGATCGAATTACATAATCAATATGTATGTTTCGACATATTTGTTTGAGCAAAAGTAAAATTAGGAGTGTTTGGGTAATCTCATTATTTTCTTTTGAGTCGAGATTACCGCACCTCCACATAGTTTTCATATAGGCACACACTAGACATGTGTATTTAATGCAACTATTCTTAGTTCTAATTTTTCCTAAAAATTTTCTTATAGGAAACAAAAATGTCTCATGAATATGATTTTGATCATCTTCTAACCGATACCTATACACCCAAAATCTCACATGAACCCACAACACCCGGTAACCACATTCGTGCCTATGTCAATCTTGAAACCCGTCGGTTTCATGAAGGCCGTGTCGTTGATCCGTCCCTAGTTTACCATCGGGACATCAACACTTCATTTAGAGCTATAGGATTCGATTGTTTACTCCACATCAACGAGCACATTTGTCCTCGTTTTGTGTTGGAATTCTTTCGACAAGTCAAACTCGTACGTAACGAGGATCAATCCTTGTCACTTTGGTTTTGGGTCCGAAATTTCAAATTCGTCCTAACTCTTGAACAATTTGCTCAAATCCTCCGAATCCCCAATCATGGGCAATGTGCCTATACTGAAGATTGGTGTCTTGAGTCCCTCTTTCACTATCATGAAGAGGATAGTCCGTATTGTTCCTACATACCCTCTCCAACTGAACTAACCAAACTCATCTGTACTTATAAGTACTCCTCTTACCCAAATCCAACGAAAATTCGTTTGGAAGAGGTTCGTCATGAACTACTTTCTTGGGCAGTCATCCTGCGAGAAAATGTTCTAAGTCTAACAGGAAATCGTGAGCAACTTCCGGCGTGTTGTTCTCATATGATTTACTGTCTCCTAACCCAACAACCATACAATCTCGCCTACTTCTTCGCTAAGCGAATTGTACATCTCAAGGGTAACAAAAATAAATTGATACCCTATGGGATGTTCCTAACCCGTCTCTATCACCACTTCATGACCTTTCACCCTTACCTTCGTGGTCCTCAATACTCACTTTTCACACCCATCATGAAACCCATAACCGAGTCATATGTCTCATCCATTCTCATTTCCGAATCCTCCACCCACTATGCACCCTTTGATGATCCTAATCATGAGAATAAGATGCATGCTCAAGACGAGAATGTGACAAGAACGGGAGAATGCTCAAGTCATAAGTAGTTATGGAGGGATTTATATCTCTTATTAGGGTTTATTCTTAATAGATTATATTAGGAATTAATACTCTTAATTATCTTGCATGCTTAACACTTAATCTATCACCTTGCATGAATATTCTATGTGATATTTGGATGATAGTTTATTTTGTCCTTTATGCTTGCATGCTTATGATTATCTTGGCAAATTACATGATAATCTTTATGTGCTAGATGTAGCTTAATATTGGACATATTAGGAAAATAAATCCTTAGTGACTTGAGGTACTATCATTTCCAGGACATAGCTCCTCTAGAAAACATCCCACTAGCTGCCCAGAACTAGCCTGCACCTGAAAATTCATGACTACAGTGTCACGGTACCGTTAAAT
Source organism: Artemisia tridentata subsp. tridentata (assembly GCA_021014915.2). Lineage (NCBI taxonomy): Eukaryota > Viridiplantae > Streptophyta > Magnoliopsida > Asterales > Asteraceae > Artemisia > Artemisia tridentata. Next base: position 74,289,041 of record CP139505.1, read on the forward strand.
AGGCCACAGCACCGTTAAATTTAACGGTACCGTGCGGTATTTAGTGGTGTCGTGTACCTGTTTGACGAATTTTCACTGTTCCTCTTAAAATCCCTGCAACCCTAACCTCAAACCTGCAAATTTTGCAACCTCACATACACCCTAAGATTCCCTTGCTACACCATAGGACACTCCCATCCACTTTAATTCAAATTTCACCCATCTTGCCTATATAAGGCTTCACCCTTGCAAGCTTATCTTGCACTTCATCTTCAACCTCACATCACACACACCATGTCTTCCACACAAGGATCCACCACTCACATCTCCAAGAAACCTAGAATAACCGTAAGACCACCTTCAAAACCACTCTTTGTGGATCTTACAAAAGATGATGAAGCAATGACACCACCTTCCCAAGCCACTCCCAACTCACCAACTCCACCTAATGCACCCTTCAAAACATCCTCTTCCTACACAACATCTTCATCATCCTTCAACACCACATCATCAATGGAGTACACACTATCCCCCATAACTCCATTGGACTATGTCATGCCAACTCCATCTCCAACAAACTCACCACCACCACCTTCTCCTATCATGGCACAACCCATCCAACCCCATCCCTTTGATCTACATAGTGCTAATTGCCTATGTTGTCTCCATAACCGTAATCTCATCTTCACCTTAAGAGATGAGATTCATTTCATGTTCTCCTTTGTGGAGCACCTCTTGACACCACCACCACCCCAAATGATGCCACAATCCCCACCACCTCCTAACCCACACAACTAAACATGTTTTTGTTTAGTTTCTCAACAATAAACCTTTAGGACCCTTCTTGGAAATGAAGCTTGCCTCTAGTCATTAGGGATTTATGCTTCTTATTGTCTCCTTATGTTTGTCATGAAGTCATACCTATGTATGACATTTATTTTATCTTTATGAATGAATGGGTTTTCATGAGGATTGTTTCTTATTAGTTTATGTTTAGCTACTTAGTCACTCATTTTGTGGTTGGATATTTGTCTTAAGTGCTACATGTTAGATTTTGTATATGTGTTATCTAACCTTGTTTTGTAGCACGAATCATTGCTCGATTCCTTGGTGTTCTCCAAATAAGGGGGAGTACACATCAAGGGGGAGCCTTTGCAACCTTTTTGCTTCGACAAAAAGGGGGAGAAATGGGAGTAAACTCATTAAAAACTTGTTAAAACTAATTTTAACTTAAAATGAGATTATGTTTTGTCATCATCAAAAAGGGGGAGATTGTTGATGCAAATAATGTTCTAAAAACGTTATTTATATCTTTTGATTACTTCACGTTTTGAGGATGACAAAATGTGAAATCACGTTACGTTAAAATTAATATAAACAAGTTTTTAATCGGAAGATCCCGTTTCTACGCAAATCACTCTAGAACAAATTTACAACTTGGCTAATGATCAAAGAAGTGAATTTGTGTTTTAAGACTTCACATTTAAATGTGACAAAACATTTCTTTTCAAAAATATACATGACAAATTATTTTTGAATAATTAAGAAATGTTTTAATGGAAAAATAAGTTAAAAATACATAACAGCTATTCCCCCCCCCCCCAAAAAAAAATCAGCTCCAAACTTCCTCAAATAAGTTTTCACCAAAAAAGACAAAAATTGGAGCGTCTTTGTCTGGGACGGCTCCACGGTTCCACTAAATTTAGTGGAGCCGTGGGTGATTTAGTGGAGCCATCCCTCTGTAACGGGCAGATTTTCCTTGCCTATAAATACCAGCCCTATTCACAGCTTTTGGGCATCCTTTTTCACACAGAACTTTCTGAGTTTAATACCCTCTTCACACTTTCTTTCTTTTATCATTTAGATTAGTTTTTCTTTTGTTCAAGAGTGATCCTATCATCCAAACAAGTGATCCTCTTGATGCGTGGTTTTACGACCTTACAACAGGTTTTACCTCTCGAGGGATCTCAAGAGGCTTGCAATCCCCACCAGGCAGTGTACCTGACCGATGTAGTATAGTGTAGTGGCAAGTACCGGGGGATTGATCGTTCTCTAGGGGAATAGTGTCGTTAGGATTGAAAAACTACTCTAATAGGTCTAAGGGTGAGGGAAGATTCTTTTTGTATTTTTTATATTTTTATAAAAGCAAGTAAAATCTCGGGTTTGAAAGAGTGGGCGGAATTAGTTGCTAGTCAACTAACCCAAATAACTACAATTGCAAATAAAATAAAATAACTGAAAATAAAAAGGTTGTGGAACTTATATGGAGAGAAATGTGTTTACTTAGATTTCCTTACTCCCTAACTATCTTTTACCGGTTGATTAGTGTGTATTAATTGCGTGGATGACGGGTGTATTCCTTAATACCAATCGTGGGGTGGCGTACGTACTTCCCCAACTCTATAAGCTCCTACTTCACTCCTATGTCGAGCCGGCTAAGAAGCTCCTAACATGAGATCACTAGAATTCGCTCATGCATTAAATACAACCATAATAACCTTAGTACGCATTGGTTCATGTTTCTTAAGACGTTCAAGCAAGTTACCGTATAGGAGGTTAGCCAGTTTTCTTAAGCCTAACATCGATAAACAATCATCCAATACAATTAATAACACACCAACAACCAATAATCAATAGTTAGGTTTCATTAGATCTAAGCAAACACAAGATAAATCTAGCCTAGCATGTTAAATAAAAGACAAGAACAAGATATAATCAAACAACACATAGACATATTGAATGATTAATTGATTACTTATCTTCAATTGAACATGGGAGATCCAAGGGTATAAAACCCTTAAAAGTAGCAGAAAAATCGTCTTAGGGTTTCTCCTCACAAAGTTGCACACTAATGACTAAAAATTATGAGAATATATATAGAAAATCAGATCTGACGCCGTCACCTCGCCGCGGTTAGGGTTTCTTGATGGCCTTCTTGACGCCGTCCCCTTTTAATCATCCAAAATCCTCTCTGGCGCGTCAAGGGTTGACGGCGTCACAATGGTGCTTGACGCCGTCACAGGTACTTTTCCAGCCGATTTTGAGACTTTGTCGTTTTCTTCACTTTTATGCTCCAAAAACGTCCAAAATGCTTCCTTTTCCAGATTTCTTCTCCAAAGTACCTAAAATGACAAAAGGAACGATTTAGGGCAATATTTGATCAAATAAATACGATTTAGGGCTTAAATGACCCCCTAAAAGCGGTACACTTTTCGCTTCATCAAATACCCTTACACTTGAGATTTGCTTGTCCTCAAGCAAATGCGCTTTTATTCTAATCAAAATACAAGTTAGGGGTCATTTAACGCTAATATAAAAGTAATTACAACAAATAGTCGTTCCACTTTAATCATAATAAGCACGGAGATTACAGACTAGCACCTCACAAGTAGTGTTTAGATACTCACATCTCTCAGGTGTCATAAAAGTATATCTCATAAATGAAAATGAATAATATCTCTCGCTACCTGTCATAGCAAATAGATTACCATAGGCTTGGGAAAGGATCAAAAACCTCCTCAACTAGGCGTAAGCACCTAAGATAAACTATCAAAGAGGGCTTTTAAACGGGTTATAACGTTAGGTGTAGGGATATGATAAACACGGTTTTGTTGGATAAAGGATATTTTACTGGTGGCGAGTTAAAGATCTTGATTAATTACATGTACAATATGGCGTTGCTAAGCCAAGACTAGACTCGACTTAAGCTAATGAAAATAAAAAATAAAAATAACAAAAAGATAAAATAAACATAAAATGAAACGGGATGGTAGTCCGTATGTTTTTTCTACTCTCTTTTTTTTTTTTTTTTTTTTTTTTTTTTGCATACACTCTTGCCCTACCATCCAAAATAATACATCGTAGGGGGGTTGTATCCCCCTTACACTTGAAATTTTACATAACTTTACAATTAACTATTCTAATGACTCGAATTAAGATAATCGAAACACTTGGAGTACTTTTAAGATATTTAGCACATATGGGGGTAATAATGTTGTTCTTCCCCATTACTCCATTACACTAGTACTTTACCCATGAGTCCCAATCGTCCCAAAACAATATGTACAAGGATATGACTCGACTTAGCAACCATGTAATCAATTAGATAATTAACTTGGGGTTTAAACAAATGTTGTCACAATAATGCACTAAAAATGAGTGCATACAAGGTAGGCTAAGGCGATTTTGGTGTACATTTAAGTGGGATGTAAACAAATTCTTACTTTAAGTAAAATGCTTAAAGTTAGAAACGAAAAGATAGGCTCTGAGGGGTGTACTAGGGGTATCGTGTACTAAAAATGAGTACAACGCAAAGGGTGTGGGAGAATTACTTGACCAATGTAGCCAATGTAATTATAACAAAAAACACAGGTGTAAAATAATGGGTTAATCCTAATGCCTCTTATCATGTAGTAAATCTAACTACACGAATGTAGTCTCACTTGTGGCCTCGGAATGGTCCTAACACAAGTTCTAGAATCTAAGTGCTACCGGTACACACATCATAGCATAAATGCTTTTCCTACCAATTCTAGGGGCGAACCTCACATATTTGGGGGTGGAAAATTTTTTTAGTGGTACGGTTTTGTGCTAGTCATATAACTCCTATCCGTGAGACGCTCATTAAGACCAAAGTTTCACTCCTATATGTTGTAAAAAATTTTAAATTTGGCACTAAAATTGCCTTAACAGGTATTTCTCTCAGTTTTATTACACATCTACCATTAAACAAACGAAAAATCAAGCGTAATAGCATTCTCTAAGGTATCGTACTTTACCCTCCTTACACTTAAGATGAACATTGTCCCCAATGTTCAAATAACAAGATGTAAAAGTAAATAAGGTAAAAGAATGAAATCAAATACTCCCCTGATTCGCTCGGTGGATAAAGAGGTAACATGGTTAGATCTTCTTCCAAGGTAATGTTGAAGCTTCAAGACTAAAGCAGCGCCAAAAGCTAGATTCCTCATACATCTCCTTGTCCAAAATAACCTGTTAAACCTGAGAAAACAAACATGAAAACCTGCATAACATCGGCGGGATAAATCTGTATAAGGATATAATGCTTGTGGAATGATTATTTTGCAGATTCCTGGAGTTTATAAGTTAGAGATTTAATAAAGCATTTTATGATTCCGGAAGAAAAACAAAACTTTCAAAAAAAAAAAAAATCCAGAAAACTGTTCCTGACGCCATCAGACTGGGGTCTGACGCCGTCAGAAGTGATCTGACAGATTTTTCATGTTAAGTTTTCGGAAAATTTCTGGAAAAACTCAATCCTTATTTCCTGGAAATCCTGCAAAATATCATTATGACTCGATACAAGTGATGAAGCGAAAAGTGTACCGCTTTTAAGGGGTCATTTAAGCCCTAAATCGTATTTATTTGATCAAATATTGCCCTAAATCGTTCCTTTTGTCATTTTAGGTACTTTTGAGGAGAAATCTGGAAAAGGAGGCATTTTGGACGTTTTTGGAGCATAAAAGTGAAGAAAACGACAAAGTCTCAAAAATCGGCTGAAAGTTACCTTTGACGGCGTCACAATTAACTCTGGACGGCGTCATGCCTTGGCAAGAAAAAGTGGACGTGAAATTTACTCATGATGAGCCAGTGAAAATAGCATGTAAATTCTGACGGCGTCACGCTTTAACTTGATCAAGGGCGTCACGGCTTAAATCATATAGGGACGGCGTCACGTTCACGAGCTGACGGCGTCAAGCCTTGATAAGCCAGAATGGATTTTTGAAGAGCTAAAGAGGGACGGCGTCAAGAAGGTCATCCGGGAACCCTAGAAGCGGCGAGGTGACGGCGTCACAATCCATAAGGTGACGCCGTCAGATGCAAAAGTCTATATATAGTTTTCTAATTTTTTGTCATTAAGGAGAGCTTAGTGTGTGGAATTTTGGGAGAAAACCCTAAGACGGTTTTAGCATCTTTTTCAAGGCTTTTTGCCTTGAGATCTTCCATGTTACATTGAAGATAAGTTATCAATTAATCATTCAATATGTCTATGTGTTGTTTGATTCTATCTTATTCTTGTCTTTTGATTAACATGTTAGGCTAAATTTATCTTGTGTTTGCTTAGATCTAATGAAACCTAGCTATTGATTATTGGTTATTAGTGTGTTGTTAGTTGTATTGGATGATTGTTTATCTATGTTAGGCTTAAGAAAACTGGCTAACTTCCTATTCGGTAACTTGCTTGAACGTCTTAAGAAACATGAACCAAATGCGTACTAAAGGTTTTTATGGTTGTATTTAATGCACAAGCGAATTCTAGTGATCCCATGTTAGGAGCTTCCTAGCCGGCTCGACATAGGAGTGAAGTAGGAGCTTGTAGAGTTGGGGAAGTAAGTACGCCACCCCACGAATGGTATTAAGGAATACACCCGTCATCCACGCGACTAATACACACTAATTAACCGGTAAAAGATAGTTAGGGAGTAAGGAAATCTAAGTAAACACATTTCTCTACACATAAGTTTCTCACCACATTTTATTTTCAGTTATTTATTTTATTTGCATTCGTAGTAATTTGGGTTAGTTGACTAGCAACTAATTCCGCCCACTCTTTCAAAACCGAGATTTTACTTGCTTTCATAAAAAAATATAAAAAAACATAAAAAGAATCTTCCTCAACCCTTAGACCTAATTAGAGTAGTCTTTCACACCTAACGAACACTATTCCCTGTGGAGAACGATCAATCCCCCGTACTTACCACTACACTATACTACATCGGTCAGGTACACTGCCTGGTGGGGTTGTAAGCCTCTTGAGATCCCTCGAGAGGTAAAACCTGTTGTAAGGTTACAAAACCACGCATCAAGTTTTTGGCGCCGCTGCCGGGGAATAGTTATTGTTTAGGTTGAATTTTTATTTTATTAGGTCTACTCACTAGATTCCTTTCTAGTGAGATTTTTATTTTATTTTTATAGGTTTTCTTTAGTCTATCTTTTTCTTTGTGTGTTTGTTCGTAATTTCCATTGACTCTTCCGTTCACCATTATGGAGTACGCGAATCCACCATACCACCAATCACAAAGGCCATTCTACCCTATTGACATCTCGAATTTCAAACAATATCGAGATGAACCCATATATGATGCATGGACTCGTTTTAGAAATTTACTCCGAAAATTCCCTCATCATAGTTTCGCTTTAGCATCCCTAACCCGAACCTTTTACTATCGTGTTGGCCAATATGACCAAATGCGCATTGAGGATTTTGCCAATGGGGACTTTAGGGAATTAAGTGCTGAAGAAGCATGGGATGCCATAGAAGATTGTGCCCAATATTATTATAGGGTAGACAACCCAACAAACGTTAGTACAAGTCAATTGAATATAAATTTCCTGGATCATGAAACAAGTTTGTTTGGGGATGAATACATTAGTGTTGAGATACCTAAGTGGTTGTCATGTAATGCCATAGTACAAAACAAACACATAGATGACCTTGATGTGATGGAGGATTTAGCCGAACATGATCACATTGATCAAAAAGACCTAGGTTTTATGATCGATGATGATGAATCTCAAGAAACACACGATGAATCTTTTGGGCAATTTGAATATAGCAGTCATAATATTGAGGATGATCCTTATGATTCAGATATAGAAGTTAAGATGCCTAGAGAAGCACTTGAGATACTTGGGAAAATGTTAGGGTTGGATTATAATGAAACACATGTTGAGGATATAGGTGATCTTGATAAGATGGATGATAAAGTAGAAAATCTAAGCCCGCCAAATACCCCACAAGTCCTACCATCATTTGAGGCATACACACCGCCCGTGACTTACTCAGAAGAAGTAGAAGAGACTTTAGGAACCCCAATTGAGGTAGAACCCTTGGACCAAGCACCACTAGAGCATATAGGTTTGAATACTCATAATGATAACCTTACTCTTAGTTCTAGGGAAGTTCCTAGTTTTGATGAACCGGAGCCTCAACCAAAACCGTTACCTAATCTTCCATCCTTGGATGAGAATTTAGGAATTGAAATAGGTCCCGATCTACCCATCAAACCATATAGTCCGGGTAGTCTTAAGTTTAAGGTAGTAGACATTAAGCCTTGTAGTGAGGAAGACAATATAGGAGTGAAAAATGACCTTACATGTCTACATCACCCATTCATGATTGATCACAAGAAACATTATGGGTTTAAACCGGGTCTATTGGGTCAAGATGGATTCCCAATTAGGAGTCTCTCGAAGTTGTTAGAAAATGATCCCTTTTTAGGAGAACACTTTAACTCACCCATTGACCAAAGTGAACTAGGTAAGGTTATGATGAAAGGAGCACACCCCTTTAAGCATATAATTCATCCACCAATCTTTCCTCACGTGGCATACTCCTACCGAGCTGGTGTGTATCGCTACTTTCACCCGCACTTAATCCTAAGTGTAGGGAAAACCTCCCCTATTTTTGTTAAATAAGGGTAGAGTCAGGCTCGTGACTCGAACAAAAACAAGCGCTTCTTGGGAGGCAACCCAAGCTTTATTTGCTTTGTGTGTTTATTTATTTGTTTGTTTGTTTTTATTTGTTGCCGTATGTGTGTTTAATTTTTATTATTATTGATTCATGTTAAAAACTAATTTGTGAAAATGCTTTATGTTGTTTTTAACTTCGTCTTAACTACATATAAAGGTATTTTGCAAAAGATAAGTGTAAGGGAAATCTAAATCGGTTTGTTAGAACACAAATGAACATGAATCATAATAATAATAAATTAACATACATATTAGTATTTGTTTGAGTCAAATGCTTGTATCGAGTCATAATGATGTTTTGCAGGATTTCCAGGAAGTAAGGTAAAGGTTTTTCCAGAAATTTTCCGGAAACTTAAAATGAAAATTTTTGTCAGGTCATTTCTGACGGCGTCAGGGTTTATAACCTGACGGCGTCAGATTTAATTTCCAGAAATTTTTGAAAGTTTTGTTTTTAGAAAAGTTTTTATTAAAATCTCCAACTTATAATCTCCAGGAATCTGCAAAATTATCATTCCACAAGCATTATATCCTTATATATAGATTTATCCCGCCGATGTTATGCAGGTTTTCGTGTTTGTTTTCTCAGGTTTAACAGGTTATTTTGGACAAGGAGATGTTTTTGGATCAAGCTTGTGGCGATGCATTAGTCATGGAGCTTCTACATTACTTTGGAGGAAGATCTAACCGTGTAATTTCATTATCCACCAAGCGAATCAGGGGAGTATTTGATTTCATTCTTTTACCTTATTTACTTTTACATCTTGTTATTTGAACATTGGGGACAATGTTCATCTTAAGTGTAAGGGGAGGGTAAAAGTACGATTTTAGAGAATACAATTGCGCTTGATTTTTGTTTGTTTAATAGTGGATGTGTAATAAAACTGAGAGAAATACTTGTTAAGGTAATTTTAGTGCCAAATTTAAAATTTTTTACAACATATAGGAGTGAAACTTTGATCTTAATGAGCGTCTCATGGATAGGAGTTATATGACTAGCACAAAAACCGTACCACTAAAAAAATTTCCACCCCCAAATATGTGAGGTTCACCCCTAGAATTGGTAGGAAAAGCATTTATGCTATGATGTGTGTACCGGTAGCACTTAGATTCTAGAACTTGCGTTAGGATCATTCCGAGGCCACAAGTGAGACTACATTCGTGTAGTTAGATTTACTACATGATAAGAGGCATTAGGATTAACCCATTGTTTTACACCTGTGTTTTTGTTATAATTACATTGGCTACATTGGTCAAGTAATTCTCCCACACCCTTTGCGTTGTACTCATTTTTAGTACACGATACCCCTAGTACACCCCTCAGAGCCTATCTTTTCGTTTCGACCTTTAAGCATTTTACTTAAAGGAAGAATTTGTTACACCCCACTAAAATGTACACCCAAATCGCCTTAGCCTACCTTGTATGCACTCATCTTTAGTGCATTATTGTTACCACATTTGTTTAAACCCAAGTTAATTATCTAGTTGATTACATGGTTGCTAAGTCGAGTCATATCCTTGTACATATTGTTTTGGGACGATTGGGACTCATGGGTAAAGTACTAGTGTAATGGAGTAATGGGGAAGAACATCATTTATTACCCCCATATGTGCTAATAATTTTAAAAGTACTCCAAAATTTTCAATTATCTTAATTCGAGTCATTAGATTAGTATTTGTAAAGTTATGTAAAAATTCAAGTGTAAGGGGAATGCAATGCCCCTATGATGTATTATTTTGGATGGTAGGGCAAGAGTGTATGCAAAAAAAAAAAAAAAAAAAAAAAAAAAAAAAAAAAAAAATCAAGAAAAATACAAAAAAAATGAGAAAAAGAAAAATAGAAAAAACATACGGACTACCATCCCGTTTCATTTTATGTTTATTTTTATGTTTTTGTTATTTTTTATTTTGTTATTTTGTTTCTAGCTTAAGATCGAGTCTAGTCTTGGCTTAGCAACATTGTATAGTACATGTAATTGATCAAGATTTTTAACTCGCCACCAGTAAAATATCCCGTATCCAACAAAACCGTGTTTTCCTTTTCCCTACACCTAACGTTATAACCCATTTAAAAGCCCTCTTTGATAGTTTATCTTAGGTGCTTACGCCTAGTGGAGGAGGTTTTCGATCCTTTCCCAAGCCTATGGTAATCTATTTGCTATGACAGGTAGTGAGAGATATTATCCGTTTTCATTTATGAGATTTATTTTGATGACACTTGAGAGATGTGAGTATCTAAACACTACTTGTGAGGTGCTAGTATGTAATCTCCGTGCTTATTATGATTGAAGTGGAACGATTATTTGTTGTAATTACTTTTATGTTAGCATTAAATGACCCCTAACTTGTATTTTGATTAGAATAAAAGCGCATTTGCTTGAGGACAAGCAAATCTCAAGTGTAAGGGTATTTGATGAAGCGAAAAGTGTACCGCTTTTAAGGGGTCATTTAAGCCCTAAATCGTATTTATTTGATCAAATATTGCCCTAAATCGTTCCTTTTGTCATTTTAGGTACTTTTGAGGAGAAATCTGGAAAAGGAGGCATTTTGGACGTTTTTGGAGCATAAAAGTGAAGAAAACGACAAAGTCTCAAAAATCGGCTGAAAGTTACCTTTGACGGCGTCACAATTAACTCTGGACGGCGTCATGCCTTGGCAAGAAAAAGTGGACGTGAAATTTACTCATGATGAGCCAGTGAAAATAGCATGTAAATTCTGACGGCGTCACGCTTTAACTTGATCAAGGGCGTCACGGCTTAAATCATAAGGGGACGGCGTCACGTTCACGAGCTGACGGCGTCAAGCCTTGATAAGCCAGAATGGATTTTTGAAGAGCTAAAGAGGGACGGCGTCAAGAAGGTCATCCGGGAACCCTAGAAGCGGCGAGGTGACGGCGTCACAATCCATAAGGTGACGCCGTCAGATGCAAAAGTCTATATATAGTTTTCTAATTTTTTGTCATTAAGGAGAGCTTAGTGTGTGGAATTTTGGGAGAAAACCCTAAGACGGTTTTAGCATCTTTTTCAAGGCTTTTTGCCTTGAGATCTTCCATGTTACATTGAAGATAAGTTATCAATTAATCATTCAATATGTCTATGTGTTGTTTGATTCTATCTTATTCTTGTCTTTTGATTAACATGTTAGGCTAAATTTATCTTGTGTTTGCTTAGATCTAATGAAACCTAGCTATTGATTATTGGTTATTAGTGTGTTGTTAGTTGTATTGGATGATTGTTTATCTATGTTAGGCTTAAGAAAACTGGCTAACTTCCTATTCGGTAACTTGCTTGAACGTCTTAAGAAACATGAACCAAATGCGTACTAAAGGTTTTTATGGTTGTATTTAATGCACAAGCGAATTCTAGTGATCCCATGTTAGGAGCTTCCTAGCCGGCTCGACATAGGAGTGAAGTAGGAGCTTGTAGAGTTGGGGAAGTAAGTACGCCACCCCACGAATGGTATTAAGGAATACACCCGTCATCCACGCGACTAATACACACTAATTAACCGGTAAAAGATAGTTAGGGAGTAAGGAAATCTAAGTAAACACATTTCTCTACACATAAGTTTCTCACCACATTTTATTTTCAGTTATTTATTTTATTTGCATTCGTAGTAATTTGGGTTAGTTGACTAGCAACTAATTCCGCCCACTCTTTCAAAACCGAGATTTTACTTGCTTTCATAAAAAAATATAAAAAAACATAAAAAGAATCTTCCTCAACCCTTAGACCTAATTAGAGTAGTCTTTCACACCTAACGAACACTATTCCCTGTGGAGAACGATCAATCCCCCGTACTTACCACTACACTATACTACATCGGTCAGGTACACTGCCTGGTGGGGTTGTAAGCCTCTTGAGATCCCTCGAGAGGTAAAACCTGTTGTAAGGTTACAAAACCACGCATCAACAAGCATTTGACTCAAACAATTACTAATATGTATGTTAATTTAATATTGTTATGATTCATGTTCATCTTTTGCAAATTACCTTTATATGTAGTTAAGACGAAGTTAAAAACAAGATAAAGCATTTTCATAATTTAGTTTCGAACATGAATCAATAATAGTAAAAATTAAACATACATACGGAAGCAAATAAAACCAAACAAACAAATAAATAAACACACAAAGCAAATAAAGCTTGGGTTGCCTCCCAAGAAGCGCTTGTTTTTGTTCGAGTCACGAGCCTGACTCTACCCTTATTTAACGGATAAAGGAGAGGTTTTTCCTACACTTAGGATTAAGTGCGGGTGATAGTAGCGATACACACCATCTTGGTGGAAGTATGCCGCGTGAGGAAAGAGTGGTGGATGAATTATATACTCAAAGGGGTGTGCTCCTTTCATCATAACCTTACCTAGTTCACTTTGGTCAATGGGTGAATTAAAGTTTTCTCCTAAAAAGGGATCATCTTCTATCAACTTCGAGAGATTCCTAGTTGGGAATCCATCTTGACCTAATAAACCCGGTTTAAACCCATAGTGTTTCTTGTGATTAATCATGAATGGGTGATGTAAGTATGAAAGGTTATGGTTCACTCCTATGTCAGCTTCCTCTCTACAAGGCTTAGAGTCTACTACCTTCAACATAAAACTACCCGGACTATATGGTTTGATGGGTGGGTCGGGACCTAATTCAATTCCTAAGTTCACATCTAAGGATGGAAGATTAGGTAACGGTTTTGGTTTAGGCTCTGGTTCATCAAAACTAGGAACTTCCATAGAACTAAAAGAAAGGTTATGACTACAAGTATTCAAACCTATTTCTTCTAGTTTTGTTTGGTCCAAGGGCTCTACCTCTATTGGGGTTCCTATAGTCTCTTCTACTTCTTCCGGGTAAGTCATGGGTGGTGTGTGTGCCTCAAATGATGGTAGGACTTGTGGGGTACTTGGTGGGCTTATGTTACTTACCTCATCATTCCTTGTGTCAAGATCACCTATATCCTCATCATGTGTTTTAGTAGAATCTAACCCTAACATTTTCCCTAGTATCTCAAGTGCTTCTCTAGGCATCTCAACTTCTATATCCGAATCATAAGGATCATCCTTAATATTCTGACTGCTATATTCAAATTGCCCAAAAGATTCATCATGTGTTTCTTGAGATTCATCGTCATCGATCATAAAACCTAGGTCTTTTTGATCAATGTGATCATGCTCGGCTAGATCCTCCATCACATCAAGATCACCTAAGTGTTCACCCTGTATTATGGTAGTGCCTAACCATGACATGCAGCTAGGTGGCTCAACTCGACCCTCATCCCCAAACAAACTTGTTTCATGATCCTTGAAATTTGTGGTCAATTGACTTGTATTAATGTTTGTTGGGTTGTCTACTATATAATAATATTGGGCACAATTCTCAATAGCTTCCCATGCTTCTTCAGCACTTAATTCCCTAAGATCCCTGCCGGCAAAATAGTAAATGTCCCTTTGGGCATGTCGGTCGACACGATCGTAAAAGATTTGAGTTAGGGAGCATAAATCGAAGTTATGATGAGGGACTTTTTGGAGTAAATATTTAAAACGAGTCCATGCATAATAGAGAGGTTCATCTTTATGTTGTTTAAACATCAAGATGTCTGATGAAGCGAAAAGTGTACCGCTTTTAAGGGGTCATTTAAGCCCTAAATCGTATTTATTTGATCAAATATTGCCCTAAATCGTTCCTTTTGTCATTTTAGGTACTTTTGAGGAGAAATCTGGAAAAGGAGGCATTTTGGACGTTTTTGGAGCATAAAAGTGAAGAAAACGACAAAGTCTCAAAATTGTGCTGGAAACTACCTTTGACGGCGTCAGGATTTGTTCTGGACGGCGTCATGGCTTGGCAAGAAAAGGTGGATGTGAAAATTACTCATGATAAGCCAGAGAAATTTGCATGGAATTCTGACGGCGTCACGCTTTAATGTGATCAAGGTCGTCACAGCTTAATTTAAAGAGGGACGGCGTCACGCATAATCCTAACGGCGTCACGCCTTGATAAGCCAGAACGGATTTTGGAGAGCTAAAGAGGGACGGCGTCAAGAAGGTCATCCGGGAACCCTAAAAGTGGCGAGGTGACGGCGTCACACTCCATAACGTGATGCCTTCAGATCTGAAAGTCTATATATAGTTTTGCAATTTTTTGTCATTAGTGTGGAACTTATTGAGGAACTTTGTGTGTGAAAACCCTAAGACGAATTTGGAAGCTTTTTCAAGGCTTTTTGCCTTGAGATCTTCCATGTTACATTGAAGATAAGTTATCAATTAATCATTCAATATGTCTATGTGTTGTTTGATTCTATCTTGTTCTTGTCTTTTGTTTAACATGCTAGGCTAGATTTATCTTGTGTTTGCTTAGATCTAATGAAACCTAGCTATTGATTATTGGTTATTAGTGTGTTGTTAGTTGTATTGGATGATTGTTCATCTATGTTAGGCTTAAGAAAACTGGCTAACTTCCTATTCGGTAACTTGCTTGAACGTCTTAAGAAACATGAACCAATGCGTACTAAAGGTTTTTATGGTTGTATTTAATGCATGAGCGAATTCTAGTGATCCCATGTTAGGAGCTTCCTAGCCGGCTCGACATAGGAGTGAAGTAGGAGCTTGTAGAGTTGGGGAAGTACGTACGCCACCCCACGATTGGTATTAAGGAATACACCCGTCATCCACGCAATTAATACACACTAATCAACCGGTAAAAGATAGTTAGGGAGTAAGGAAATCTAAGTAAACACATTTCTCTCCATATAAGTTTTACCACCTTTTCATTTTCTGTTATTTTATTTTATTTGCATTCGTAGTAACTTGGGTTAGTTGACTAGCAACTAATTCCGCCCACTCCTTCAAACCCGAGATTTTACTTGCTTTCATAAAATTATAAAAACATAAAAAAGAATCTTCTCTCACCCTTAGACCTATTAGAGTAGTTTTTCATACCTAACGAACACTATTCCCTGTGGAGAACGATCAATCCCCCGTACTTACCACTACACTATACTACATCGGTCAGGTATACTGCCTGGTGGGGTTGTAAGCCTCTTGAGATCCCTCAAGAGGTAAAACCTGTTGTAAGGTTGCAAAACCACGCATCAATGTCATATGGAGTGGGTGAATTACGTGGTTGGTAGTATGGTGGATTCGCGTTCTCCATAATGGTGAACGGAAGAGTCAATGGAAATTACGAACAAACACACAAAGAAAAAGATAGACGAAAGAAAACCTAGAAAATTAAAATAAAAAATCTCACTAGAAAGGAATCTAGTGAGTAGACCTAATAAAATAAAATTTCAACCTAAACAATAACTATTCCCCGGCAACGGCGCCAAAAACTTGATGCGTTGTTTTGCGACCTTACAACAGGTTTTACCTCTCGAGGGATCTCAAGAGGCTTGCAATCCCCACCAGGCAGTGTACCTGACCGATGTAGTATAGTGTAGTGGCAAGTACCGGGGGATTGATCGTTCTCTAGGGGAATAGTGTCGTTAGGATTGAAAAACTACTCTAATAGGTCTAAGGGTGAGGGAAGATTCTTTTTGTATTTTTTATATTTTTATAAAAGCAAGTAAAATCTTGGGTTTGAAGGAGTGGGCGGAATTAGTTGCTAGTCAACTAACCCAAATAACTAAAATTGCAAATAAAATAAAATAACTAAAAATAAAAAGGTTGTGGAACTTATATGGAGAGAAATGTGTTTACTTATATTTCCTTACTCCCTAACTATCTTTTACCGGTTGATTAGTGTGTATTAATTGCGTGGATGACGGGTGTATTCCTTAATACCAATCGTGGGGTGGGGTACGTACTTCCCCAACTCTATAAGCTCCTACTTCACTCCTATGTCGAGCCGGCTAAGAAGCTCCTAACATGGGATCACTAGAATTCGCTCATGCATTAAATACAACCATAATAACCTTAGTACGCATTGGTTCATGTTTCTTAAGACGTTCAAGCAAGTTACCGTATAGGAGGTTAGCCAGTTTTCTTAAGCCTAACATCGATAAACAATCATCCAATACAATTAATAACACACCAACAACCAATAATCAATAGTTAGGTTTCATTAGATCTAAGCAAACACAAGATAAATCTAGCCTAACATGTTAAATAAAAGACAAGAACAAGATATAATCAAACAACACATAGACATATTGAATGATTAATTGATTACTTATCTTCAATTGAACATGGGAGATCCAAGGGTATAAAACCCTTAAAAGTAGCAGAAAAATCGTCTTAGGGTTTCTCCTCACAAAGTTGCACACTAATGACTAAAAATTATGAGAATATATATAGAAAATCAGATCTGACGGCGTCACGTTATAGAGCTGACGCCGTCACCTCGCCGCGGTTAGGGTTTCTTGATGGCCTTCTTGACGCCGTCCCCTTTTAATCATCCAAAATCCTCTCTGGCGCGTCAAGGGTTGACGGCGTCACAATGGTGCTTGACGCCGTCACAGGTACTTTTCCAGCCGATTTTGAGACTTTGTCGTTTTCTTCACTTTTATGCTCCAAAAACGTCCAAAATGCTTCCTTTTCCAGATTTCTTCTCCAAAGTACCTAAAATGACAAAAGGAACGATTTAGGGCAATATTTGATCAAATAAATACGATTTAGGGCTTAAATGACCCCTAAAAGCGGTACACTTTTCGCTTCATCACTTCTTCATTCCTCTTCAATAGCACAAGAAGAACAAAAAGTATCCTTGAAGATACAAAGTGTTGTCATTCCTCTTCAAGTGCAAGAGAAGAACTCAAAGTATCCAAGAAGATACAAGAGTTGTAGTTTTGTTAGGTTTCTTGTAACATTGGTTACATACTTGTTGTATCATAGCATACATCAAGATTATTTTTCTTTTGTGAGAGTGTGAGTGAAGATCATTGAGATCTTATAGAGATAGTGGATATCTCTTGAAGCCATTGGGCTAGTGTGATTGATCAAGTGGATCATAGGTAGATCGGATAGATCGAGTCTTGTGTGTTAAGTGTGTGAAGTAGAAAGGATCAAGTGGATAGTGGTAGATTGGTGCTAGCTAAGATTAGCACTCGACATCTAGCTTAGTGTCGGTAATAGGATAAGCGACGTGTACGGTTTTCTCCGCCTGAAGGGAGGTTGTTGACATAGTGTTTGAAACTCTCGAGTGTGGTACTCGGGGAGTGGAGTAGGGCGAAGAAGAGCTTCGTAGCCGAACCACTATAAATCCTTTGTCTCGGTTTGATCTTTCCAACTCTACTCTTCATTTACTTCACTTAGTATTAGTAGTTTAGTGAGTAGTTCATATTGGTGTTGATTCATTACACATAAGATTCGAATCAAAGTTTCCAATAGCAAAGTTTTAAAAGGAGTTTTTAAAAGAACTTAAAAACCGGTAAAACTATTCAACCCCCCCTTCTAGTTTCCCACAAAATGATCATCCCCGTATTCACATTTGATATGCATTGCAAACATTAGCCGTGAAATATGTATCCCCGTGAAAAATTTTCAATCCAAAATACCACTCTTTTTGGCAAATAATTATAACCACTTAACACAATGCATTAAAAAAATACATTGGTAAATATTTGTTATAGCCCGTGTCATAATTATTTTTGGATGATAAAACATTTAGCTTAGTTTGTATAATTGCTTATATTAGCCCATTATTTAGGATCCAATCTAATGTCAAATCCAACTTTTTATGATCTTAAAGCCCAAAGTAGCATGATCCAATCAAAAACCCAAATGAAATTAAACCTGATCCAGTAATCCAAATCATATACCCGGTTACATGACACATACTTATAACTGGTTATATCAATTGTGCGCATTTCACTCAACCTAACCCTAAAAACACATATATCATTTTATACGCCTACTATCTTATCATCTCACCTACTTTCTCTTCCACACCGATCCAAACACTGATCTAATCTCACACCAAATCAAATCTCATCTCATCTTCATTATCCCGATCAAATCCACAACTGAAACAATAACCCTTCAAATCGATCATCACAAACAATAATTCACAACCGTACCATTACCGTGATGTCCTTGTTTTCTGCTCCAACCAATTCAATAAAGATCATAGGGCTTCAAGATCCTAGATAGGTCTCGGGTAGGTTTAATTGGTTTGTTTTTTGTTGTTGTTAAGTGATTGTAGGTCAAACGCGTCACAAGTCAAAACCTCTCACGAAGAAAAGTCAACGACGTCACAAGTCAACCTTTCACGAAGAAAAGTCAACGAGCAATACTTAACGCAAAATCGATTATAAATAACCGGATAAGCGAATACCCGGGTCGTTTCCCAACGAGGCGTGAAATTGAAGATATTGTTTTCGGTTTGGTATTAAAATGCTTGAAATAACGAGGGTCACTTGGTTTTAAATATCTAATAAAACGAAAATTAATAAACGCGAACGGTAAACTACGAACAAGCATAAACGTAACATTTTATGAAAAATAAACCTACAGGTACCAAAATAATTTTCCTAAGTCCTAAATGACAAAATAAAATTTTGAAAAAAAGAATTATATTTTTTTGACTTTTTAATAATTAAATACGAATTAAAAACTATTTAAAAGAAAATAAATGATTAAAAATACTAAACGAAAAGAGAAAATTCTGAAATTTTGCTGGAAAATACTTTAAAGTACACTGAAGCTAGGAAAAATAAAAGGACAGACTCAGCTTATTAGAATAAGCTGATTATAAGCCAACAAGTAAAATAAGCTAAATAAAGATAAAAGGTGTTAAAAGAATTAAAGAAGAGAGGTAGGACAAGAAAGTCCCAAGGGCAGAGTGGTTAAGGTTTGGTGTGTGTGAGGCTTGGCTAGGCAAGAGATCAGGGTTCGAATCCCAGGTTATGCCATTTTTCTGCAAACTTATTTTTTTGTTGTTTTTATTTTGGAGACTGAATAAGCAATAAAAAATAAGCTCATTTTAAAACTGAAAATATTTTTGAAAGTCAAAATTAAGCTGAAAATAAGGGCTTTTCAAAACTGATCAGTTTAGTGGGCTTATAAAAGGGAAACTAACTAAAGAAACTTGAACAAAGGATGATAAGCTGAATAAGCTAACTTGGGACAGAATAAGCTAAATTAAAAAAAACTAGATCTAATTGAACCAAAATAAAATATGAGAATAAGCTATAATAAAATAACAGAAAAAAGCACCTAAATAAGCTAAAAGGGTGAACAAGGCTGTTGATACATAAAGTGCAGGGCATAAAAGGCATACTTTAAGCCCTCAATAAGCTCTAAAATAAAAATCCTAAAAATATTTAAAAAAAAATGGAAATGGAAAGGTAAGCTGGCTGAGATCATTGATGCCAAAACTCAGCTTAAAACAACAAAACATTATGGAATTAAAAATCAACACAACAGGCTGAAAAAGTGGAAATCTCAATTACTCAAGTCTGCTCATGATGTTTAACTGATAAGGGCAAAATAAATGAACAAGGCTAAAAGGGATGAATCACTACTAGAAATGGGTTAATAATGCACAAAGAAAACTAAAACTAAACCTAATAAGCAACACATAAGCAGATAAACAGTAAGTTGACTTTGGTTGACCAAAATGTAAAAACAAGAACAATTAAATTTGCATTAACTGAGAGTAAATTACATGACTGGAAATTAAAAAAACAAGATAAATAACAATAAAAGAAAAAAGAAAAATACCTAAATTTTAAGCTAAAAATAAACCTATTTTTCTACTGACTATTGCTTATCTATTTATACTACTCTATATCTAGGGTTTCACTTCTGCTTGTGCTTCTTGTGTGAGTGTGATCCCAGATGTGCCCTTGAGCTTCAATCTTGACCCTCGGATTTGCTTGGTGCCCACACAAAAGATCTTGGCCGTTAGATGAAAATTCGTCCTTGGATTGATGAGGTGGAGGGGGGAAACACAGCCATGTGAAGTCTTTGGCTGGTAGTGGTGAGGTGGAAAGGAGATAGTGACTGGTAGGGAAGAAGGGATTAATGGCGGGCAAATTGGGATTAGGGATGAAGATGAACCGTAGTTATCACTGGGTTTGACTGAAATTTGGGAATGTGTTTGACCCCGTTTTAGTGTTAAGCAAAAGAAATGGAGTGGGCCTAGGGTTTAAGAGGTAGTGGGCTGAGTGATGGGTTTAGGATTTGGGTTTAATTTGTGTGGTGGATCCGGATAGGTTTTTTTAGTTAGGATTGAATTAAACTAAGGACCAAGTGTGTAATTGTTGTCAACTTCAAGGACCAAAACTGCCATATCTTCAAAATTAATCAAGGGACCAATTTGTAAATCTGAAATTACCCAAGGGCCATTTTGGGATTTCCGAGCTCGAATTAAATCCATATGAAAATTGTCTTTTCCGGCTTCGGTTTTCAGCTCTTTTCCAAATCACGCTCGGTTTTGTCCATATTTGCCTCGTTTTCAATCCTTTTGTACCTGAAACGCATAAAACACAATCCAAGGATATTTGTAACAATATATGGTCCATTTGGGTGTTTTTGGTCGTTTTTGTGGGGTTTTTCGGGTATAAAATGATGAGTAAAAGGCCACTCATCAATCCCCCACACTAAGCAATTGCTAGTCCCTAGCCATCCGATTATATGAAGTAATGAAAGGATCAAAAGAATATCCAAGTTACCAAAAATATTACCACCTCGTTTTGACTTTATTATAAAATGCAAGTAAATTAAAACGAGAACAAACGTAAACATCATGCTTGATTTTCAAAAAAATGGCATCATGGAACGGGAATCACACAAAATGGGTGACTCCGGGGAATTGTAATCGTCATCCTCTTTTTATACTCCCCAACTAAGTCTAAAACCCTTGTGCAAACATTTTTGTAAAATGCTAACACTACTTATATTAGTAATCTGTGTAAGTCGAGACTTAACTTTTCGCTCCCACAATTATTTAAGTTAGGTGTGTGTGCTTGTTTTCAAAGTTTTGACCGTAAAAATCGACATTTATTAGGGTTAAAAACCGACAATGATTTAGAAATTAGAGATTCAAAGGTGAGATCACTCCATGTAGCGACTTTCTTCTCAGCTTGTCCTTAGTAAACTTAGGAGGCTAGGTTTTTACACCCTCGAGAATAGTATCGGAGCTCACGGGATCTTTGAAGTCAACAATTTCTAAATCACCGTCCAACTTTTAGACAATTTTGACGAACACTAGTTCAACTTTTGATTTAAATTTAAGAAGAAGCAAGTTTCTCACATTTATTCATAAGCAACAAACATAAACATCTTTTTCATTTTTTTTTTATTATTATTATTTTTTTTTTTGACTTAACTCATTCTTGTACCATAAACTACGGAGCTTCACGGGGAAATTCCAAGACCTTACACCTTTCGGAATAAAGGATCCAAGGGCCGTTACAACGGAGAGTTCCAAGACCTTAACGCCTTTCAGAATTAAGGGTCCAAGGGCCGGTGCAAGAGGGTAGCCAAGACCTAAACGCCTTTTGGTAATAAGGATCCAAGGACCGATCTCGAACCGAAGGTTAGGACTTATTTATTCATACTCAAAACTTTCATTTTTGCAACTTTCAAGCAACGACTCACTTTCATTTTGCATTCTTATTATGTTTACGAAAGTATGCTTGTTCCGAAATTTAAATAAAACTTTGAACTAGTATTCTAAATCAAGATTGTATAAAAATTTATTTGCTTAACAAAAACGGTTTTTGCGTTCAAAAGTTTGAAAATAGCACTAATTTAGTCAGGTTAGGAACTTCTGGGAGGAAAAGCCATAGATTACTTATATAAGCTCTAAAGAGAACCAACTACTCCACGCTTAGCATTTTCATTTGCACAATTCGTAAAAACTTAGCCTAAACGTTAAGGGTAGCAGCTAGATCAACACTCTAGCAGAGTCGGGATTCCCCTTGTTCTAGTCTAATCAAGTCTAAACTTCCACTAATACCGAAGCATTAATGTATTGCAAATTATTATATATATTTTTTATGTGCAAAGCACTTCTTTTTCATGTAATTTTTAATTAAAAGAAGATAAAAATTTTTAAAATTTTGGTCAAAACGGGGGTGCTAGGGGACTAGTAGGTACAATATGTGAAAAAAATTTAAAATTTGGTCAATTAAGAATTCCCCCCCACACTTAGAATTGAATATTGCCCTCAATATTCAAAGTACCGGCTATTATGCCGACACTATAGAACGTAAAAAGGTAAGACTACTAGCTAAGTGTGGAAACGAAATCTTTTTCACATAAAGGATTAAATAAGATATCCCTGGAGGTTAGTAAAAAAAAATCGGATATTGGGCGGCTGGATTGAAAACAGGCGCATCAATCATCACGATCTATGGGAATCCTGAAAACAAAGGCAAACACACAACAACAAAGCAACAAGTAGAGGAATTCCCCCACACTTAGTGTTAGAAATAAGAAAGAAGATAGAAGGATAAGCATGGGTTGCCACCCACGAAGCGCTTGTTTTTGATCGAGTCGTATAGCTTAGACTCGCCCCGAATTCAATTGTTCTTGGGGGAGCAAGTGGAAGAGAGAATCTCCATCGGACTTTCATTCAAAATGTTTGGATAAACATTGAAGTTCTTGAAAGTTTCACTCCGACGAGATAGACCCGGCTTAAAATAATGAGAGATGCCGGGGTCAAAAATTTTTTCCTCACTCCCGAACGAGTGACTGAAAGGACAATCTACCTTATAGGAGAAGAAAGGTAGAAAAACTCGAACGACATATGTGAAGTCAATATAAGGGCGATCCCCAAAAGGCAATGTCACATATGTCGGAGAAAGAATATCTTTTTGATTCTCGGGATTAACAATTGAGGTCATATTATCAAAAATAGTAGAGTCTTTGACCTCATCGTTCTCTAACACTTCAACAAAGAGAGGATTTACGTTGCTAGAAAAGCAATCGTCATCAAATTCAAAAAGAGTGTTAGAGAAAATCCCGGAAGTAACCTCAGAGATGTCAAGAGATTCTCCAAAAATTGGAGAATCACATTCTCTGTCGAATATCTCCTCAGACTCACTTGGGGTTGGGACAAGGTTCTCAGCACTAGACTTTATGAATTCGTCCGATTCCTTTTCAGGAATAGTGCTAAGATGCTCATCCCCCATAATGAGAGAGTCCTCGGAGTCCATAGTAGGTAAGATGTTTGCACTAGACTGAGAGGGTTGAGAAATGGTATCATTCAAAGGAATAGCACTCTCCTCGTCGTCTTCCTCATCATCTTCATCAAGAAGGGCAGCCCTGAGAAATATGGAACGCATTTTTGCTCCTCGTTCTCTAGCTAGTAATTCTGCCATAGATTCTTCATGAGGATTTTCTTGTGCTCTTCGTTCTTCGGCTATTTCAGCCTTAAGATCTTTAAGCACATCAAGAAGACCAATGAGAATTTCATTTGTTTGTTCTGTGAATGATGGCTGAGGTTGTGCATGAATCATTTGGTACTGTGGGGGTTGGTCATGATAAGAATAGTCAAAATTGTTACAAGGACCACGCTCATAGACAAGTGGGTTCCTTGTTTGACAATCAGATCTATAGTGAGGACCTCCACAGTACTCACAACAATACGTTTGTTGTGACTGATTTGGTGAATTATATGGATAATAGTCATACCCGAAATTTTGATTACATGGAACTTGTTCATAGACAAACGTGTTCCCTGTTTGACAATCAAAACTTGGGTGAGGACTACCTCCACAAAACTCACACAAGTATGTCTACATCTGATGTTGTGGGGGCTGGTTAAAAAAGTCGGTTGTTTCATGGTAGGAATAAGGATTTTGGTCATAGACAAACCCGTTTCCCGATTCCACCATGCTACAACCGGGACAATTCCCGCCATTTGGAGGACCTCCACACAATTCACAAGAATAATGGTAAGATGAAGACATAAAGAAGAAGAATTAAACGGATAGAGGGATAAGGAGATAAGAATTAAACGAATAAAAGGATTGAGAAGAATATTTTTGGATTTTTAAATTTAGTAACATTGAAAATCACAAAAGAAATAGGAAAAATAATTTGGAGAAGAAAATCTTTTTGGGTTTTCTAGGTTTTTTAATTTTTTTGGATTTTTGATAAAAAAATATTCACACGGAAAAATACGTAACTTCACGAGGAAGGATCTTCAAGTCACTAATCGTCAAACCGTAACGATATTGTCGCAACACACCTCCCCGGCAACGGCGCAAAAAATTTGATTGTAGGTCAATCGCGTCACAAGTCAAAACCTCTCACGAAGAAAAGTCAACGACGTCACAAGTCAACCTTTCACGAAGAAAAGTCAACGAGCAATACTTAACGCAAAATCGATTATAAATAACCGGATAAGCGAATACCCGGGTCGTTTCCCAACGAGGCGTGAAATTGAAGATATTGTTTTCGGTTTGGTATTAAAATGCTTGAAATAACGAGGGTCACTTGGTTTTAAATATCTAATAAAACGAAAATTAATAAACGCGAACGGTAAACTAAGAACAAGCATAAACGTAACATTTTATGAAAAATAAACCTACAGGTACCAAAATATTTTTCCTACGTCCTAAATGACAAAATAAAATTTTGAAAAAAGAATTATATTTTTTTGACAATTTAATAATTAAATACGAATTAAAAACTATTTAAAAGAAAATAAATGATTAAAAATACTAAACGAAAAGAGAAAATTCTGAAATTTTGCTGGAAAATACTTTAAAGTACACTGAAGCTAGGAAAAATAAAAGGACAGAATCAGCTTATTGGAATAAGCTGATTATAAGCCAACAGATAAAATAAGCTAAATAAAGAGAAAAGGTGTTAAAAGAATTAAAGAAGAGAGGTAGGACAAGAAAGTCCCAAGGGCAGAGTGGTTAAGGTTTGGTGTGTGTGAGGCTTGGCTAGGCAAGAGACCAGGGTTCGAATCCCAGGTTATGCCATTTTTTTGCAAACTTATTTTTTTGTTGTTTTTCTTTTGGAGACTGAATAAGCAATAAAAAATAAGCTCATTTTAAAACTGAAAATATTTTTGAAAGTCAAAATTAAGCTGAAAATAAGGGCTTTTCAAAACTGATCAGTTTAGTGGGCTTATAAAAGGGAAACTAACTAAAGAAACTTGAACAAAGGATGATAAGCTGAATAAGCTAACTTGGGACAGAATAAGCTAAATTAAAAAAAAAACTAGATCTAATTGAACCAAAATAAAATATGGGGTAAAAGCTATAGAATACTATCCTACTTTCAAAAAAGTATCATCTTGAACCATTTACTTTTTTATTGCTTACTTTACCAACGAACTTTCAAATTTTAATTCAACTTGAAACATTTCTTTAGACCGTTAGTCTTCATGTGGCAACGTTAGTCCTACTAGTCAACGAACGTTTGCAAAGTTAGTCCTTTTATACTAACGATGTCAACGAACGTTTGCAAAGTTAATCATTTTATACTAACGATTGTTTTTATTTAACCAAAAATTTGGAAAAAAATTTAAAAAAATTAGAAAAATTTATAAAAATTCAAAAAATTTATAAAAATTCGAAAAAAACTTATAAAATTTCGAAAAAAATTTAAAAAAATTCGAAAAATTTAGAAAATTCAAAAAATTTATAAAAATTCGAAAAACTTATAAAATTTCGAAAAAAATTTAAAAAATTCGAAAAATTTATAAAAATTCAAAAAATTTATAAAAATTCGAAAAACTTATAAAATTTCGAAAAAAATTTAAAAAAATTCGAAAAATTTATAACAATTCAAAAAATTTATAAAAATTCAAAAAACTTATAAAATTTCGAAAAATTTTTAAAAATTCAAAAAAATTTTAAAAATTCGAAAAATTTTATAAAAATTTCGAAATTTTTTATAAAATTTTATAAAATTTTCGAATTTTTATAATTTTATAAAATTTCGAAATCCGAAAAATTTTGTAAAAATTTTGTAAAAATTTCGAAAAATTTTATAAAATTTTTGAAAAATTTTTATAAAATTTTCGAAACATTTTATAAGATTTTATAAAAATTTTATAAAAATTTTCGAATTTTTCAAATTTTATAAAATTTTATAAAAATTTTCGAAATTTTTATAAAATTTTTCGAAATTTTTATAAAATTTTATAAAATTTGTCGAAATTTTTATAAAATTTTTCGAATTTCGAAATTTTATAAAATTTTTATAAAATTTTATAAAAGTTTTATAAAATTTTATAAAATTTTTATAAAATTTTATAAAATTATTCGAAAATTTTATAAAATTTTTCGAATTTTTAAAATTTTTTTGAATTTTTAAAAATTTTTCGAAATTTTATAAGTTTTTTGAATTTTTATAAATTTTTTGAATTTTTATAAATTTTTCGAATTTTTTTAAATTTTTTTCGAAATTTTATAAGTTTTTCGAATTTTTATAAATTTTTTGAATTTTTATAAATTTTTCGAATTTTTTTAAATTTTTTTCGAAATTTTATAAGTTTTTCGAATTTTTATAAATTTTTTGAATTTTATAAATTTTTCGAATTTTTTTAAATTTTTTTCGAAATTTTATAAGTTTTTTCGAATTTTTATAAATTTTTTGAATTTTTATAAATTTTTCTAATTTTTTTAAATTTTTTTCCAAATTTTTAGTTAATTAAAAACAATCGTTAGTATAAAAGGACTAACTTTGCAAACGTTCGTTGACATCGTTAGTATAAAAGGACTAACTTTGCAAACGTTCGTTGACTAGTAGGACTAACGTTGCCACATGAAGACTAATGGTCTAAAGAAATGTTTCAAGTCGAATTAAAATTTGAAAGTTCGTTGGTAAAGTAAGCAATAAAAAAGTAAATGGTTCAAGATTGTATTTTTTTGAAAGTAGGATGGTATTCTATAGGTTTTACCCTAAAATATGAGAATAAGCTATAATAAAATAACAGAAAAAGCACCTAAATAAGCTAAAAGGGTGAACAAGGCTGCTGATACATAAAGTGCAGGGCATAAAAGGCCTACTTTAAGCCCTCAATAAGCTCTAAAATAAAAATCCTAAAAATATTTAAAAAAATGGAAATGGAAAGGTAAGCTGGCTGAGATCATTGATGCCAAAACTCAGCTTAAAACTACAAAACATTATGGAATTAAAAATCAACACAACAGGCTGAAAAAGTGGAAATCTCAATTACTCAAGTCTGCTCATGATGTTTAACTGATAAGGGCAAAATAAATGAACAAGGCTAAAAGGGATGAATCACTACTAGAAATGGGTTAATAAGGCACAAAGAAAACTAAAACTAAACCTAATAAGCAACACATAAGCAGATAAACAGTAAGTTGACTTTGGTTGACCAAAATGTAAAAACAAGAACAATTAAATTTGCATTAACTGAGAGTAAATTACATGACTGGAAATTAAAAAAACAAGATAAATAACAATAAAAGAAAAAAGAAAAATACCTAAATTTTAAGCTAAAAATAAACCTATTTTTCTACTGACTATTGCTTATCTATTTATACTACTCTATATCTAGGGTTTCACTTCTGCTTGTGCTTCTTGTGTGAGTGTGATCCCAGATGTGCCCTTGAGCTTCAATCTTGACCCTCGGATTTGCTTGGTGCCCACACAAAAGACCTTGGCTGTTAGATGAAAATTCATCCTTGGATTGATGAGGTGGAGGGGGGAAACACAGCCATGTGAAGTCTTTGGTTGGTAGTGGTGAGGTGGAAAGGTGATAGTGACTGGTAGGGAAGAAGGGATTAATGGCGGGAAAATTGGGATTAGGGATGAAGATGAACCGTAGTTATCACTGGGTTTGACTGAAATTTGGGAATGTGTTTGACCCCGTTTTAGTGTTAAGCAAAAGAAATGGAGTGGGCCTTGGGTTTAAGAGGCAGTGGGCTGAGTGATGGGTTTAGGATTTGGGTTTAATTTGTGTGGTGGATCCGGATAGGTTTTTTTTAGTTAGGATAGAATTAAACCAAGGACCAAGTGTGTAATTGTTGTCAATTTCAAGGACCAAAACTGCCATATCTTCAAAATTAATCAAGGGACCAATTTGTAAATCTGAAATTATCCAAGGGCCATTTTGGGATTTCCGAGCTCGAATTAAATCCATATGAAAATTGTCTTTTCCGGCTTTGGTTTTCGGCTCTTTTCCAAATCACGCTCGGTTTTGTCCATATTTGCCTCGTTTTCAATCCTTTTGTACCTGAAACGTATATAAAACACAATCCAAGGATATTTGTAACAATATATGGTCCATTTGGGTGTTTTTGGTCGTTTTTGTGGGGTTTTTCGGGTATAAAATGATGAGTAAAAGGCTACTCATCATTAAGTTTGTGTGATTTGTATGAATGAAGACAAAAGAGGGTAACATAATTGTTATTCTTATGTCTTTCGATTCAGATATTTAATGAAGCCAAGCTTCAAAATAAGATCGATGATGATTGTTATTTCGTGTTTGAATGACCTTCAAATATCAATATGCTTTGGGTGACACACGAAAAATCTGAGATCTATTTAATTGTTTAATTTTTCTTTTATGTTTGATTCGTGTGGAAGTGGAAGTGGGGCTGAGTAGATTGAGAGGTTTGGGATTAGGATAGATGTGGATTTGATTTTGTTTGATATGGTTCTTGGTTTCGGCAGTGGTAGCTTCGTCTACAATCATAACTGTCTATTTTGATTTTTTCTTTTGGTTTGTGACTTATGATGTTATAATAAGCCGAAGTCTGAGTTGGTATATTTGGTTTGTGGTCAATGTGTCTTCCTCATCTCCTATATCTTTTTCTTTTTGGTCACTTTTCGAGTAACTTGCTCGAAAAGTCTTGCTCGAAAACATGTCAAAGGAGTTGCTCGAAAATTTTTTCTCGCAAATTCTTGCTCGAAAAGTCTTGCTCGAAAAGCTTGTTCGAAAAGCTTGTTCGAAAACTTTTTCGAAAACTTGCTCGACCATAGATCTAGTAACTTATCACACAATATTAAGCAAAGATGGTGGCAAGAGTATATATGTATGTAGTATGGAATAGAGAGAAAGAGAAAGATGAAGAGAGAAATATTATTTCATAAAACACACAGTTACACACTCAAGCACACACCTCAAATGTGCCATTTGAGGTGTATTTGTAGTACAAGCAATATGCCCTAATGGGCTTCTATGGGCCTCGTATGGATTGAGTTTGATTGGATTGGATTACAATATAACTTAGTATACTAACTTATCATAACTACTAACCTATTAGCTTAGCCCAATCCACGAGCCCATTGACTAATCTATGACATTTTCTATAACGTCTTACAAAGTTCCTATGACTAGAATGACATCCACTTTTCATTAATGCTAACAATGTCCCCCTAAGGGGTGTTCATTCAAAAGATGCTCCACGTGATTAGGTCTTCTGTCTTCTTTGTCTTGAACTTTGTGGGTCGTCATAGAATAGTCTTTAGTCTTTGTTCCTTCATGCTTTGTGATCTTTGAAGTAACGTCTTTTGGTCTTTCTTGCCTTTGATCAACATCTTCACAGGTTTGCCGTGTCGTCTTTTCCAACATACTCATACTTCTTGGTAAGACTTTGAACTTCATACTTATGTCTTCCTCAATTGATTCATGAACTTGTTCTTTTCTTTGACTTTGACATATCTCATTGTCTTTAACTTGATCTCTTTTTCTAGAACATTCTTTACTTGAGCTTGTTGAGGATGAACTTCATAAGTATGAGTATGTGGAGGTGAAGATGTTGATGTATATGATGGTGTACGGTCTTTCTCCAAGGGAACTTACATCACTACCTGCATAGATATTGTTAGTTGAAATCACCAATCGATCACGGTGAACTTTTCTTAGAGAATAGATCACTACGATTGTTTTACTGATGAATGTCTTGATTCCATTCACCTTGGTCGGGCACATCAGCCACCCTAATCCCGTTAGGGACAATTATCAATACTATGGATAAAATCCAAGTAAAGACCCACGTCTTAAGGACTCGATTCGTGAAAGGAATCTCCTTGGCGGGATTTCCGGCACTTACTTCGATAGAATTAACAGCATAGTGTGAAAACCCTCTCTAATCCTTACAAAGCCTGTTCCTGAATTGGATACCCTCAAGAAGGCTTACAGAACTACACCAAATATGTCTTTTGTATTAACAGATTGGTTGATATTATTGCAAAGCTGAATTTGCAAAAATAGCAGTAGTGAGGCATATGTAGGCTGTTTTACAACCAATTTTAGAAAAAGGGATAGTCGATCATTCCATCTTACACAAGGTTCTTGTGGAGTACTTTACAATTGCTGATAAGGTATTAAAATTTTTGATTTTCGTTATTTCCTTTTGTTTCATTAGTCATGTTTCTAAAACCAAGTGTATGGATAGACCTCTGCAGCAGACGTTATTCAACATGTATCGAGTGCACTGCTTGTGTGGATGATCCATACAAAAGATGGATCCAAGGTTGGGATTATTTGCATCAAACATGGCAGTGCCCAGGTTTGTTAAAATATATTCATCTCTTTTTTGTTATCTTGATAAGTGTGAGCTGTTTATTTATGTGTTAAATTATTGCAGGAGAGAAAGAAAATTATTAAAGGAATGAAGGATCACGTCAGTAAGATAGCTTTAGATAGATTTGGCAGTATGGTAAGGATGAACTCTGACTCTGCGTTAAGATATATCATCTATGTTGTGGCCATATATTTGATCCAAGTGTTATAAAATAATTGGAATGTTGTCATTTGCCTAAATTCTTTTTTTCTTGTTTAATAGGTGCTCGCATGTATTCTTTCCGTCGTTGATGACACACAGTTAGTAGAAAAGGCCATCCTTCGCGAACTCCAAACAGTACTAAAGGATTTGATTCTAGATAAGGTTATCTTCTAATAAATTTAAATGAATCAAACTGTATGTAATATCCGTCTAATCTTTTTTGAAAGTAATGTTACTAATTGTTATTTTCAATGTAATTTCAGAATGGAAGACGCCCTTTATTGCAGCTTCTTCATCCAAATTGCTCACGTTATCTTAGCCCAGATGATTTGTCTTTGTTGGATTCATATGTACCTTCTTTATTAACGACGGTAATTTTTCTGTTTGACTTTTTGGTCTTTTTTGTAAAACAAAATGATGTAATATTCTCTGAATTACATTCTTTTTGCATCAGGGTGGCGCAGAAGCAGAAACATGTTAAGAAATAGGCCACTGTTAGAAAGGCCCTTGGTTACGGTAGAATGGAAATTTTCCCCACGATATGGTATCGCAATAGGTTTTATCCGGCCGATCCTTCTCCCAAAACTACCACCTAGTTAGGAGTAGGCTATAGTTATTATGTCCAAGGTAAAAACCACCCCAAACAGATATGAATCCGGCTCGCTAGGAACCCACCAAGCGGTCACCCAAGATGGTGCGTGCCTTGGTTAACCCTAGACTTGACCTTAGCTTGATCTTTTAGAACCTCAAAAGGAAGCATGTTTACCCTTCTCTAACTCGAACCCATTATAGGCGCCAAGCTTAAATCACAAAGGGATGTTTTTGATTGTCCAGTGAGGTCAAAAACTCAAAGAAGCATTGAGTTATTATCCTTCCTACTAGGTCTAACACTCAATGGTCATCAGGTTAGATTATCCAATGTACACAATCTCAACGTAAAATGTAATTGGTGATAGAAGTTGTCCTTAGGTCGACAACAGGTTCTGAATACTAGATAATCACATCAAATCCCACTTGGGCTTGTGTGTAGTCTCGTATGAAGATAATGGCCCAAGTTCCCACCTTTGAAATTGTCCAGCCCAGCCTTAGTGGTTATCCAATTCAGTCCAGCCCAAAAACTAGGATTTTTCCTGTAACCACCCGTAATTTTCCGAATATATTTTTATTCGAGACTTTATCCGTTCCTCATAAACGGATCCTTTCTGAACTTATTTGGTTTGAAAACGTGAATTTATCTCGCGAAATGTGAAATTCGTACACAACACGCACTGGCACAACCGACGATTGGTTTTGATTATTTTATTATCCGCAAGAAATGAGGCGTTGTATTGAAAAATTATTCTAAACGCGAATATTTAATTATTCGTGCAGCGAGAAATAAAGTTACGCGTATTCATAATCAAAATTAATGGAAAAACGATTTTAAAATTTATGGGATAACTTTCGGGTGCTCGAGAAATATTTATAACACGTTTTATCGGGTTCGTTGACGTTTCATTAAAAATATGAGAAGATTTACATATTCAGTCCCTGAGGGCGCGCTAGGGTTTGCCACAAGTCCCATGAGGAGGCTATATATATACAATTGTTATAAAGTTTTAGGGTTTTAAAAACCCATTCTCTTTCTCTTCAGCCGACAACTTCATCTCCTTCACCCTCTCTCCTCTCTTATTTCTCCGGCGACAAAAACCGGCCATCCGGCCACCACCACGGACCACCTTACTACACCGCCTCCATCATCATCATCCTCTCGATCCCCTCATCATTTCTACGTAACTCACGCGCTTACAACACGCATATATCTTATTCTTTCTCTCAAATTTTCCGGCGAAGTTTTCCGGTAACATAAATTTGTAGTTGTAACGAGTATAGATCGAAGTTGTAGTTGTTTTTGGTGGTTTGTTTGGTTCGTTTGGGTTCGAGTCACCACCACAGCCGCTTAGCAGCCACCACAGCCGCCGTTCTCCTCCCTCTCCTTTCTTTCTCTCGACATGGTAATTCGAGAAAAACCAGTTTATATTTTTATTAATTATTTTGATATAACCGATTATTCTGTTGTTGTTTTTCGTGGATTCGAACGAGATAAAAACGATTTGATAAGAAGTTTTGAAAACATTTTTGATTTTGGTTATTAATCCGTGTGGTAAAAACTGTTGGCAAAAAGTGGTGTTGGTTTTGATCTATTGTTTCGGTTTGTTATTGTTGATTTAAGAGTGTGGTTCGGTTCACAAGTTCACCCACGAGGGTGTTGTTTGGGTTTGGCAGCCGTGAGTCAAGGCCGAGACCATTAGGGTCTCGGCAAGGGTTGTTGATTGTTGTTGCTCGTTGTTGTTGTAGTTGTAATGGTTTTGGTCTTGGTAAACCTTGTGAGTTCCATTTTTAGTCCGTTTGGTGGGAGTTTGATGCTATTAATGTATATATTGGTTCGGTTTAGCCTAAGAATCACTCACTTAGGGTGCGTTAGTTGCTCGTCTCGGGTCAGTCACTAAAACCGCAAGGGTGTTTGTTTGTGTAATCAGTCGAGTAGGAAGACTCATAGGAGTTTTAAAAATTTGATTCGGTTGGTTGTCTTAAACTGCTTTTGGACTTCGCAGGCTGCGAAAAAAAAAACTATTTGGGTTGGTTGTTAAATTTTGATGGGCTATAGACCCCATAATGGACTACCTTGGTGTTTGGGTTAGCTACGGGCCGAAGCCCAATGGGGTTAAGGTTTGTGTTGAATTTGTTAATCGGGTCAAAGCCCATGAGTTGAAAGTGATGTTTTAATACTAGTGACCAATTAGTACGTTATGGATTATATTTGAAATCGTGATTTGAATTTGATTACGGATTTGGATTATTATACTTGGACGTTTGGAAAATCTTGGATCGTTATCGGACTTACGATATTAGATATTGGATTCATTGAACATTTTGAGACTAGAGACGGTGTAATATATTAAACTCGAAAAGACTTTAATATATTAAACTCGGACCAGACACAAAATCTTCAATAAAACAAAAACTAATATTCATGCAAATGATAACGAAACATAAAACTTATAAAATATTGTAATTTCAGATTTGGTTAATCCAAGTCTCAACGATTTGAGAAAACTGATTTTATTATAAAATGTTTATGTTTTATGCAAATTATTTGGGGATAACGGGGTAAATGTTGAAACGTACAAACTGAGTTATTTTATTTGAGGTGTTGTTTGTCGTAAGCTTCTAGAGTTTTCTTCCTTGGTTTGAGGTCTCGTCAGTATTCTCTCGACTATGTCGATGTCTATTCTTTTCGGCGTGAGTTGCATGTCGAGTCTATGTCTTCTTACCACACCACACGAAACGTTGATACTAAGCTTTTTAATAAGTTTTGAAACCGAGTAATCCACGAAAACTACGACACTCTGTCTTTTATAGACTTTATTATTTTGCGAGACATATCTTGAGATAATTGTATACGTATTAGGTTGTGCCGATCCTAGACCGTTGTGTACCGTCGTGCTTGTACCTCCGTGTAACCTCGTGCCATATGTTTTGAGAACGTTGTGATATGCTCTAGATGCCAGTCGTGTCAGTTGTGATCTTGCATTGCTGTGGCTAAGGTGAGTTCATGGCCCCCTACTTTTACTGGTTTTTAAACTATTTTGGGGGGAGAATACATGCTCGTTGTTTTTCACTAAACTCAATGCTTTTGAATGCTTAAATGCTGTGATCTACTGGTTTTTATGATTTTGGACAATATATGAGCTTCGATTGAAATATGTGCTTTATTGTGTGAACCTAATTTGTGTGACTTGGCTTGAACGTGTGAGAATGTTAGTGATGCATTGATAGTATACAATTGGGGAAGTGGCACCCAGTATATTATTTTGGGAAGTAGCACCCACTATGCATTTTGGGAAGTGGCACCCAATATATCATTTTGGGAAGTGGCACCCAAACTATGTGTGGATCATTTATGCGTGTATGTAGTTTGAGGTTCAGTGTTGCTAGTTGTTATGTGCTCACATTAGTATATCATGCTCACTGTTGTCCTACGCTTTATTATTCACAGCTTCGTGGTTTAATTAACAAACCTATGAACTCACCAACCTCGTGTTGACACTTTTAGCATGTATTTTCAGGTTTAAGGTTATAACTTGTTTCTGAAGGCGCTTGGCAAGGGGCATGGTCATAGACGACTCTGATATATTTATTTGGGACCGCTTTATTTATTTTTGGGCCTATTTCCGCACTACTCTTGAATTATGTAAATTTAACATTTTTGTAAATGAATTTCATTTTAAACGGTTAAGGTAAAACCGTTCTTTGTACCTTGTGTTGTGATACCAATTGAGTAGCACCCCAGTGACATGAATGCTTCCGCTGGACCCGATTTTCGGGGTGTGACAGATTGGTATCAGAGCCAGGTTATAGAGAACTGGGTTTATTTTCAAAAACCTGGACTATAACCACTTTTGGCGAAAACTTAACCCTATGACCGACACGTGCCTGCCTGCCAAGCTGATGCCTCGCGTATGACTTTGTTTGACGAGATAATTGATGATATATTAGATGAGATGTTCATGGTATATTTGACGAGTTATTTGATGAGATGCTTGATTATATATTTGTTGAGATGCGTGCTTGATTTCTGGATATTTTATATCCACTCGTTTTAGCTGTTCACTATAAGCATTTTCATATGCTTATGCACGCACTACACCTATCACGGAGTTACGCTATTTCCTTGCGTTATCTCACTATTGAACGTCGTGTTTGTATACTTGTCGTGATTTTTGGGAATGATTTTGGATATAAATGACATACTACTAGTATAACTAGGCTGAGTACTCCAAAATTCATTGAACCTCGGGTGAATATAGATTGATCACCTATATTCAGCCAGGGACAGTGGGACATAGCCTGATCACCTATGTCCGACTCAGAGGTGAATTTTGCAATACTCAGAGTAGTTATAATGGAATTATGTTCGGGTTGGTCATTGATTTTGGGATGGTACAGTTTTGCGTGTGTACACAGACATTGGAATTTTACTTCCACACACACTACACACTGGCATCACAACACCGCATGAACCGTAATGCCCTTGGCATCGCTATACGTCTCCATTATATGGAAATCTTGTTGCCGCCGTCTGGCCGTATTTCGCATCGGGTCGAGTTGGATCCGATTGACACCGTTTGAATCTGAGTTACTTATTTGTAACCCTCTAAGAGCGCTATAAGCCGTCCGAGCTTACTGGAACGTTTAGATTCGATTCTGACCATGCTTGGTTTTGAATTTTGGCTACATTTGGAATCGATTTTAGCCACGTTTGGATTTGATTTTATCTACGCTTATGTTTGATTTTTGCTACGACTGGATTTAATTTTTGCCTCGTTTGGATTTGATTCTGGCTACTTTTGGATCCAATTTTTGACTACGTTTGGATTCGAGATTGACTATGTTTGGATTAGTCTTGATTCTGATTTAACTCGAGTTGTTTGATTTTGGTCGTCATCCTGGATTTGGATTTATTATTCGGCCTCGTTTTGTTGTGGCCTTGCTAAAGTCGCCTCTACTCTAAGCCTTGTGCTCAATCGATGATGTTCATATTTCCGGTCGGGATTGTTCAATCGAAGTTGTTCAATCAATGTTGTATCTCCCGCTTTAAGTACTATGTACACCACTGGTTCAACCAACTGATTGCTGGTGGCAATCAACATCTTTCCTCAGATTTATACTCTGAACTCGTTAAACTCTCTATTTGATTCCACGCCCATTAGAAATCTTGAGACTCTAAGGAGTAACTGAAACCGCGATTCCTTGGGACAATCGCCTAACTTTTCACTCGTCCCTCGAAAGTACCAGTGATCCTTGCTACCTCCTTACCAGATAATTAATTACATCAAGAACAAAACCTTGGAAGTAAATCCCGCACCGCTATCAGAGTAATTGTTGATAATCCTATCTAATCTACCCACCTTCTCTAATCAATGAAACGACAGTATTGGCAAACTGCTCGTCCATACTCATATGGAATCATTACCCGGTATAGAGTGTCGACTCTTACGATTCTCTGATCAGGATATCTGTTTCACATCAAAATACCTGGCAATCACTCCAAGGGCCATGAGGACAGATTTGGAGATGAATACTGTGTATCATCTCCAGACTGATGGCCGAAGTGGAGAAACCATTCAAGTGTTAGAGGACATATTTTGTTCCTGCGTAATTTGACAATAGTTGGTATCGACACCTCCAGTTGACTAAATTCTTTTATAACAATACCTACGAATCCAGTAATCGACGGCACCATACGAGCCACTTTATGGCCGCAAATCATGAACCGTGAAATCGAACGACTTTAGTAAAGTCACATCTCTAATGACAAAGCTCGTCGAAGCTAGTGAAAAAGTCCTGAATCCACGTGAGAACGTGAGGATGAATCCTCGTGTGTACATACTCATCTTTTTCAACCGTAACGAGTAACTCGAATTGAATCGCGAGGTCGCGATTCCGTTAAGGAGGTGAGACTGTAACCACCCGTAATTTTCCGAATATATTTTTATTCGAGACTTTATCCGTTCCTCATAAACGGATCCTTTCTGAACTTATTTGGTTTGAAAACGTGAATTTATCTCGCGAAATGTGAAATTCGTACACAACACGCACTGGCACAACCGACGATTGGTTTTGATTATTTTATTATCCGCAAGAAATGAGGCGTTGTATTGAAAAATTATTCTAAACGCGAATATTTAATTATTCGTGCAGCGAGAAATAAAGTTACGCGTATTCATAATCAAAATTAATGGAAAAACGATTTTAAAATTTATGGGATAACTTTCGGGTGCTCGAGAAATATTTATAACACGTTTTATCGGGTTCGTTGACGTTTCATTAAAAATATGAGAAGATTTACATATTCAGTCCCTGAGGGCGCGCTAGGGTTTGCCACAAGTCCCATGAGGAGGCTATATATATACAATTGTTATAAAGTTTTAGGGTTTTAAAAACCCATTCTCTTTCTCTTCAGCCGACAACTTCATCTCCTTCACCCTCTCTCCTCTCTTATTTCTCCGGCGACAAAAACCGGCCATCCGGCCACCACCACGGACCACCTTACTACACCGCCTCCATCATCATCATCCTCTCGATCCCCTCATCATTTCTACGTAACTCACGCGCTTACAACACGCATATATCTTATTCTTTCTCTCAAATTTTCCGGCGAAGTTTTCCGGTAACATAAATTTGTAGTTGTAACGAGTATAGATCGAAGTTGTAGTTGTTTTTGGTGGTTTGTTTGGTTCGTTTGGGTTCGAGTCACCACCACAGCCGCTTAGCAGCCACCACAGCCGCCGTTCTCCTCCCTCTCCTTTCTTTCTCTCGACATGGTAATTCGAGAAAAACCAGTTTATATTTTTATTAATTATTTTGATATAACCGATTATTCTGTTGTTGTTTTTCGTGGATTCGAACGAGATAAAAACGATTTGATAAGAAGTTTTGAAAACATTTTTGATTTTGGTTATTAATCCGTGTGGTAAAAACTGTTGGCAAAAAGTGGTGTTGGTTTTGATCTATTGTTTCGGTTTGTTATTGTTGATTTAAGAGTGTGGTTCGGTTCACAAGTTCACCCACGAGGGTGTTGTTTGGGTTTGGCAGCCGTGAGTCAAGGCCGAGACCATTAGGGTCTCGGCAAGGGTTGTTGATTGTTGTTGCTCGTTGTTGTTGTAGTTGTAATGGTTTTGGTCTTGGTAAACCTTGTGAGTTCCATTTTTAGTCCGTTTGGTGGGAGTTTGATGCTATTAATGTATATATTGGTTCGGTTTAGCCTAAGAATCACTCACTTAGGGTGCGTTAGTTGCTCGTCTCGGGTCAGTCACTAAAACCGCAAGGGTGTTTGTTTGTGTAATCAGTCGAGTAGGAAGACTCATAGGAGTTTTAAAAATTTGATTCGGTTGGTTGTCTTAAACTGCTTTTGGACTTCGCAGGCTGCAAAAAAAAACTATTTGGGTTGGTTGTTAAATTTTGATGGGCTATAGACCCCATAATGGACTACCTTGGTGTTTGGGTTAGCTACGGGCCGAAGCCCAATGGGGTTAAGGTTTGTGTTGAATTTGTTAATCGGGTCAAAGCCCATGAGTTGAAAGTGATGTTTTAATACTAGTGACCAATTAGTACGTTATGGATTATATTTGAAATCGTGATTTGAATTTGATTACGGATTTGGATTATTATACTTGGACGTTTGGAAAATCTTGGATCGTTATCGGACTTACGATATTAGATATTGGATTCATTGAACATTTTGAGACTAGAGACGGTGTAATATATTAAACTCGAAAAGACTTTAATATATTAAACTCGGACCAGACACAAAATCTTCAATAAAACAAAAACTAATATTCATGCAAATGATAACGAAACATAAAACTTATAAAATATTGTAATTTCAGATTTGGTTAATCCAAGTCTCAACGATTTGAGAAAACTGATTTTATTATAAAATGTTTATGTTTTATGCAAATTATTTGGGGATAACGGGGTAAATGTTGAAACGTACAAACTGAGTTATTTTATTTGAGGTGTTGTTTGTCGTAAGCTTCTAGAGTTTTCTTCCTTGGTTTGAGGTCTCGTCAGTATTCTCTCGACTATGTCGATGTCTATTCTTTTCGGCGTGAGTTGCATGTCGAGTCTATGTCTTCTTACCACACCACACGAAACGTTGATACTAAGCTTTTTAATAAGTTTTGAAACCGAGTAATCCACGAAAACTACGACACTCTGTCTTTTATAGACTTTATTATTTTGCGAGACATATCTTGAGATAATTGTATACGTATTAGGTTGTGCCGATCCTAGACCGTTGTGTACCGTCGTGCTTGTACCTCCGTGTAACCTCGTGCCATATGTTTTGAGAACGTTGTGATATGCTCTAGATGCCAGTCGTGTCAGTTGTGATCTTGCATTGCTGTGGCTAAGGTGAGTTCATGGCCCCCTACTTTTACTGGTTTTTAAACTATTTTGGGGGGAGAATACATGCTCGTTGTTTTTCACTAAACTCAATGCTTTTGAAGGCTTAAATGCTGTGATCTACTGGTTTTTATGATTTTGGACAATATATGAGCTTCGATTGAAATATGTGCTTTATTGTGTGAACCTAATTTGTGTGACTTGGCTTGAACGTGTGAGAATGTTAGTGATGCATTGATAGTATACAATTGGGGAAGTGGCACCCAGTATATTATTTTGGGAAGTAGCACCCACTATGCATTTTGGGAAGTGGCACCCAATATATCATTTTGGGAAGTGGCACCCAAACTATGTGTGGATCATTTATGCGTGTATGTAGTTTGAGGTTCAGTGTTGCTAGTTGTTATGTGCTCACATTAGTATATCATGCTCACTGTTGTCCTACGCTTTATTATTCACAGCCTCGTGGTTTAATTAACAAACCTATGAACTCACCAACCTCGTGTTGACACTTTTAGCATGTATTTTCAGGTTTAAGGTTATAACTTGTTTCTGAAGGCGCTTGGCAAGGGGCATGGTCATAGACGACTCTGATATATTTATTTGGGACCGCTTTATTTATTTTTGGGCCTATTTCCGCACTACTCTTGAATTATGTAAATTTAACATTTTTGTAAATGAATTTCATTTTAAACGGTTAAGGTAAAACCGTTCTTTGTACCTTGTGTTGTGATACCAATTGAGTAGCACCCCAGTGACATGAATGTTTCCGCTGGACCCGATTTTCGGGGTGTGACATTTCCCCTCCTCCTTTGCCTTAGTTGGGCCGCAGCCCAATTGGTAGTAACCGAATAAAAATTTTTAACACATGTATATACACTAGCCGTCAAGTAAAAATTATTATAGCCAATCACGCAAGCATTTTATATCAAAACTAATATATACATACATGAAACTTGTGATCGTTAAAACTTAAAACCCGTCCACTAAAATAATTGAGCCTTTAACTCGTAAATGTCACTTAATTATCGTCTCATAATTACATACATAGAAGAAACATTAAAATGTGCATAAGAAGAATGCGAGATTTATGTATATATACACACGCGTGACGCTAAGATATGAAACTCAGGTAAACTTATAACCAAACTAAATTCTTATTAAGCATAGGTCGAAACGCCAATATAGATACACCATTCGACGTTATACATCTAGTTGAGATTAAATCAACCAACCACCATATCGTTAAAATGAAATGTTAACAAAAACTCTACTTGACTTATTATATAAAATTCAAGAGGGCTTCTAAAAATTTTGTAGCCAAGAACACAATTAAATTTCATCTTGAAATAGCATATACGTACATAAGACTTGAGTAGCCATAATGTAAAACTCGACTCAATAATTAAGACATTTAGATCATACCGACACTTTGTATATGACTTCACAATGTCATAAATGGTAAAACATTAAATCGGCGGAGGAAATAATAAATACAAACTTATGTATAGATAAAACGTGAAACACAAGTGGAATATATGACAAACTAATTACACGATAAATATAGACAATAACACACGTCGATATATATATATATATATATATATATATATATATATATATATATATATATATATAATATATATATATATATATATAAGTTGACACTTACAATTGTTATTTTCAAAACCAAGTCAATTAATATAACGACTAGGAATGATATACCCAACTTAACTTGACCAAATTGGACGACATATATAAAATTCTAAACTAATAATATGTAAAAATGAATCATAATAAATGAATAATGCGAATTTAGTTCAATTAACCAGGTTACTAAAATTAACGTTATATTCAATTTCTCAATCATGTAACTAGTAGGTAGTAAACGTCACATATGTTAGGATTGCTTCAAAAATTAACATAATCGGACATGACGAACAAATTACACAACTA
Organism: Artemisia tridentata subsp. tridentata; assembly: GCA_021014915.2. NCBI lineage: Eukaryota > Viridiplantae > Streptophyta > Magnoliopsida > Asterales > Asteraceae > Artemisia > Artemisia tridentata. The sequence continues at coordinate 74,331,010 of CP139505.1, forward strand.
TAATATATATATATCCCGACTGAATCCATTTAGGCTTTAGATAGTTCGATGTCCCCAAATCCCTCATTACCGTACCTCTAGGTCATTTGTAGAGTTACACCTTACCAACTCTTAGGAAGACCTTAGTAACCACACTTGCCGCCACACAAGTGACAACAACATAAACACTTTAAAACATTGAAACTAAATCATGAAAGGACTTAAACTTAATACTTGGAACTAAGACATGATTATTTAATCTAGGTTGCATGTTGGTGTCGTGCACTCCTTAATTTCACAGCATTCACTGTTCAGGCCAGTAAAGGTGAGTTTATAGCCCTTTTTTACTTTATACTTGTTTTATATGAATAGGGTGAGAAACATGCAAAACCAATGTTATGGACCATTTATACTATGTTTACCAATGATATTGCACAGTTAGCCTAAGACTTTAGAACCCATGATTATGCCCGCCTTCATGCACTGTTAATTCCGGTTAGGAAGCGCGATTAATATGAATAGATCTATTGGGGTGACTCCCCCGTTCGGTTTGACCGGATAAGCAAACGAGCGTATATTAAGTCAGATTACGAGTGAATTGGGTTAAGCACTCGCTAAGGGCCCCTTTGTGATTATTAATGTGCTAGGTTATAGCACACTGGACTGTCGAGCTTCGGTTGCATGAACTTAGTGCTAGCGCAAATGAAAATGAAATATAAATGTGACATTTCTATGTTCACAAACTAAACTATTGGTCCAAATTTGTTATAACCTAAACCTATGAACTCACCAGCTTTTTGCTGACTTTTTAGCATGTTTTTCTCAGGTATCTGGATATATGCAAGTGTGGCAAGGTTTGGCAAGGCGGCAGGCTGATACTATTGACCAAGTGTTTTTAACAAATGTTTAAGACTTGTTTTTGAGGGACCATTAAACTTGTAAACAAACTTGAAACGTAAAGTTTGGTATAATTGAATCAATCAAAGTTAATATATTTTTATCAAAGTGTGTAATTGGTTCTTCGTTACCTTGTGTTATGATTTCCATTTCAGTACCACCCCATGACTCCAATGCTTCCACAAAGCAGATTTTGGGAGTGTTACAGATTGGCATCAGAGCCTAGGTTATAGAGAACTAGGTACATATAAACCCTAAACTATAACTACTTTTTCAAAAATAAGTCCCTATGACCGCCAGTTGCCTTGCTTGTCACGTTGCTTGAGATTTATTTTGACTTGACTGCATGTTATACTTTGTGACATACTAAGTGTTGCCATGTTGCTTGATATTTATTTGATTTGACGGCATGCTATGATCTGTGACTTATTTACATGATTAAGGGTACTATGAGTATTACATGTATATGTCTATATACACTTGACCCACACTAGTTATCATGAGTATCTCCCAAATACTATACCATTTTGTCACAGACTATGTCTTCCCCAGACTCAAATGATTCCAGCATATAGATGCTCCGAGATCATCATGTTGTTAATACAAATATCGTACTAAAAACGTTATTTATATTTTACGATCTTTGCTTAATGTTTTGTTCATGACAAACACAAAGTATATTCCTTAAGCAAATTATAAATACTAGTTAAAGACTTTTTTAAAACACATCTTTTATATATAACATGATCACTAACATTATATTACATGTGTATTTCCTTTAAATGGAAACTTTAGTTTAAGTTACTAAGTGATATCATGGTATACATCACAAATACAATCTTAGTAAGATATCTTGGATAGATATGCAAGCAACATAGTTGACATTTGAAGATCTTGGATGATATGGTAAGATACAACTAAGATATGGTAAGAGACAACTAATCCATAGCTGTCACCATCCCACGGATCCAAGTCCATACAAGGACGGATCCCTTCTGAGGGATCCACCGGATCCGTAGGAGCCTTTCCTTGCTTGCCTATAAATAGCAGGCTTGGCATTTGATCTTGGCATCCACTTAGAAAAGAAAAACACATACATACACTTTAGTTACTAACCATAGTAGTTATAAATATCATTGATGTTTCTTTTGTAGCAAAGAAGATCAAGATTAACAAGCTTCAAACAAGCAGACTGTTGTGAAGTTGTAGTATAGGTTCTGTGTAAACACTCTAAGTGTTTGTTATCAATTGTATCAGTTAGATCAGTAAGTGTGGTTAGTGCTTTAGTCCTCAAAGCACAAAGAGAGTAGGGAGTGGTTGTACCCGAGTAAAGAACTCGACATCTAGCTTAGTGTCGGTAAAGTAATTAGGCGACGTCAGGTTGGTTCTACCTTGTGAAAGAACTCGGTGTTTAGCTTAGTACCGGAAAAGGAAGTAAGCGACGTGTAAAGGTTTTCTCCACCTTGAAGGGAGTTTGTTTCTTAGTGAAAGATATCTCTCGAGTAAGCAACTCGAGGAAGTGGAGTAGGGCAAGGATAAGGATCTCTTGCAAACCGAACCACTATAAACACTTGTGTTATGTGGTTTGATCTTTCATCTCTTTATCTCTAGTTTATATTGTGTGATAACTTAATTTGTGATTGCTTCTTTAGAACTAACAAATTAAACAAAAGAAACGGTAAAAACTATTCAACCCCCCTTCTAGTTTTCCACAATTGGCATCAGAGCTACGTTACTCAAGATTTTTAAAATAAACTGTATTTTAAACTTGAAACGATCAAATCGATTTTGAAAACTTTAAAGAAGGGAAAACCTTGCAAAGATCACTAGTCCGCAAAAACAGTTTTTATAGTTTGGAAAAACCATTTTTGTAATATCAAAAGACTTAGATCTAGATAGTACTTTAGCTAGACACAATATTTCTCCTAAAGCTTTTGATAAATCCATTTCTAGCAAGTATTTTGACAGGAAAGATCTTGACCCAAAATGGATAGTTAAATATTGAAGATTCTAAAGATCATTCAAGGATAACATTAGACGAGCTCATAGGATACCTCAAAGCTCATCTAGCAATAATGGAAAAAGACTCGGAGTTACCTAAAGGCAAAAAGGAGTTGATAGCTTCTAGCACTAGTTTCAACAGTGAAGATATGCTAAAAGACAACAAAGTGGATAGTACGGCTAACAAAACAGAAAAGGTATCCTCTGACTCTTCATATATATTTAATAACTACGACACATTAGATATGGAATACAATAGATTAAGTAAGTTCATTATAAACATCATAAGTGAAAATAAGATCTTGGAAACCAAAGAGGAATACTTGATAAATAAGTTGAAAGAAAAAGTTAAAAACTTGGAAGAAAAAGTGGAGACTGAATGTTGTGCATCATGTCAAGTAATAGAACTTAAATTAGTATCACATAAACTCACACTAAGCAAATACATAAAACAAAATCTCAAGTTTCAAAGATTCAATAAACACATAAATTGTGCAGATGACACTATGAGAATTCTTAAGTCATCTCATGGTAGCTTCAAACCTGATTTTATGAAAAATAATCAGTTAAGTGATTTTGAAACGATAAATGAAAATCAAAACACACCAACTGAGTTGGTAAGCCGCGGATCCCACGGATCCAAAACTTTGGATCCGCGTAGTATAAACAAAGGATCCGTGATTTCAGTAAAAAATTGAAAAATCAGTATTCAAGTAAAACTAATTCAATAACGATCAAAGACAGGGATGTAGTTAAGACAACAGTAAAATCATGTTCATACATAGGAAATGAGCTTAGTAAACAAATACCATTTGATTATCTCGGAGATGTTAGTGAACCATGGTAATATATTGTTTAACCCAAAAAGGACCCATGAGATATTGGGGACCAAACACTCAAGTTTTCTTTAGGTATGCTTAAAAGGGTTTGGTCTTACTCAATCCCAAGATACACTGATGAAATACAAAGGTATCTTTTCTAATCACTAAAGTGCTCATCTGGATAATTAGCACTTTTGGTATTAATCATCAAAAAGGTATGAACTCTCATAACTCTACTCATAGATGATTTATGATTTCTTTTCTTTGAGGTATGATTAAATATTAATACCAATGTAATGATAGAAATTATATGTATAAGATAGGATGATTACTAGGAAAAGGTTTTTTGAAACCTTTGCTAAAACCGGATATAACACATCAAGACAAATGTTGTCTCATATTCTTATGTTATATCTCATCACTTAGGTAATACCCATACATAGATAAGTTCTTAGAACTTGCAAGAACTCTAAACCAAGATAAGATTTAACCAACACATTGGTGATTATCTCATTCATAAATATTCCTAAGTAAGTTCTAACTTAATTATTCATAACCTTAAAAAGTACTTGGAAGAAAATTAATTTTAGGATAATCTCACCATATCATAAAGGTTTATCTCTCCATACATAGGTCTAAACAATATTGTTTGTAATAATTCAATCGATTAGAAAATATTAAGATTTAAATAATTTAGTTTTCTAGAATCTAAGAAAGATGGATATCTCTAGAAATAAAAGCATAAATAAAATTTGAACATATAGGAAAAACATATTTTTCATACACTCTAGCTTTAACTAAAATATCTTAAAGTTATGAACTTTGTAGAACTTCATCTCCTTATCAAGATATGCTATGACCAAAAAAAAAAATCATGCATGATAAGTAAAACTTCAAAGTACCAAACAACTAGGAAATGTTTTCTCTCAAATCGTGAAAATTTAGGATAAAAATCATTTACATTAAGGATCAGAATAGTTTATTCTTAGGATAACCTTAAAAGTAGTAAATACATTAGTAAAACACCAAATTCTGTAACTATCATTCTTAGATCATAAATAATGAAATCATAACAATTAGGTGGATCTCTAAACATGTTGTGTACCAATGTGAGACATTGTACCACAAGTCACTAAGAAACTGACATTCCTTAATACTTAAGTGGTTAAGGAGAAGAGGGGAGAAAATACCCATAGCTTATGTTTCTAGTCTCTATTACCAATCTTCTCTTGTTTCCTCAAACTTGCAATCATCTATTACTTAGCTCAACTGTTCAACTGTGAATACAATATGTTGAGAAAGTTTCTCAAAAAGGATTACAGTAGTAAAACATCTCAAGAAAGAAATCTCCGTTCCTTATAAAACATACTAATATTTAGAAGTAATCAAAACATTCGTCCAAATCTTAATTTAACCAAAAACAAAAATACCACAACCTTGTTCTGATCCTGCGGATCCAATTGACCACAAGGGCGGAACCCTTGTGAAGGATCCGCCGAATCCGTCAGTCATCAAATTCAACTTTAAATTACCAAACACTCCTTACTGCACTACACACCTAATTAAACTCTCAAATATCAACTCATAGTCGACTCTCACAATCCCTAAATCAAAATTAGGTCCTTCATCTCATATTCGTGCTTAATCACTCACTGTAAGTTCACTAATTTATTTCAATTCAAAATTAGGGTTTATTATTATTCTTACACTACAGATATCTGTTGAATAGGAATTCCATTTTGTTAAACTCTTTAACAAATTCAATGAATCAAACTTCTGTTTAAATCTTCAATTAGAATAAGCTTTCTTATAGAATCCCTTAACTAGGTAAAATGAATTTCAAACATTGCTAATACAAAATCGATGAAAACGTCAAACAAGAATGTTTGGGGTATAAAGTGTTTTATCACAAAACGTGTATTTTTCAAACATCTTAACCACACCTCCGTACTTGTCCACATTTCATGTATCCTAGATTAGTGTAACTAAAATTATAAAATTGTTTATGAATAGGAAAATCATGCCTCCTGCCACAAATTACGATCACAAGAAAACAAAGAAGTATCTACCCAAACATCATCAAACAAAAGGACTCACAGATGCTCAAGTCCAACTTTTCAAAGCTTTAGAAAGTCGGTACGTTCATGAGGGTAGAACCGTAGACTCTTCATTTTTAGAAGAAACAAACATTCGTGAACAAATGGCCACCATTCAATTTGACTCACTTCTCGACATAGATGAACCTATCATTCCTCGATTCATTCTCGAATTTTATGCCTCAGTAAAACTTATTTCTGATGACAATGGATCATTTAGCATCAACTTCAATGTTAACCAAAACTCCTACAATTTTCCTTTAGACCACTTTGGGGAAGTGTTACACATCCCAAGTGAAGGAACATGCTTCTATTCTGACAAATGGTCCTTAACCATTCTAAATTCACATCTAGGAAGGGAACATCCTTACGACACTCCTCTAACTCCTAAAGAAATTATCCGAGATCATCTTTTTAACACTAGAACCAATCCAATTAAGAAACTTCGGGGAAAAGATGTCAATCGAGATCCATTTGCTATGGAACTCAATGAACTCAAACCTGAGTTCAAAAGACTCGAAGAAATTCTAAGAGCTAATGTCATTAGTACTATTGGAAACAAAGATCATGTGAATGCTGGATTATGCTATATGCTCTATTGTATCTCAACTCATCAAAAATTCAATCTTGCTTACTATATCGCCAAAAGAATGGTTGATATACGTGTCCTAGGGAAAACCACATTACCATATGGAATGCTACTCACTCGTTTGTTCAAAGCTTCCATTCCTATACCTCCAAATTCAGTTGGCTTTGTCCCTGATTACCCCGAAATCAAACACACCTTTGTCCCTCTTAGTGACCATAGAGTGAAAGTGGGAAAAGGGAAACGAGCTTGTCTCTCATCTTCATCTTCATCATCATCATCAGCTAGTGACGAAGATGGATTACCTAACTCAAAACTTCCTCTATTAGATTACTTAAGTCAACTTCCATCTCTCAACAATGAATCTGAAGAAAGCCGACAAACAAAGGGAGTTCTAAAATGTGCAGGACGATGGATGATGAAACTCCGAAAGGGTCAAAAGAAGATACTCAAAATATTGAATGAAAAGCGAGAATAAATGAACGTCTGGAACAGTTGTTCTTTAGATCCTATATGATCATTTTTCTATGTTCGTTAAGACTTATCTTTAGTATTTTATGCTTATGTGTTCTAGCTCAACTTTAACTGATGATAATGCACATGGTTATCAATTTTCCAAAACTTATGCCACTGTTTGGCTCAAACATCTTTTATGATGAAGTTTAATGATTAGGTCTATTTTTATACTTGGTTGAGTTTTATTTTGTGTATATGAACTAACTGATTATTGCAGATTGATAACACTCGGAGTTATCTATTTGTCAAGTCTAAACCTATGATTGGAATAAACGGTAAGTTTCTAAGTATGGATTAAACTATGTGGAATCATGTGTTAATATTGTCATATTTAGTTGTTTTGATATACATATTAGATGTTAAGTAAGGTCTAGATGAATTTTCGGGTTTTCGTCGAAAAACGCGAAATATGACATATGTTCTGTTTACTTTCTTAGTTTTAGGCCTACGGATCCCGCGGATCCCAAAACAGGGTTCCGCCAAGGCTTATCGTTGGATCCGCCATCCGCCTACCTGCGGATTTGGCGGATCCCAGAAAATGGTTCCGCCTTTTATCCACTTTGGATCCGCAGGTTTCCCAGCAAAACTCTAAAACTTTTTCGACTCATCCCAATTCTTAAATCTTAGTGTTTAGTATCATTTAGGATTCATTCACTGATCATAATTCATCTTAGAATCATTTAGGAATTCTTAGAAACTTAGGAACAAAATTTCCCACCAAAATTCAAATTTTTTGAACTTTAGATGCGAGTTACCAAACCAATACAAAGAAGGAACCCTTTTTAGGGATCCGTCAAATCCGTGGAAATATCAAATCATCAGATTTTCCACTATCCTCTTGTATTAACTGCATATCCAAAACATATTACTCAACCAAAGCTCAATGGATTGACTTCATTGATATGACCTGCACAATTTTCTGTTCCAAATCATTAGGAACCAACATTCTCTATTGGATTCACATCAAATCCAAACACACAGACTCACAAACCTTCTGTCTATAAATTAGAACTTTAGGATTTTCAATTCACAACACAACTCAACCATCTCCTCTCTTACACATTTTAGCCATCACACTTCACCTAAAAGTTTCTACAACAAAATCACACAACTCCATTTCTATGGTCTGACTATAGGACAAACAACTTTATCCTGTTTCAAGTCATTCACACTCATTTAATCCAAACACCAATTTTCATACAATTAGGAAGTATAAATGTTAGAGAAAATTCACATACCATCTCCAGAAAGTTCACATGTCTAGACCATACAGACGCACGGCTAGAATTAGTGTCAGACCTTATTGGTATGCAAACCCACTTCGTAATGTAACCTTTCCTGTTAGATCTTCAAACACCACAACAACTACTATTACGACTTCCATAGTCAACATAGACTCTTCTTCAATTTCATCCGCTACAAACTCATCCAATACAACAACATCACCTCCTACCATTACTCCTGTAGCAACTACAACACCACTAGCTCCCGCTCCACCACAAACTAAGAAGACTGCATTATCACTATCTTCACCAAAACTCAAACCTATGGAACTCTTTAGGACACCATCAACATCTCCACAACCACATTCTGAAGAATTAGAAGATCTTCAACTTATATCAACCACTTCTCCACAAATAAGTCTTGAAAACTTAGGACCCATGACAGTTCATTCTCTCCATCCAAAGATTCATGAACCTCAATATCATATCACCTCAATTATCAACACAACAATTGCAACATCAATTATCACTTCACCAAGTGTTTCCACAATGATTGACTCCTCACCACAATCATCACCACCTAAAGAAAGAATCTCATCCCCATCTTCAAGCTCAATAATTGACCCATCACATGACATTATTACCACTCTTCAACATTTGGATGAATCTATGTGGATTGATAAAACAAACACTCAAGATGACAACAATATAGTTTCAAACATCTACGACATTAGTAACTTAGAAACTAAATGGCTTGCCTCCATCATGTCATCATCAAAACAAGCAAAATAGAAGTTTGTAGTATCATCGCAATAATCGCTTTTAAGATTTTATCGTCTCTAGGAACCTTCATGTGTAATTGTATGTTTGAGACTTTCGTCACAAACAAATTTTCAATATATATAATTATGCTCTAAAATATGATATCTTGTTTTGACACAAAAAGTAATTTTCAATACTATCGTCATAACACCTTACTAGTTCAACATTGTAGTTCTGCACCAAAACCTTGATTCAAATTACTAAAACCAACTCAATAATTGTGAGTAAACCTTAGCTTGAACCTTCATTAGATCAAATCAACAAAAATTGACCAAATCAATTTTTATCACACGGAACCAAAAGACTATAAAGACGGAACCAAAATTTTGGATCCGCCAAATCCGTAGGTACCAAGTTCAGTTTTTAACCATTTAGAAACCAAACAACCTTCTCGTTACCAACGAGTCTAGAATTTTCATCTCACAAATTCATTATCTAAGACATCTTAAGTATCTAGAACACAATCATAGGATCTCATGATCTTCATTCTTGATTCATATCAAGCATGTCACTGTAAGTACAAACAGAAAATTCATTCCAACCAACTCTCTCAGCATATGATGTCATTTTCATCTACATATTGGTATCAACCATCTTCAATACCTTTATAGCATTTGCTATACATTAGAATCATTGCATTCTTTAAAACCACCACCTTCCATCATCTTTTTCACTAATCATCAACCTCATGGATTAGTAACAAACCTACTTGCATCAACCTTTAGTCATCAATTAAGTTATCACTAACTAACACCAACACTAGCGTCACTAACTTAACTTCACTTCATCATAGGCATTTGTTTTAGGACTTTTTAGGATACCTTTTATACTTGTAACATCATTTCATGACTTTTGTCACATAAGTTTCAATATATATTATATCTTGCGTATGATTGCTTTAGGTACATGGAATGATCAGACACTTACTTGTTAAAGTCAAACATATTGATAGGCTTGTTTCGAAGAACACTTAACAAGCATTTTACTTCTTCATTGAAGTCATTTATTACTAACACTTCATTTGCAGCATACCATACCCTTCTTAGTATACGTTGGTACTCGAGTAGTGAGGAGTATACATCGAGGGGGAGCATTTCATAAGCATGTCATAACTAACCGTTTGTTTTGTAGATTCATGCATCATTTCCTTGATTACTCCATTTAAGGGGAGTATAAAACAAGGGGGAGCTATTAAAGTTCTCAAAATCGCATTCCGCCACGCACCTCTTCTTTTTGTTTCGACAAAAAGGGGGAGAAAGGAAAAAGGATTAAGTTTGCATAATTAGTTCATACTAAGCTATTTTATAATAGTAATCAAAATTTGAATAACTAAAAACTTAATCTATATTTTTAAAAGGGATTTAAACTATATTTACTTATTTACTTAAAAATATAATTTATGTTTTGTCATCAACAAAAAGGGGGAGATTGTTAATACAAATATCGTACTAAAAACGTTATTTATATTTTACGATCTTTGCTTAATGTTTTGTTCATGACAAACACAAAGTATATTCCTTAAGCAAATTATAAATACTAGTTAAAGACTTTTTTAAAACACATCTTTTATATATAACATGATCACTAACATTATATTACATGTGTATTTCCTTTAAATGGAAACTTTAGTTTAAGTTACTAAGTGATATCATGGTATACATCACAAATACAATCTTAGTAAGATATCTTGGATAGATATGCAAGCAACATAGTTGACATTTGAAGATCTTGGATGATATGGTAAGATACAACTAAGATATGGTAAGAGACAACTAATCCATAGCTGTCACCATCCCACGGATCCAAGTCCATACAAGGACGGATCCCTTCTGAGGGATCCGCCGGATCCGTAGGAGCCTTTCCTTGCTTGCCTATAAATAGCAGGCTTGGCATTTGATCTTGGCATCCACTTAGAAAAGAAAAACACATACATACACTTTAGTTACTAACCATAGTAGTTATAAATATCATTGATGTTTCTTTTGTAGCAAAGAAGATCAAGATTAACAAGCTTCAAACAAGCAGACTGTTGTGAAGTTGTAGTATAGGTTCTGTGTAAACACTCTAAGTGTTTGTTATCAATTGTATCAGTTAGATCAGTAAGTGTGGTTAGTGCTTTAGTCCTCAAAGCACAAAGAGAGTAGGGAGTGGTTGTACCCGAGTAAAGAACTCGACATCTAGCTTAGTGTCGGTAAAGTAATTAGGCGACGTCAGGTTGGTTCTACCTTGTGAAAGAACTCGGTGTTTAGCTTAGTACCGGAAAAGGAAGTAAGCGACGTGTAAAGGTTTTCTCCACCTTGAAGGGAGTTTGTTTCTTAGTGAAAGATATCTCTCGAGTAAGCAACTCGAGGAAGTGGAGTAGGGCAAGGATAAGGATCTCTTGCAAACCGAACCACTATAAACACTTGTGTTATGTGGTTTGATCTTTCATCTCTTTATCTCTAGTTTATATTGTGTGATAACTTAATTTGTGATTGCTTCTTTAGAACTAACAAATTAAACAAAAGAAACGGTAAAAACTATTCAACCCCCCTTCTAGTTTTCCACAATCATGCATCAAACCCTAACACTATTGAGCCTACACCACCACCACCCACCTCATCACCACACCCACTTACCCACTCACCTCCACGACAGAGGCTCAGAAGGAAACAATGATTTTTGTTCAGTAGAGGGTGTTGGACAGACAGTAGCCGAGTGTACCCCTGCCTAGGGTACAAGGATTGATGTTAATTTGGATACGGGGATAAAGCAGAGAGCAGTTGTGCCCCGGATTAGCGTAGTACTAGAGAATGTGCCTAGTGCTTTTGAGACTGGAGAGAGCTCAAGGGAAGCTCAGAATGAGACAAGGATAGCACAGAGATATCACATTCCTCACTTCCAGCAGCATAGCCAGTAGCTACAGGAACCGATACTATTTCACAGATTCAGACCCAACTAGATTTTACGGACTGACATACTAGGTCTCCACTCCGATCCGTTTGACGAATTTCACCCAGCTCGTTTCGAGCAGTATGATGATGACTTCAGCCGACTCTATGATAGAACACACTCCAACAGTAGGAATGTCTTTGACTTAAGTGACAGATTAGGTAGACTTAAGCAGACACATGTTGTAGCTCAAGAGGCAACCCAGATGAGGCATGGAAAATGCTGATCCTCGAGGATCAGGTTGCAGCATTATTAAGAGCTAATCGGACACACTGTAGCAAAAACTTAGCATTAAGGATCCGCCTTGTTAAGGTCGAGGCACAGCTCGAGGAGTACGCTTTTAGGTTCCAACACCTGCATAGGACCAGGAGCCAGTCTTAGTTATGATTAGTAGTGATTCACTTAACTGAGTAGTCCTCAGTCAGTGTAGGATCTTGTTAGAAGGAATGTAGTTTTCAAACCCTGTAATCAACCCTTAAGTTATAACAAGCTCAGTTTGTTATAGGTATCCATTATTGATTTAATCCTTTCCTTTCATAACCTACCGTAATGGTATCCCTTTATATGATGACTTTACCTCACCTCCCCAAAAACATCACAATTATCCTTAGACAATGACAAACTATATCTTGCCAATAACCTGTTAATCATTTTGTCCATTTCTTTTAGCCACAAAATTTCCAAAACCTCAAAAATTTCATAACTACCACAAAAACCCCAAGATTTTGACCTTGCTTAAAGGCTACCAATAATTTTATTTTTAATCTACCCAATTTACCCCACTCCAAATTTCTCTACTATTCCCTCCCAAATCACAAATTATATTTTAGACGTCCTATAAAAATTCCTTGAAAATTTCTTCCCATTACCCCCTCACCAGCAAACAAATTCCTGTCAACTAAACTCAACACCCCGTCACCAAGCCTAAATCCTACGAAGTCAAACCATTCATTTGTAGCCCAAGTAATACACAAGGAATAATGACCCCAAATTCTTGCCGCAAGGTAAATCATCAGCTTCCATCCCAAGGAAACCCAAAGGATTACATATAATGGAAATATGAGAATTAGGCAACCATACTAGTAACAACAAAAACCAATTCAACCTAGATATCATAGAAGTTTGTTTTACCCCCCTATTACAACCTAGTTCAATAGGAAACCCACAACTCCCAACCATAGTCAGACAACCCCACCAAGTAACACCCCAGCCCCCTTAGTTAAACCTCCTCCTTGGTTATCTACTAGTTGTTTATTTGAAAGCGATCCAAAAATTGAGTCAATCCTTCAAAAATGTTGAGTTTCTTTCTTACAATTTGACATTTAACTTAATTTCATGACAATTCTTGTTTGATGAGTTGTGAAGTTAAATTAGATTCAAGTTGTTACATAGTTTAAGGTTAGGTTTAATCCCATGACAATTCTTGTTTGATGAGTTGTGGGGTTAAGCCAGATTTCAGTTGAGGCTTAACTTAAACTACCGAAAGGATACCTAAGGTTTTTGACGGCTTTACTCAAGAATGGGCAAGCTTGCCTTACTGTGTGATACTAATCAACATAATATAGTGCTTCCACCACCTTGCCAAGCCTTTCCAATTCTGACCCACTCCAGCACCAATCTGACCAATCTTTAAGTTCGATGACAACTAGATATATCGTGACCCCGTAGGAGACTAGAACACATTATGGCCCTATAGCAAGAGTGTTAAAGGACCGCAATGACTATATTTAGACTCTCAAGTCCTCCTTCGGTACAAGACACTACACATTTGAACGAACGGACTGGCCGATTGCTAGTAGAAAATCAACATGGTTCTACTCTATGCGTCAGATAATCCATATCTCGCTAAGCCGACAGAGTGACTACTTGGGGCAGTTAACATCGTCCATTCAAGATTGAAATCTAAAACTACGAGACATTACCCACAAAACCCAGAAGTTTTGATAGTATCCCCAGTATACACTAGGTGACATAATGTTTCATCATAAACTTCCACGGTAGGAAATTTTGTCCATAAGACCCATAAGATTCTAGCCACAAATAAAGGACCCCTTAGCAAGGACGAACAATAAGTAAACCATAAAACCCCTAAGAACCAGGAGATTTACTAGCATTAACTAATAGAAACCCTGAAACGTCACAAAATGACCCGAACCCCTATCGTAAGAATAAATTGTCTAGCCTATCACTAAACCGTTAGGATTACAAACTGACCTAGTGCAAGGAGTTTTATCAACACATATTACTAAAATAAACCTCGGAAGGCAAATCGAACGTTATCACCCAGACTATAGATATTGGCATGACATGCTTTGGTAAAGTTCACTGAAATATGACTTATTATCTTTAGCCCTTAAGACACCCGAGACACCTTAGGAGTTTAGACTGTAAGACTGCTACATTTACTGTAAGACTTAGATCCTAAGCAAAACCCTTTAAAAGCCTTGAGATATTAAGGAAATTCTCATACAAAATTCTCAATAGAAAATATATCTCAGCGTAGTGACCGACCGAATTATTTATCGACCAAACAATTTAAGACAGGATATCTCTCGAACGGGACTTGAAGTAGAACGTCTATTTAAGACTATAAGTTTCGCTTGCTACTAGATTTCAAGCTTTACCCAGCTAAACAACCAAAGTATACCCTAGGATGTTAGTAGGGATACAGACCCCATTTATACCTCCTCCACCGTTTAAGATCTCATTCATCCTCATCTTTTATGGTATAGATGACTCCTATAGGAAGGATAGCCAAGGCAACTCCTAGTCAACCTATTGCTGTCACTATTCCAGCTAAGAATGAAGCAAATCTACTCATCATAAATCCAGCCATGATAGACATATTAGTAAATCATCGTGCGTTGGAAATACTAGCCGCAACAAAGGTCAACAACACGACTATTGAGATAGGAAGCTCAAAACTTAAGGACAGTAGCATCCGCCATAGCACTTATTAGGAGTTTCAAAAGACCATGACTGGAGTTCCTAAGGGAATTGAGGGAACTATTGCTGTGATTAGATGGATTGAAAAGCTAGGGACTGAGTTTCGAGCACGTAGTGGTGCGGAGAAAGATAAGGTTAAGTACGCAACACTCACCTTCACAAATACCGCTCACACCTGGTGGAACAGCTATTTGAAGTCCACAGGCATGTATGCCGCATATGCAATGCCTTGGGAAAGTTTTAAGGAAATGGTGCGCAAAAAGTATTGCTCCTACAGCGAAATCGAAAAGTTGAAGGAAAAATCTTGGAATCCCGAGGTACGAGGTGTCAACGCTACTGCATACCGCAAAGGAATGACACCAATAAGCCCTGAGATGGTTCGAGCAGACGCTCGATTTCTGAAAAGGTACCTAGGAAAAATTATCCCCCTTACGTCAGAAGTAATGACTTTACCTCCAGGACCTCTAATCCCCAGAAAGCCATAGATACGGCCAATAGACCATAGGATCTGCTAGGATGACTTGACACACGATTAAGGTGGTTAAACCTTCTAACTTTGTGTGTATGATATGTTGTGTTAAAATGATTAAGTGCGCGGAATTCACTCAACCAAACTTAGAAGGTTGTGTATGTTATGGAAATGGAATTGTTATGTTTGTTAGTTAGCAATGAACACATAAAGATTATCACCAAACGATTCAATATTATTAAAGATAATAATACGAGTGATCTTGAAATATCACTAGGGTTACAACCTTGAATCCTTTGTTTCTATCACTTGTGATATATTTGTGTTTGTTCTAACAGTTATGCATGTTCTAACGTATGCATGGACTAACTCTTAATACTTCTTTATTTTTCACACACACTATATCACTAGTCTAAGATCTCTTTTATAGTCAAAAGATCTTTACAAATTGCTTAAAGTCTTGACCGACTTACTTGGTTAACTTATCCTATTGAGTGTCAGTACATCAGATACAACATGTATCTATGTATACAACTTGTTAACTAAGCACATGGAGTAAGATATTATCTACCGTATATTGTTGACCAAAATACAATAAATATCTTTTTGATCTTATCCTTCCATCAGCAGAGTTGTTCACTATCAGCAGGAACAATCTTTCGCTATCAGCAGAATCATCAGCAGAATCATCAGCAGAGTTGTTAAGCCTATCAGCAGAGTGAAATGCTCTATCAGCAGAATCAGCATCATCAGCAGAAACCATTTTGCACTATCAGCAGAATTATACTTAGAGTAGAATCCGATATTAAACATCTTGAATATTTAATTCCCAACAATCCTCCCCTAAACATGTGAATCCTTTCAAACATGTTTCTGAATTAAATCTTCTGAATTAAATCTTGGATTGAAGATCTTTCAAACACTTATGTTCTTCAAGATTGAATATCTTCTCAGTAATTCATCTACTTTGCTCTTCTTTGACTTTAGCAATATCAAAACATATTGAACCTATCTTGGACTAAAAGATGGTGCAATTTCCTTGGATGGAGGAATTATAAGAGGCAATGATGCTGTGTATGCTCTTGTCTTCTCCTTCCATATATTGTATTATCTTCCTTTTCTGGGCCATTATTTCCTCCCCTGAGATTGTTACCTCCCCTGAAGCAAATAACTTTTGTTTCATCCTCCCCTTGTTTGGAAGATCTCACTATGTACTAAAGAACTTCTCTTCATATCACCTGATCTATCAGTTTGAACTTGTTGTCAGACAATATTGTACATGAAGCCATCAATTCCTCAAAAGTTTAAGTTTCTGTCCTCATCACTTCTAGGTGTGTTAACTCCTATGAGAGGTGATTCATTGGACATTTGACTCTTGGTCCATCAATGGATGGTTTTTGTGAGTCCCTTGAAAAATCCTTTTTAAGAAACTTTTGCCTTAGCAGTATGTTCATGATTTTAGAATTGAAAAATCATACTGCTTCCAACCATTTTGAAAGGACTAAGTGTATAACAGACACTCAATCATAATTTCGGTTTAAAGCAACCTCTGGTTGTGTGAGAACCAATATTTTTCAGTTATAAATAACTGCCTGTGTAAAGATAAATCTATTCAAAAGATTTTCTTGACAGGGTTTCCAGCTCGTGGCATTTGTTACCTCTAACACAAGTGTTAGATTCACTTTTGCTCGCTGTTCTTTCTATCAGATGTCCTCAGACTTGCACATTATACTTAAAAGTATAAAATGATAGAAAGTGAGTTGTATCAGTTACTATCTGATCAACTAAGTCATCAATTCAATGTGAAATATCATAACTAGATTTCAAGAAAGAAGTTTTAAGGAGCTTTAAAGTCCCAAACTCAGTCCATCATAAAACTATTATGGTCAGCAGCTAATATCTCAATTCTGCTGTTTCCATTTCACTTGAAAACTTCCTTTGTGTTTACATATTCATACCTGAAATTGTTAGTCTAAGACCAAAAGAACAATGTACAAAGTACTTGTCTTGCATTAGTATAATCATAAAACCAGCTGTATGAATAACACAATTTACATTTTGTACTAGCAGCACCTTGTGTGCTTTAGCAGTACCTTATGATACAGTAGCAGTACCTTATGAATCAGTAGCAACAACAAAAAATTATTTACAAAAACACATCATATTGAAAATTTAAAGATTAAGCATTCCAATACTTGCTACCAAGTACTGAAACCTTGAAACATCAAAAGCTTTTGTTAGCAGATCTGCAAAATTATGTTCTGAAGCAATTTTAAGAACTTGAATTAATCTTTTCTCATTGCAGTCTCTTATAAAGTGATGTTTAATTTCAATGTGTTTTGTTTTAGAATGTTGCACTGGATTTTTAATAATACAAATTGTACTACTATTATCAATATGAATAACAGTGTTTAAGAAATTGTACCCATAATCAAGGAGTTGGTTTTGAAGCCATAGAACTTGACTAGAGCAACTTGCAGCAGCTATGTATTCAGCTTCAGTTGTTGAATTTGCCACACTTGTTTCCTTCTTACACTGCCATGAGACAAGTCTACACCCAAGGAATTGACATCCTCCAGTTGTTGACTTTCTGTCAAAGCTAGCACCAGCATAATCACTATCCGAATATGCTACCAAGTCAAAAGGAGATTCTCTAGAATACCATATACCCAACCTTGGTTGACCTTTGAGATATCTAAAAATTCTCTTGACTGCAGTTAAATGAGAAACCTTTGGAGTAACTTGAAATCTTGCACAAACACAAACAGGAAACATGATATCAGGTCTAGATGATGTAAGATACATCAAAGAGCCTATCATAGATCTGTAATTGTGTACATCTACATTCTCTCCATCTTCATCTTTCAAAAGGTGCTTCTCAGAGTTCATTGGTGTGCTTGCTATTTTTGAATCAGCAAATTGAAATTTTCTAAGTATCTCTGCAACATATTTGTCTTGACTAATAAATATGCCTTCAGATGATTGCTTAACTTGCAAACCCAAAAAGAATGTAAGTTCTCCCATAGAACTCATCTGAAACTTATCTTTCATAAGCTTCTCAAATTCTAAACACATTTCTTTCCTAGTAGATCCAAAGATAATGTCATCCACATACACCTGTACTAACAGAAGATCCTTCTTGTGCTGTTTGATGAACAGTTTCTGATCAATCTTTCCTCTTTGAAATCCATTTTCTAATAAGTAGGAAGCTAGTGTTGCATACCAAGCTCTTGGTGCCTGATGAAGGCCATAGAGAGCTTTCACTACTCTGTACACTTTGTTTGGATGTAATGGATCAATGAAGCCAGGAGGTTGTGAAACATATACCTCTTCTCCAATTTCACCATATAAAAATGCACTCTTGACATCCATTTGGTAGACTGTGAAGCCTAAAAATGAAGCATAAGCTAGAAACAGCCTAATTGCCTCAATCCTTGCTACTGGAGCATAAACTTTATCATAATCTATCCCTTCTTCTTGTGTGTACCCTTGTGCTACTAATCTAGCCTTATTCTTGATCACAATTCCTCTTTCATCCCTTTTGTTCTTAAAAACCCATCTAGTGCCAATTACCTTCACACCTGTAGGTAAATCAACTAGCACCCAAACCTTTTGAATCTTGAACTGAAGAAGCTCTTCTTGCATAGCCTCTAACCAACTTGAATCATCTAGGGCTGTAAGAATATTCTTTGGTTCAGCTTGTGAGAGAAAACATACAAACAAACAAGAGTTTAAAAACTCATGTTGTTTTGAAGCATAAAGGGCATCAAGAAGCCCTTGTTGGTCTGAAGACTTCAATTGTTGTCTTGTCTTCACACCTGACTGTATATCTCCAATCACATGATCCAGGGAATGAACTTTGTGAATTCTTGATTGTGGTGTAGTAGGAACTTGATAATTTGATGGAAGATTGTTGTAATCCACCTCATTATCTGAGAATTCTGCCTCTTTTGTTTCTGAAGGGCCAGCAGCAGAGTCATTTGGCCAAACAGCAGAATCAGTAAGCTTATCAGCAGAGTCATCAGCAGAAACAGATACACTACCAGCAGCAACAGAAATACTACCTGCAGAAACACTTTGTTGTTCCTGAGTTCCATACTCTTTACTTTCATCTTCAACACTTTCTTTAGCTTTGCTAGAAGAAGGTTCATCAGTTGTCGAAGTTGATTCCACAATTTTACTTGACCATATTGGCATTATCACATAATCTTGATCTTTCTCTAACTCTGTCTCATTTGTTGTATTTGAACCTGCAAAATCATTAGTTTCTGCAACAAAAGGCACATAATTCATTGAATTTGTTAGATATTCCAGATCAAATAGCCATTTTGGTCCTTGACCTTCTACATTGGATTTGTTTTCTAAAAACTCCACATGTAGATTTTCTTCTACGATTTCTTTTCTTGTGTTGTAAACTCTAAAAGCTTTGCTATTAATAGAATAACCAACAAAGAAACCTTCATCTGCCTTACCATCGAATTTTCCTAAATGGTCTAAGGTATTGAGAATTGTCACATGACATCCAAAAGGTCTAAGAAATCCTATTGCAGGAGTTCTACCATTAAAAAGTTCATATGATGTCTTATTGTGAGGCTGCACAACTAAAACTCTATTTTGAACATAACAAGCAGTGTTGACTGCCTCTGCCCAAAAGTTTATTGGTAGCTTAGAATCAGCTAACATTGTTCTAGCAGCTTCAATTAGTGTTCTATTCTTTCTTTCAGCTACACCATTCTGTTGTGGTGTTCTAGCAACACTAAATTCTCTCTTAATACCTTTTTCTTTGCAGAAATCATCCATAACTCTATTCTTAAACTCTGTCCCATTATCACTTCTAATGACTTTCACTTTCTTGCTTACTTGATTTTCTATCTGTGTAATGAAGTCCTTAAGGATGCTGGATGTTTCATCCTTAGTGGCTAAAAAGAAAACCCATGTAAATCTACTATAGTCATCAGTAATAACTAGACAATATCTCTTATGCATTATGCTCATCACTGAAACAGGTCCAAATAAGTCTATATGAAGCATAAACAAAGACTGATTGATAGAGTTAAAAATTTTGGGCTTACAAGTGGCTTTGTGTTGTTTGCCTTTTAGACAAGCAATGCATGTTTGATCATTTTCAAATCTTTTGTGAGGTAAACCTCTTACCAAACCATTCTTAACAATTTTATTTATGGTTTTGAAGTTAATATGACCAAGCCTTCTATGCCATTTCATTGATTCTTCCAATGTGGCGTTTGCAACAAGACAAGTTAAATTCTTTTTAGGAATAATATTCTTCATGTCTACACTGTACATATTGCCCTTTCTAGGAATTCTAAGAAGTACTTGACTTTCATCAGGCATCTTAAAATCAGGAGAAAGTACAAGACATTCAGTCTCACAGAAAAGAACATTATTCTTTTTGTCACACATTTGTGAAATACTAAAAAGATTATAATTTAGCTCTTTTACATAGTTCACATCTTCAAAATCTAAATTTCCGGTTTTAATTGTACCTTTACCAGAAATTTTCCCACGAACACCTCCTCCAAAGGTAACATATCCTCCATTGAAAGCTTCAAAATCTGAGAGATAAGACATGTTGCCTGTCATGTGCCTAGAACATCCACTATCTGAGTATCCTTGATCCTCTTCCTGATCATTTAAATGTCCCTGTACATGAATAAGAGTGTTAGTTTCTTTTGGGGATCCAAGCCATTACTGACTTGGATCTGCCTCTTGCATCAATGTAATTGAATCTTTTAAGAATAGTTGATGCAACATTGGATTTATGAATCCAACATGCTGAGGCCTTAACAGCATTTGCCCTTTTTCCCTTATCAGCAGAGTGAACCACACACTTATCAGCAGAATCTGCTAACTTTGTAGTTCTACCCTTTGGTTTCCAAATTTGTTTATGGACCACTGATTTTGATTGAATGGGACTTAGAACAGTTATAGGTGCATGTTTGATAAAAGGTTTTGCACCCTTAGCTGTTGATTTTGGGTTAATAGTCATAAATGGTCGAGCAGCAGAATAAAATTTGCTATCAGCAGGATCATTTGGTCTATCAACAGAATCAGATTTTGAGATAGACTTGCTTTTGACTACTCTGGGGTTTGATTTCTTAGAACTAGAGTGAAAGTGAGATTTAGGTGTTTGCCTTTTGAGATTCACTCTATGGTTTTCATACCCAGATACCCATTGGTTGCAGAAAGCTGCAAGATGGTCAAAACTACCACATGTATAACAAGCTTTATTATAAAAAGCAAAGTCATCACCTAATTGGTTAGACTTGAGGTTGTTCCAATTCCTTTGGTTACCTCTGGGCTTGTTGGTGGTTCTGTATTGCTCACAATATCTAACTGGTTGCCTAACATTCTTAATGTTTGTATGAGGCCTATCAGTATTGTGTTTGACTACCTTAGGAACACTTGTTCCTACTTTCTTAACCACTTCAGGTTTAGACATAACCTGTTGTTCTTCATCATCACTATCAGTTGTACAATTTTCAACAACTATAGCATCTCCTTTCTTAGCAAAGGACACCTTGTCCTGATAATGTAAAGTTTTATCTAAACTTTTACTTATCTTTGCTACCTTAAGACTCTTACTAGTCTTAGAACCATATTCCATGATTGGTTCTTGGAACTCAGCTAAGCCTGTATGTGCTAGGTCAACACCTGGAGGTGAAGGAACACCTCTATATGGTGGAGGAACAGTTTTGTAACCTACACCTGAATTAGCTTTATCAATTACCTGAGCTTCCCAAATCTTATTCATTCCTTCCGAGGCATGTGCTAGAGTATCTATAGTTACCTTAACATTTTCTTTTTCAGTTTTGACTTTAGATAACTGTCTACTTTGATCATTAAGTAGTTCATCTTTAAATGCTATTCCTCTTTTTAAAGCATTTAAGTCATCAGTAAACGTAGATTCATTCTTTTTATAATGAAGAATCTGTTTTTCTAGAACTCCTACACACCTCTTGTGATTAGCTAAATTATGAAGGGCATCAATTAACTCTTCTCTAAAAGCATCAAATCTCTTTTTAATGTCTTCATAATTTTTAAGATTAGGACATGAATTAGTACAAGTAGGAATAGTATCTACCTCTGAATCAGAAGAAGCCATTAGAGCAAATTCAGTGGCCATAAGAGCAGCATTTGGTGGTGCATCTTCTTCAGTAGCCATAGAGCTCCAATCATATCCAATACCATCAATAGCCAGCATAGCCTTCGGCTCTTCCACCAGTACTTCCTTATTCCTCTCTTGTTTATACCAAGTGTTCCTATTATCCTGCTTCCTTGGGCTTCTACATTCTTTAGCAAAATGTCCCAACCTATGACAGTTAAAACATTCTACTTTCTTCTTATCGAACCCAGCAGTATCATTACCATTTATGGTAATTTGCTTTCCAGTTTTCTGCCAAAACTTCTTAGCCCTCATGCTAAGTAAAGCAACTTGCCACTTAATATCCATCTCTTCCAAATCATCACCATCAACCTGCTCAAGGTCTTCATGATTTAAAGGAGAACCACTAGCTTGACTGGTTATAAAGGCATAAAATGTTGGATCACTAAGTCCAGCAATATCCTTTTGTACACTAGTAGAAGGACCACCATAAGTAACATTAGAAACACTTTCAACTTCATCTACCTCTTCTGTATGACTAACACTAGGAACTGATAGGAGTGCAACATTCCCAGAACTAGTACCATAATTTCCACATCTCTTTAGACTTTGTTCAACAATTTTGAAGTTGTTGAACAAATCATTGAGCTTCATTGTTTCAATTTCTGGCTTGTTCATCCAGACAATAACATGAGTATGGAATTCACTAGGTAGACTTTTCAAGAACTTCATGTTGAGATCTTCCCTCTCAGTCTCAACACCCAACACAGCTAACTGACTTACAAGCTTGTGTAGTCTTGAAAATAGTTTGTCAAGAGACTCATTACTAAAAGCAGTAAAGTTTTCAAATTGGTGCTTTAGTAAAGTCTTCTGTGTCTTTTTGGTAGTTTCATTACCACCAAACCATGCACAAATCTCTTCAAAAAGAGTTTTTGCATCAAGATATTTGTTAAAAGATAGCATTTGCTCACCAGGAATGGTCATAAGCAACAAGTTTCGTGCTTTCTGATCATTTCTCTTTTGTATCTTTTCATCATTGGAGACTGGTCCAGTATTCCTTTTTCTTACTGTCTTCCCTTCAACAAGAACATCTGAATAGCCTAAAGTGAAGGAATCACCATACTGAATTATGTCCCAAAGAGCATAATCTTGAACCATGAAATATTGCTCAACTCTCATCCTCCATAACTCAAACTCATTGGGTTTGATCATGGGCAACTTTGCAGCAACATTTGTTTGAACATCTTGTACATCCATTTCTTGTTTCTTCTAAAAACAACAATATCAACTCTAGCTCTGATACCACTTGCTAGGATGACTTGACACACGATTAAGGTGGTTAAACCTTCTAACTTTGTGTGTATGATATGTTGTGTTAAAATGATTAAGTGCGCGGAATTCACTCAACCAAACTTAGAAGGTTGTGTATGTTATGGAAATGGAATTGTTATGTTTGTTAGTTAGCAATGAACACATAAAGATTATCACCAAACGATTCAATATTATTAAAGATAATAATACGAGTGATCTTGAAATATCACTAGGGTTACAACCTTGAATCCTTTGTTTCTATCACTTGTGATATATTTGTGTTTGTTCTAACAGTTATGCATGTTCTAACGTATGCATGGACTAACTCTTAATACTTCTTTATTTTTCACACACACTATATCACTAGTCTAAGATCTCTTTTATAGTCAAAAGATCTTTACAAATTGCTTAAAGTCTTGACCGACTTACTTGGTTAACTTATCCTATTGAGTGTCAGTACATCAGATACAACATGTATCTATGTATACAACTTGTTAACTAAGCACATGGAGTAAGATATTATCTACCGTATATTGTTGACCAAAATACAATAAATATCTTTTTGATCTTATCCTTCCATCAGCAGAGTTGTTCACTATCAGCAGGAACAATCTTTCGCTATCAGCAGAATCATCAGCAGAGTTGTTAAGCCTATCAGCAGAGTGAAATGCTCTATCAGCAGAATCAACATCATCAGCAGAAACCATTTTGCACTATCAGCAGAATTATACTTAGAGTAGAATCCGATATTAAACATCTTGAATATTTAATTCCCAATAGGATCCAATAGTCAGGATTAACGCCGAGAAGGTGGCTGACAACAAGAGGAAGTGGATATATCACTTCAAAAATGACAGTAGTACTGGTCCAAACAAACGGCAAGAAGTGACCAAAGTTCATACTACAGGCACCAGCACAGAGATAGGGTATGCTGGAGCGTTACCCAAGTGCAGCATGTGCCCATTTCATCACCATGGACCTTGCCCCACTCAGTGTAGGAACTGCCTAAAGATTGGACATAAAGCTAGGGATTGCAAGGCTTCCACCCTCGTGATGGACCCGAATGTCACAATAACCTGCTATGAGTGCAGAGTGATAGGGCACTTCAGGAGTGAATGCCCGGAGTTGAGGAACCAGAATGAAGGGAGAACTCGTGAAAACGCATACGCGATAGAAGTGGGGAGAAGCTCGCTAGGACCTTAACAACGACCCCGGTGATAACAATGCGTAAGGAGAGAGTTTCCTACTTCACATAAAAAGACCTACACCTAGATCCCCTTAGATAATATTCCCCCGAGTATTTGTACCCTCTTAAAGGACATGTGGTATCAGTACCTTGTGTGGATTTCTCCGTGACGAATTCTTAGCCTTTGAAATCAAGATATTATGATAACCCTCCTCCTATCCCCATCACATTTGGAGTTGTTAGTTGATTAAGTACATTCTTGGCATATGAGGTGGTGCACCCTTAAAAACCTGTTGTGATTCTAAAACCATAGAAACCCTATGTCATTGTGACTAAACCCGGCATCGCATCATCAGTCCTCAACTAAGCATAGCCTAATCACCTATGTTTAGTTCTGGGAGGATCATGCCTTGATGGGAATAGTCATCGTGAAAATTCCTGCACTCTAGAACTTTCACTACATATCTCGATTATCGAAGTTTAACCGTCTCTCACAAAACCTCGAATTCACATAGGGAATGTGAAAAATAGAACCAAGACACTAGAGCCTTCAAAACCCCAACCCCTTCGGGTATTTCTAAGTGAAAAACGAGGACGGTTTTCGTTCCTAAGACGGGGAGGATGTGACAAATGGTAAATTTGCCCTAATATTTAATTCATGACAGTCCATTTAGTATGACTAAATCACCGGATTAGGCATGTATATGATTAAAACGGAAAACAGACCCGCACATTGTGACACCCAGAAATCTCACCAAGAACAGTGAAATTACCCTGAATTTGTATTTTATTCACTATACTGTAGTAAAAACGGGAGGTTATCTCAGTTTTACTCAGATGGCACCACACGTGTACCAAGATCTAAACAGAAGTAAATCTAAAACTCGGGAATTATTATGAACTCATAAAACTCAAAATAGATTCAAGTATCATGGAAACGTCCCTGAAAAATACAACTTTCCATAATTTTAACGGTTCCGGAAAGAAACCAAGTTAACTCAGTACAACGAAACACGAGTATAATATTTCTCACTTTTAATTTAATTCAACACTTAAAATAAAATACTTAACCTACACTTAAAATAAAAACAACCCACCCGCTAACTCTTATCCCCAAAATCAGATTTTCTTCTTTACCCAAAACCCACTTTTTGTCCGCCCCTACTTCTTCCCCAAAACCAGTCGAAACATCACCATCCTCCATCCCTGTCAACCTTTTTCTTTTACCTCTTCCCCAGGATAAATTCACGGATGAACCTAGTTGTTGCCAAGAGAAAGTGATGTTATACCCATTTGGAACGCATCAAAAGCTGAAGCTAATAAAGAAAACCTTAACCCATTCTAAGCAATTCCTTTTTAATGGCTAAACCGAATCAAGTCAATCCACACCAAAAACCACTCGAACGCTCAAAGGCTTCTGGGAATCGAAGGAGATTAGCGGGTGAAGATTGAGTGGGTTGACTGGGATTGATTTGGAAGAAGCCAGGGGATCAGATTGGAGCTCCATAATCGCTAGTCCGAATAGTTGTAAGAGTATAAGACTTGTATTCAAAATTTACTTCAAATCCATTCATATTAATTTGTTTCCGTTAATCTTATATCGAGTAAGAAAAGATTGAGGTTGTTGGATCTTATTAATTTTCAACTAGTAATTGATATTTAAATGTTGTTGTTATGATTCTTGTGGCGTAGGACCTCATTTAAACCTGGAAATGGTTGTCAGATGTTGTAGCTGTTGTTGTGGTTTAGGAAATCTGAGGTTCGAGTTGTTAGTCTAAGATCGAGTGTGGTTCATGGCTAAGGTTGTCATTAAATCGTTAGTTAAGAATTCACCCTCGATAATGGTTGTTGGAAAACCAGTTTTATTCGCATAAGTGTTGTTGAGACCATTTGAAATTCTTAGGGTCTTAGTTCGGTAGGATCCGAGTTGGAACTATGGATGAGAATGTTGTGTATAACCTGGTGTGGTATTTCTTTTGGTTGTAGCATTACATGTTAAGAAATAGGCCACTGTTAGAAAGGCCCTTGGTTACGGTTAGAATGGAAATTTTCCGCACGATATGGTATCGCAATAGGTTTTATCCCGCCGATCCTTCTCCCAAAACAGCCACCTAGTTAGGAGTAGGCTATAGTGATTATGTCCAAGGTAAAAAACC
Organism: Artemisia tridentata subsp. tridentata; assembly: GCA_021014915.2. NCBI lineage: Eukaryota > Viridiplantae > Streptophyta > Magnoliopsida > Asterales > Asteraceae > Artemisia > Artemisia tridentata. The sequence continues at coordinate 74,358,073 of CP139505.1, forward strand.
ACCCCAAACAGATATGAATCGGCTCGCTAGGAACCCACCAAGCGGTCACCCAAGATGGTGCGTGCCTTGGTTAACCCTAGACTTGACCTTAGCTTGATCTTTTAGAACCTCAAAAGGAAGCATGTTTACCCGTCTCTAACTCGAACCCATTATAGGTGCCAAGCTCAAATCACAAAGGGATGTTTTTGATTGTCCAGTGAGGTCAAAAACTCAAAGAAGCATTGAGTTATTATCCTTCCTACTAGGTCTAACACTCAATGGTCATCAGGTTAGATTATCCAATGTACACAATCTCGACGTAAAATGTAATTGGTGATAGGAGTTGTCCTTAGGTCGACAACAGGTTCTGAATACTAGATAATCACATCAAATCCCACTTGGGCTTGTGTGTAGTCTCGTATGAAGATAATGGCCCAAGTTCCCACCTTTGAAATTGTCCAGCCCAGCCTTAGTGGCTATCCAATTCAGTCCAACCCAAAAACTAGGATTTTTCCCCTCCTCCTTTGCCTTAGTTGGGCCGAAGCCCAATAGGTAGTAACCGAATAAAAATTGTTAACACATGTATATACACTAGCCGTCAAGTAAAAATTATTATAGCCAATCACGCAAGCATTTTATATCAAAACTAATATATACATACATGAAACTTGTGATAGTTAAAACTTAAAACCCGTCCACTAAAATAATTGAGCCTTTAACTCGTAAATGTCACTTAATTATCGTCTCATAATTACATACATAGAAGAAACATTAAAATGTGCATAAGAAGAATGCGAGATTTATGTATATATACACACGCGAGACGGTAAGATATGAAACTCAGGTAAACTTATAACCAAACTAAATTCTTATTAAGCATAGGTCGAAACACCAATGTAGATACACCATCCGACGTTATACATCTAGTTGAGATTAAATCAACCAACCACCGTATCGTTAAAATGAAATGTTAACAAAAACTCTACTTGACTTATTATAATAAAATTCAAGAGGGCTTCTAAAAATTTTGTAGCCAAGAACACAATTAAATTTCATCTTGAAATAGCATATACGTACATAAGACTTGAGTAGCCATAATGTAAAACTCGACTCAATAATTAAGACATTTAGACCATACCAACACTTTGTATATGACTTCACAATGTCATAAATGGTAAAACATTAAATCGGCGGAGGAAATATTAAATACAAACTTATGTATAGATAAAACGTGAAACATAAGTGGAATATATGACGAACTAATTACACGATAAATATAGACAATAACACACGTCGATATATATATATATATATATATATATATATATATATATATATATATATATATATATATATATATATATATATATATATATAAGTTGGCACTTACAATTGTTATTTTAAAAACCAAGTCAATTAATATAACGACTAGGAATGATATACCCAACTTAACTTGACCAAATTGGACGACATATATAAAATTCTAAACTAATAATGTGTAAAAATGAATCATAATAAATGAATAATGCGAATTTAGTTCAATTAACCAGGTTACTAAAATTAACGTTATATTCAATTTCTAAATCATGTAACTAGTAGGTAGTAAACGTCATATACGTTAGGATTGCTTCAAAAATCAACATAATCGGACATGACGAACAAATTACACAACTATAATATATATATATATATATATATATATATATATATATATATATATATATATATATATATATATATACATATATCCCGACTGAATCCATTTAGGCTTTAGATAGTTCGATGTCCCCAAATCCCTCATTACCGTACCTCTAGGTCATTTGTAGAGTTACACCTTACCAACTCTTAGGAAGACCTTAGTAACCACACTTGCCGCCACATAAGTGACAACAACATAAACACTTTAAAACATTGAAACGAAATCATGAAAGGACTTAAACTTAATACTTGGAACTAAGACATGATTATTTAATCTAGGTTGCGTGTTGGTGTCGTGCACTCCTTAATTTCACAGCATTCATTGTTCAGGCCAGTAAAGGTGAGTTTATATCCCCTTTTTACTTTATACTTGTTTTATATGAATGGGGTGAGAAACATGCAAAACCAATTTTATGGACCATTTATACTATGTTTACCAATGATATTGCGCAGTTAGCCTAAGACTCTAAAACCCATTATTATGCCCGCCTTCATGCACTGTTAATTCCGGTTAGGAAGCGCGATTAATATGAATAGATCTATTGGGGTGACTCCCCCGTTCGGTTTGACCGGATAGGCAAACGAGCGTATATTAAGTCGGATTACGAGTGAATTGGGTTAAGCACTCGCTAAGGGCCCTTTTGTGATTATTAATGTGCTAGGTTATTGCACACTGGACTGTCGAGCTTCGGTTGCATGAACTTAGTGCTAGCGTAAATGAAAATGAAATATAAATGTGACATTTCTATGTTCACAAACTAAACTATTGGTCCAAATTTGTTATAACCTAAACCTATGAACTCACCAGCTTTTTGCTGACTTTTAGCATGTTTTTCTCAGGTATCTGGATATATGCAAGTGTGGCAAGGTTTGGCAAGGCGGCAGGCTGATACTATTGACCAAGTGTTTTTAACAAATGTTTAAGACTTGTTTTTGAGGGACCATTAAACTTGTAAACAAACTTGAAACATAAAGTTTGGTATAATTGAATCAATCAAAGTTAATATATTTTTATCAAAGTGTGTAATTGGTTCTTCGTTACCTTGTGTTATGATTTCCATTTCAGTAGCACCCCATGACTCCAATGCTTCCGCAAAGCAGATTTTGGGAGTGTTACAGCTTATTTGCATATATATCTGTTGACAAATTTTCTTTCACGCCATATGTGATTGTATCAACGTGGTTTGAATGTAGGTTGCTTCAGGGGGCGCATACAACATTCTTAGCCCACATTTGGATGAAAAGTTGGCTTCTTTGCACGAAGCTATAGCATCTGTCGTAGCAACCCCTAAATCAGAAGAGGAAGAAGAGGAACATCTTCTAGAAAACTTCCATTCAAGCAGGACAATAAGAAAATTAATACTCGAATCACCTTCCTTTGCATCTACTTTATGGGAGAAAGTTTTTAAAGGGAAGTGTAAGACATGGGCTCAAGGTCACAGGTAACTTAACCATATTGATTTTTCTTAGAGCCTTTATATTTTATTCTCTCTTTCTGATGTATTGTAATGGCCGATTTCATTGGTTATAATTGAAAAAAAGTCAAAAAGATTTGTGGTCAATGAAGAAGTAATCATGTTTTAAGTTTGTTATTCAAACAAATATGTTTACTTTCATTTCAATCTGACCCACACACTAATTGTTGACCCGTTACCCAAACCTACCATGTCTTCACCTCTAAGACCATATCCAACAATAACTCAGCTTTAAACTTTTACACACTGCCACGTCAGCTTTAACACACTCACCCTTAACTCAGCTTTAACACACCCAACAATAACTCAGCTTTAACTCAACTTTAACACACCTTTTAGGGGGTGAAAATGACTACTTTTTTTTTTTTCTTTTCTTTTTTTTTTTTTTTTTTTTTTTACAAAAAGTACCCTTAACGCATCGTTAAGGGGTCACCCCCTTAACGCTGCGTTAAAGCAGCACCCTCCCAAGGGTTAACTTGGCTTTAACGCACCCTTTTCTTGTCTTTTAGCCCCACTTTAACGTAGGCATAACGCCTGTTGGAAGTGGTCTAAGGAGAGCCTTAATATGTAAACTGACTGTTACTGCAAAACTGTTTTACAGTGCCAAGGTAGTATGTGCATACTTGGAAACCACCGATCCTAAGGTGCTTAAGTTAGCAAAGAAAGAATTGCAACCTTTACTGAAAGAAGGTGTCCTCAAGTTACCCGAGCATAATCAACCAAAAAAATCAGGCTAAACAACCGAGCCAGATGAGTCCAGAACTAGGCGTTTATTGCGGTTTTACTTGCTTCACAGAATTATAGTCTGAACTATATGCCATTGTTGGATCAATAAGAACGAAATTGAAATAACAAGAAATTGATAAGAACTTTAATTATATTGCTTGAAATTGTTGTTGCAATGAAGATACAAAACAATCTATTTATACTAATCTAAGAGACATCTTCCAACCATCACAACCCTTCATGGAAAGTCATGACCCTTTGATTATTTTGGTGATGAACTGTTTTGGCGCCTCTTTCTGATCGGTGTGTCCCCTGGAGGCGTCGATCCATTAAGTGATGGAGGTTACCATATTTGGTTCTTGTCACAATGCATCCTTATACTAATCTATACCTTCTAAATAGATATTAAACATGCTATAGGTTATTTACATGACGGCCCTTATACTTTGATTTGAGGGATTAAACTATCATTCTCCCCCTTAATCACAAACATCTTCAAGATCCGGTTTGCCGTCAGAGAAGTGTTGGTTCGTCGTCTACATCCCAGATCAGGTTTGCCTCCTCCTTCTTTTCCGAATTTGGATATTCATGCTTGAAGTGTCCAAGTTCATTACACTTGAAACATCTTATGTGATCCTTACTTTGTTGGAAGCGATTCCCATCTTTATTTCTCCATGTCTTCCAATTTCCACCTTGGCCACGTCCTTTGTATTCTTTACTTGAACTCTCATGACCACATCGTTCACATTTATGTTCCTTTACTTTCTCCTTCCCATCTTCTTTGGTAAACAGAAGTTTACTTGACATGTCTTCTTCCTTAGATTGCTTCTTGGTGCGTTCCTCAAAAGCCTTCAATCTTCCCACGGCTTCTTGGAATGGCATCGTATTAAGATTAGCAAATTGTTCGATTGCAGCAACAATTTGAATATACTTCTCCGGTACCGAGCCCAAAAGTTTACGAACCAATCTCTTATCATCCAAGGTATGCCCAAGACTGCTTGCTTGTGATGCAATCTCACTAATCTTTCCCGCATAGACATCGAGTGAATCATTAACATCCATCTTTAGTGATTCAAAGTCTGACTCGAGTGTCTGTAACCGTGCTTCTTTAACCCTATCAACTCCTACATGTCGAACCTTCAATGCATCCCAAATTTCTTTTGCTGAAGTAAGATTAGCAATTTCCAATATCATGTTTTCTGGAAGTGCTTAAAAATTGCCCTAATCCTTAAAGCCCAAATAGTATAATTTGTAGAGTTGAGGATTGGGCACTGGAAGTTCATTGACAATCCTCCTTCCTTCACATTTTCATTCTTCTTTGGCGAATCCCCAGACATCTTTCTTGTCTTCTTTCTCCCAATCTTAACAGTCTGACTTCGTACTCCACCGGTTTCGGATCGATCTTGATTTCAACTTTACTAGTATCGGATCAAATCGATATCAACCTTCAACTATGATTAATTTGATATCAACTCTGATAGCTTCGGATCAAATTAATCAACCTTCTTGCAATAACAGTATACGGGGTTTTTCGGTCGTCTTTAAACTTTTAACGAATCAAACCAACTGTCTTAACCAAGAATAGTAAACGGGTTTTCGGTTGCAAGGCAAATCAAAACCAATTGTTCGTCTCTACCGACAACAATGCCCGAGTTTTTCGGTTGCCTAAACAAATCAAACCAACTACTCTAAACACAACGGTATACGGGTTTTTCGGTCACAGAGTGAATCAAAACCAACCGTTACTTCTTAGAACAGTATACGGGTTTTTCGGTTGCGAGGAAAATCAAAACCAATTGTTTCTACCGATAACAATACACGGGTTTTTCGGTTTCCTAACAAATCAAAACCTACTGTTCTAAAAGCTTTTCTGCTTTTCTTCTTTTTCTTGTTGTTCAAAACAATTCAATAAAAACTTTCAATACTCCAACCTTTCAAACGTGTACTCTTCTTGATTTTGATTCAACAATAATCCACTTTATTCTTATGACTAAAAAAGTCAAACAATGGTTCTGACCTTTTTTTCCCTTCGATGGATCAATAGAAAAATAGAACAACCTTTTTCTTTGCTTCCTTTGATGATTGCTGATACAGAGGTTAACTCCAAAAACCTTTATGGTTCCTGAATTTGCACCCAATAATGATAACTCTTCCTTTGATCCTTGAACCACTGCTTTGACTGAGTTCTTCTTCTTCCCAAAAGTGATAACCGCTCCGATACTACTGTTGGCGAATTAATAACGAAATTGAAAGAACAAGAAATTGATAAGAACTTTAATTGTATTGCTTGAAATTGTTGTTGCAATGAAGATACAAAACAATCTATTTATACTAATCTAAGAGACATCTTCCAACCATCACAACCCTTCATGGAAAGTCATGACCCTTTGATTATTTTGGCGATGAACTATTTTGGCGCCTCTTTCTGATCGGTGTGTCCCCTGGAGGCGTCGATCCATTAAGTGATGGAGGTTACCATATTTGGTTCTTGTCACAATGCATCCTTATACTAATCTATACCTTCTAAATAGATATTAAACATACTATAGGTTATTTACATGACGACCCTTATACTTTGATGTGAGGGATTAAACTATCAGCCATAAGAAGATGGCTAGTTTAAGTTTGTAAACAACATGTTTATGCTATAATTTGCAAGTCAAAGTTTTGTTTTTTCTTAATCATTATTTCGATATGACCTTATTCCATGTACTGAACATTTAATGCTATACATGGTTTTTGTAGACAAGTTACCTCGCTTTGGCGGGATTGGGTATTGTTGTTGTTGTAGTCATGGACTAGCAACTGTCTTCTATTATATTTTTTTTTGAAAAACGTTTTTTATTGTTCGAAACTTAGAAGTAGACGCTTATTTCAAGATAAGTCGAAAGAGAAAGGTTGACCTTTAATCTAGGACGCAATTGCATTTAACTGTGAATCTTTTCCCTGACATTTTAGCATTCGTTCTTTCTTATTTTTGTCAATTCCATTCAATTACTAATACTGTATGAGATTTAGGAGTCGATGTTACAAATACATGTTTGACGCCCCGTTAATTACAAATTCTGGCTCCGTCCCTACGTCCTGCATAATTCTTTGAATGCTATCAATTAAGTCCCCTTTTTTCTCACGGAGACAATAGAGATTGGTAGGTGAAATTGATTATCTAGTTAATAAATGTCAATTATCCCACTTTAAACGAGCTAGGTAACTTTAAAGTAACTTTGATTTATTACTATATTTATTAAATTGTACATGAAGGTAAGAAGAAAAGGAACACAAACACGCTATAATGGAAGTGTCATAAGTGCTTTCTATCGGGCAGCTATCTCTGTAAAAGTTAAGTCATTGCTTGAACTTGTTGGATAAGAGGTTGAAGAGATATCAGTACCAAGTAAGTTCCGATCTGTGAAAAATGCTGGCTGTTTAGGTTTTGGCAATGCACCTTCATTGCCTAACATGAAAACCACCGACGACATGTTTGGCCTGTCTTCTGGACTTTGTTGTACACATAATAAGCCAACTTCTATCGATCTTAAAACTTCCGATGGATTGCTTGCCTCAGCAAAACTTGAATCCAGGAGTTCCATTGACTTTCCTTCACTATGCATCGTCCATGCCTAAATATAAATGCGGATTTACTTATTAGGCAATAGAGTTATGCCAGATAAATTTGAAAATCAAGCAACTTACATGTCCAATAAGATTATTGTTATGCTCAGGATGAACAAATCCCCTGTTTCTCTTCCCACTCACAATCTCCAGCACTAATACACCAAAGCTGAAAACATCTGACTTTATTGAGAAAAGACCATCTAGCGCATACTCTGGAGACATGTAACCGCTATACATAGAATAATGTTTACAAGTCTTAAAAATAACGAACTTAACAAAAAGCGAATGAAGATAAACCAGAATGTTGTATCTTACTAGGTACCAACAACTCTTTCGGTGTTAGCTTCAGTTTCATTTCCTCCAAAGCTTCTAGCTATCCCAAAGTCAGATATTTTTGGGTTCATATCCACATCTAGTAGAATATTGCTAGCTTTAAGATCTCTGTGAATGATTCTTAATCGTGAATCTTGATGAAGGTAAAGAAGTCCTCGCGCAATTCCTTTGATGATGTTGAGTCTCTTCGTCCAATCAAGGAGTGTGCTTTGCCTTTTATCTGCACATCATGTAGGTTTAGTTGTTCAAAGTATCTTACCGTAGTAAGTTACTATTGTCGATTTAATGGAAATTATATGATACTGACCAAATATAAACTCGTCTAAGCTTCTGTTTGGCATGTATTCATATATCAGCAACTTCTCGTCCCCCTTGATGCTACATCCGAGGAGCTTGACGAGATTCCGGTGCTGAAGTTTTGAAATGCATATAACTTCATTCATGAATCATTACTTCCTTGACTGGAAGTCTTTGAGAGACGTTTAACTGCAATTTCTTGCCCATCTTCTAGCATACCCTGAAGATTACCATTTTTTATGAGAAAACTGTCCAAAATTCAAAGGTAACTATCATTCATATTTTTTTGTATAATTTTGTTATCTATAATGAATTAGAATGTTGCTCTAACAATTAGTGTAATGGACGAATCATAATGTGACGCTATACTCAGCAAACTGAATTTAAATAAATAAGATTCTTCATTTACCTTATAGACCGGTCCAAATCCGCCCTCTCCAAGTTTATTATCGAGTGAAAAATCAGCAGTAGCTTTAGCAACTCTAGAGAAGCTAAACAATGGTAGCTCCATGGCTTCTCTCCCGCTTTCACCTACATTTAGTGACCCCCCTGTGCGTTAATAATACAAAACCCGGTAAACTGGTTGAACCTGCTCACAGAATACAGACTATTCTGAACCATTTAACATACTTATTACTTTAGGTTTAATTTTTTAAATCGATTCTGATCACTTTATCGCTAAAACTCTACAAATATCTTACCTTCCTCAGTTTGTGGTGAAAGATGTCTTTTTCTCCAAGCATACCACAACCATGTGCTCAAACTTATCACAAAAACCGCCGAAAAGACTCCAATCAAGATGATTTTGATGTTTGTTCCTCCGTCCTTTTTAAAAACCGATGGAGCAAGTGCATGATCTTAACACGAAAAGTCAAAAACAACATCGTTAATCAACTTACAGACTCATAAAACCATGAAAGTAACCAGAAAGATTACATGATAGTAGATGTGTATATATATATATATATATATATATATATATATATATATATATATATATTTCCATTATTTGAAACAAACATGAACAAAGCATAATGTATTCAAGTAGTTACCTAATTCGAAGGAAGCCATTCTCACAAATATATCTTGACCACCCCTCGAGCATGCCCTGATATCTAATAGGTTATTGAACCAAAGCAAGCAACCACTTCCTTCGCCTCTGATATCAATATTTGCATATGCCATACAAGTGCAGTCCTGTAGGCATATTGCTTTACATTCCGTTAAAGACATAGTATTGTTAAACCATGAAGTCTGTGTATCTGGCAATTTTACATTAGAATACTTGATAAACCCATCTGTTCCATTTTTGCAATCCAACGGTATTCTCCTCACACAACCACCTGTCCAATCTCCTGCTACCCAACCCCTTTTGTTTGTCGGCTCAAATTTTGCATCATCTAAGCACGAACATTTCTGCGCGTCTTCATTGTTGCAGCTTCCATAAGGGCCACAGATTTTGTACGTGTCACAAATATCTCTTGGTACTGTCGCAATAATCTCCCATATTTTCTTATCTTCTTGCCACACTAAAAATTCTAGATTCCCCGAAGAAGTCAAGGTGAACTTCGTTATTACAGAATTGTTTACCATAATAGTAACCGCCTCTGTTTCATTAATAACCATATTGTATGAAAAGTACGTGTTGATGGAAGTCAAGGGTGAGCCACTAAACCGTTCACCATTCCATGATCCGGTCCGAAACTTGACCTCCAAACCATCTCTTATTACTAAGTGAGGATAACCACGTGTGTCAACGCCCCAGGTGAATTCCCCTATAGCTGGATCATGAATACTCTTCCATGATGTTAAATGCCATTCGGCGCCTGTTAAGTAATTTTTTCCAATCTTCATGCCAAGTAGATAAGTATCCGTTGGATAGTCAAAACTCTCCCACAGAATCTTCATGCTGTTTCCATCCGTTATGACTAGATTTCCAGAGTCATAAAGCTGTGCAGTTGCATTTCCTGATGATGTTGAGTTGGATGACCACACTACATGATCGGTATAATTCTTGAGAACAAGATTTCCCACTATAAAATGTAATATTCTGTGTGTATTGAAAATGAAATAAGAGTACAATATATACACCCTTTAAGGGAGTGATTTACGGAGAAAATAAAGACGGCAATAAACTAAATAATAATTACAATAAATACACAAATCATTTCCTAATATCCCCCCTCAATCGGACAGGTGGCGGACCAACACGCAGCATGGAGCGAAAACGTTCAAACAACGGTCTTGAGAGACTTTTGGTGAATATATCGGCCACCTGTAGATTGGTAGAAATAAACTTGGTCTGAAGACGTCCTGATGAAACAAGCTCTCGAACAAAATGATAATCGATGTCAATGTGCTTCGCACGCTTGTGAGAGATGGGATTGTGTGAGAGAAAAAGAGCACTCCGATTGTCACATAAAAGAGTTGGACATCCAGGAGGTAAAGCATGTAGTTCACGTAAAAGGTTTGTGACCCAAATAATTTCAGCAGCGGTATTTGCCATAGCCCTGTATTCCGACTCACAACTAGATCTTGAAACGGTTGGTTGCTTCTTAGCGCTCCAGGAGACAAGATTTCCACCTAGATAGATAGAGTAGCCATAGGTAGACCGTCGTGTCTCAAGACACCGTGCCCAATCGGCATCAGAGTATCCCACCAAAGTAGTGATGGCTGGTTTAGAGAACGTGAGACCATAGGATATCGTGCCCTTAATGTAACGTAAAATACGCTTGACCAGTTGATAATGAGCTGTAGTAGGTGAGTGCAGAAATTGACTCGCCTGATTTACGGCATAAGAGATATCCGGTCTAGTAATAGTCAAGTATTGCAAGGCACCTACCAAAGACCGATAAAGAGTGGGATCATTGAAAAGAGTCCCTGGAGTAACAAAGGAATCAGTTGTAGCAAGAGGTGTAGAGACCGGATTGGAATCGCGAAGACCTGCTCGAGCCAATATGTCATATGCATATTTTGACTGACAAAGAAATAACCCGGTACTAGTGTAAGAAACCTCTAAGCCAAGAAAATAACTAAGGTGGCCCAAATCTTTTGTAGCAAATTCATCATGAAGACGAGAAATGAAGTTGTCCATAAGGACTTTATTGTTGCCAGTGAGTATTAGATCGTCCACATAAACGAGCAGGTACATGATGCAAGAGTCCTTTTTGAAGACAAAAAGGGAGGTGTCTGACTTGCTACAAAGGAAACCTTGATTCATAAGAAAGGTACTCAATCGTTGAAACCAGGCACGTGGTGCCTGTTTAAGGCCATAAAGAGCTTTAGTGAGGCGACAAACATGAGTCGGGTGTGAGCTATCAACATATCCCGGGGGTTGTTCCATGTAAACAACCTCATTAAGATTGCCATTGAGAAATGCGTTTTTTACATCTAGTTGATGTAATGGCCAATTGTTGATTGTGGCCAAAGCAAGAACAATACGCACCGTTGATGCTTTAACTACCGGACTAAAAGTATGATGATAATCAAGCCCCGGTATTTGAGTAAAACCTTGAGCAACCAAGCGCGCTTTAAATCGCTCCACCGAACCGTCGGACTTATATTTGGTGCGATAAACCCACTTAGAGCCAACAACATTCATGTTTGCTGGTCGCGGGACCAAAGTCCAAGTTTTGTTGTTCATTAAAGCATCCATTTCTTCATCCATCGCCTTGACCCACTTTGAATGTTTGGCTGCCGTTTTGTACCCTTTGGGATCTTTAGCAGCGAAAAGGGCCTTATGAAGATAGCTGTTGTGTGTGAAAGCAAGATCCGCCTGATGTTTAACCTTAAAAATGCCAGATTTTGATCGAGTTCGCATGGGATGAGTGGAAGATTGAGAGTGTGTAGTTGATGGTTCAACGTTATCGGGTGAGGGTATGTTGATGGGGTGTTCGGTTGTGGCTTCAGATTGGGGAACGGGCTGTTGGGTTGGATGGTGGGTGGGTTCATTAGGGTATGGGTGGGTTTCGGTTTGAGGTATATCGGTTTGGGTTGTTGAAGGTGTGGAAGGCTGATGGGTTTCGGTTTGAGGTGCAGGTGTGGGTATATTCGAAGTAGATGGCGGGGTTGGGCAAAGGGAGCAAGGTGGATATGAAAAGGTAGGTTGTGGAGTAGGTGGTGTTGATTGGTTATTTGGAGAGGTAGAAAAGTTTTGGACAGTGGGTATTTGTTCATCAAAGTTTGCAAAAACTAAGGAGGCTTCATCACTAGCAGGAGTATGGCCACTAAATGGGAAAACGGCTTCATCGAATTGAGCATGGCGAGTAATATATACTCGAGAGGTAGACGGGTTTTAAACAACGAAAGCCTTTGTATTGCGGACAATATCCAAGAAAAATACAAGAAGCACTTCTTGGTGAGAGCTTGTGTGGTGCATAATCTCTCAAGTAAGGAAAAACTCGACAACCAAAAATTTTGAAATTTGCATAGGATGGAGCTTGATGAAACAAGAGTTCATATGGCGACTTGTTGTCAAGTAATGGAGTTGGGACCCGATTGATAATAAAAGTGGCAGACATAAATGCGTCCGTCCAATATTTTGCTGGTGCGTGAGCATTAAAAAGCATAGCAAGTCCGGTTTCTGTAATATGCCGATGTTTGCGCTCGGCTCTTCCGTTTTGCTCCGGTGTGTGAGGACATGATAGGCGATGAAGAATGCCTTTTTCAAGAAATAAGTCACGAACGCGATGATTCGTGAATTCAGTGCCTCCATCACTTTGAAAAATTTTAACAGTAGAAGAAAATTGATTTTGAACAAGAGTCAAAAAAATGGTGAGAACATTATAAAACTCCGATTTGTTCTTTAATGGATAAAACCAACTGAAACGAGAGAAATCATCAATAAAGATTGCGTAATATAAATAACCATCCGTGGAAGCCATAGGAGCGGGACCCCAAAGATCACAATGTATAAGATCTAACACACGAGAAGCACGCTTAATATTAGAAATGAAGGGTAAATGTTTTGCCTTGGACAATTGACAAGAAGTGCATACACCTGGTTTTGGTAATAAGGACGTAACAGATAAATGTCCCAACTTATTTAATAAAGAAATAATGTCATGTGACACATGACCTAAACGAGCATGCCATTTTTCATAAGAAGCACGTAAATGAGAAGACTTGATTCCCGCCATGAATGCCTTTTGACCATGATTAAGAACATAAAGACCATCATTGCACCTTCCCCGTGCTAACACTTCTTTAGTTTTCCTGTCCTGAATGTGAAAATAGTCATTAGAGAATAAAACGTCAACAGGATTATCATTAGTTAGCTTGCTAATGGAGAGAAGATTTTTGGTCAAATGAGGCACCACAAGAACGTCCAATAAAGGTAGATTGGGCGAAATAAACGTTTTACCAATACGAGTGATAGGGAGGGTTTTACCATCCCCAAAAATAACACGTTCATTACCGTTATAAGGAGCCGAAGCATTCAATGGAGTTTCAGGCGGGACCATATGAGAAGTAGCACCGGTATCACCTGTCCAATCCGGCTGATTTGGATCAACGTTACAACAAGCATGAAAAGCTTGTGCGAGATTTGCATCAATGGTCGGAGCTCGTTGAGCATAACTGGTAAGATTCGGGCATGATGATGCATAGTGACCCTCTTTCCTACATAATTGACAATGAGGAGGGCGGCGACCACGGCCACGGCCACCATTGTGACGAGATCCGCCACGAGAACCCGAGTTTTGACGAGAAGAATTCCCAGCAGAAGATTGGCCACGAGTCTGTGAAGCAGAGAAGGCAACCTGAGGAGACTGTGAAGTATGAATGGATTTCAAAAAAAGCTCATGATTTTCAGCCTGAGCAACCAGATCTCGAAACAATGGAGGCGGGTTAAGAGCCCTGCGAGCAGTAGAGAATGTTTCAAAAGAAGGTCCAAGGCCACACAAGAACCAGTGAGACTTGTCGTGTTCAGCGACCGGATAACCGATAGCAGCGAGTTGATTACAGAGACTTTTGAATTTGCGCCCGAATTCAGAAACAGTGGAACCACCCTTTTGTAGTTGACGAAGGGTGTCTTGCAGAGTATGCATCTGTTCCAAAGAATTTGGACGGTAGGCTGCAGCAAGGGCATCCCAGACCTGTTTAGCAGTGGTAAGGCCAAGGATTTCAGCCATGGATTCTTCAGTAAGAGAGGCCTGAAGAAGAAGGCGGACCTTTTTATCATCCGTTTGCCAAGTGACAACAGCAGGGTTGGTGGTTTGCTTACCGTCAACATTAATGGTGGCAGGGGGTTCAGGAGTGGTTCCGGTAACATGGCCGAGAAGATCCTGAATATCAAGAATGGTTTCCATTTGGTTTTGCCATTGAGGGTAGTTGGAAGCAGTGAGTTTGACGGAAATCATATGGAGCAGTGTCTGAAGAGAGAGAGAAGAATCAGAGGTTGAAGAGGGTGGGGCCATGGTATTTGGAGGAAGCTGTTGTCGGCTGAAAAAAAGAAGAAAAGAAGAAAGTAGGGTAGAAAGGTATTGCCCAGGAAAAAGGCTGATACCATATAAAATGTAATATTCTGTGTGTATTGAAAATGAAATAAGAGTACAATATATACACCCTTTAAGGGAGTGATTTACGGAGAAAATAAAGACGGCAATAAACTAAATAATAATTACAATAAATACACAAATCATTTCCTAATACCCACACTGTCAATCCTTAACATGCTTGATGATACATTGGTGAGGGGGTAGTCTCTGTTGGCAACCCAAACCACTTTCTTAACAGAATCTTTCTTATACCAAATACCAACGTAAGTGTTATCCGAGCTACCTGGCTTGAAGAATCCCAGTTCAAATGTACTAGCAGGAGATACCAGCGTGTCGTTTTCTGTCAAGAAGCTTGAGTCTGAGATGATGTCAATTTCGGCTGTGTATATTTTTTGCATGTGGAGTGAAAAAACTAGAAGAACAAGTATGGTTGCTTCCTCCATTAAAATCATTTCCTTCAAGCTTCTCATTTTTTCTAATCTAATCTCTAGAATGGAAACAAAGTCTTATTATCACCTACCGTATGCTTGGGGTCAACAATTAAGTCTTCTTGACAAAATGTCAATTCTCATTGTAATGCCATAAAGCCGAGGTTATCGTGACTGGTTCGATAGTCACATGACAAGTTGCCAAAGTAATTAATACCAGTCAAACAATATCATACAGTTTCTATACTATGTAATTAGCTTTCAATTAATATCCACAATCAATGGATGAACTATATGCGATAATGCGAACCATAGTCAATTAGTCATCAAGTATGTATATGGTTACATGTTTTACGTGGCGGCACATTATAATATTAATAAGTTTTCAAATTTTGTTAATTAAGATTTTGAATTGCTTGAATATGTCCTAAGGTTGGTGAGCCAGGCTTTATTGAAAATGAAGGGCAAGAGTGCCGAAATTGTTAGAAATTGGGGTTAGGGTATGATGATAATTTTAGATATTTGATTGAATTGTGTATAATCCACTTTCTAAATAAAGTATTTCGACCCTTATTGCCTAGGTTACACGAATCTCTATTGGGATAAGACAATCAAAGAACTCTGTTTTAAGCACAAACGAAAGAGCAAGACAAAGAGAATTGTGTGTTTTTCGTGAATGGCAAATGAGACCAAACATATGTTATTAAACAGATGACATAGAAGCAGTTAGAAGCGGTTGGATCCCAACAGTCATGAGTGTTGGCTAACGGGGCGCTGCCATTTGACCCTGCAAGGGGGCACAACCCCTTGACCCCTGTGTCTTTGTCGTGGTCGAAAACACAGTAGCTCAATCGAGCGTGCAATCCACACTTCTCTTACTCGTATTCGAGCTTTAAATGAAATCACATTGGTCTCTAGTGAATCACAGTTTATATGAAATAGCTGATGACACTAAAATAGCCAACATAAATCGTAGGCTCTCATGTTTCTTGTCGCGTACTTCAGGTGAAAAGATAAGTTTTTTTTCTTTGTCATGTTTTTTTCCTTTAACGCATGTACTAATATATTCTCTTTCTTGCTTTAGTATTGCGCCAAGTATTGTTCACAAAACGAAAGGAATGGTGTTTGTGTGAAGCTTAAGCCACATTTCCTCACCCTAGCTTGCAACACTTGCGCAATGCATCTCTTTACAAAGACGTTGGATGATGATTCGTATTAGGCTTACCGTTTATAAAATTTATGTTTTTAAAACAAGTGGCGGAGTTTACCCATGTTGCCTCTCTTCATGGCCATTATAGAAAAAGGGATAGTCGACCACTCCATCTTACACAAGGCACTTGTGGAGTACTTTACAATTGCTAATAAGGTATTTCATTTTTATTTTTGTTATAAAAAAATTCTAACAAAACCTTTTTTTCCCATCAATCTTTGTACATTTAATTGACAAGTTGAAGTGGTGAGTACTAATGTTAATTAAGATTTTGTAAAAACAGTAAATTAGAGTTGTAAATTATCTTAGAAATACGAACCAATATAGTTTTAATATATACTGTTATAACTTAGAATCATAAGTTGATTGTTGTTGCAAATCTTTGCTATATTATTATAGACTAGACGACTAACTATGCATAGCGACGAGAATTTATAACAACAAATAATTATAATTGCGATATTATGGTTAAGATGTAGGGATTGGAATTAAGATGAATATGAAATATATATATATATATATATATATAATATATAGGGCAAATGATTATATATATATATATATATATATATATATATGATATATATATATATATATATATATATAAAATTTAGGGCAAATGATTAAAAAAGGTATCATACTTGCCACCAGTTTCTCTTCAGGGTAGCGAACAATTTTTTTTGCTTTTGTGGGTACTTTTCTTTCAAATTCATCCTTTTTAGGGTATTTTGTGAAATTTTTGGACATTTTTGCCCCTCTTAGCTAATAGAATTTTTTTTCCCGAAGGGCAAAAATGTCACATAGTACCCTAAAAAGGATGAATTTGAAAGAAAATTACCCACAAAAGCAAAAAAAAATTTCGCTACCCTGAAGAGGAAACCATGGCATGTATGATACTTTTTTTAATCATTTGCCCAAAAATTTAATAAGTGATTGGTATAACATAATTGCGCAATAAACAAAATACTACACTCTTACATTAACCTCGTCGTGGCTAAAAGTTTGTTTAACAATGTCATCAATATTAGCGTGATTGAATGATTAACAAAAAACCCAATCTTCATTCTACAAATGGTGGATGGTGAAAATGGTTATGTTATATATGTAAGTTAATTAAATGTGATTGAATAATTAATAAATTTTCTTAAATTTACAAGGAAAAGGTCTTGTTTGAGGTAATAATATCAAGAAATAACTACATGAGAAAAGTTCAATGTAGATCTAACATTCTATAAAGATCCGATCAATTAATCCCGGCCATTTATTTTTTTAATCAAAACAAAAAAAATAAATTTTCACAATTTTTAAAAAAAATTAAATATCTCACAAACCATTAATCGTTACGCGAAAAAAATCATACAATCGCGACGAGAATTAAATTATCTTTCTATAGATATGCACTTCTATATACCTTTGACGATTTATTTTTTTTTAAATCCGCCCAAAAAAATCACATGTGATTCGGAAAAATCACATGTGACTTGTGAATAATAACAAATCATAAGTGATTTTACAAATCAGAAAAATAACAAATCATACGTGATTTTCTGGGCGAAAATTTTACAATCATTTATATAGATATGCACTTCTATATAATTTTGACGATTTTTTTTTTTCAAAATTTACGCCCAAAAAAATCACATGTGATTCGGAAAAATCACATGTGACTTGTGAATAATGACAAATCATAAGTGATTTTACAAATTAGAAAAATAACAAATCATACGTGATTTTCTGGGTGGAAATTTTACAATCAGAAAAATAACAAATCACAAGTGATTTTTACAAATCACATGTGATTTTTCTGGGCGAAAATTTTGAAAAAAAAAAGTTCGTCGAAAGTATATAGAACTGCATATCTATAGAAAGATAATTTAATTCTCGTCGCGATAATGCATTTTTCGTAGCTTGAAGATTTACCGTTTGCAAGATATGTTGATATAAAAAAAGGTGAAAAATGTTTTTTTATTAATTTTGATGAAAAATGGATGACTAAGATTGGTATATTCGATCTATGAACATTATGAGATCTATATTGATCTAGAGAAATGTTCAATATAGATATCATATTTGCCATATGTTAGCCTTAATAGAAAGTGTTGGTCATTGTACATTAGGAACTTTGTAACGTGTCATAGAATAAGTATTTGAATAGTCAGTGGGTTCATGGGTTTGACTAATCTAATAGGTTAGTATTCATATGTTAGTCTTTTATGTAAAGTCCAATCTAATCCAAGCCCACCAAACGAAACCCATTACAAGGCCCTTTAGGGCAACTATTTCTATGTATAAATACACCTCAAATGACACATTTGAGGTGTGTGCTTGAGTGTGTAAGTGTGTGTTTTGCTTATTAATAAAGTTCCATTTCTCTTCTCTTTCTCTCTATTCCATACGACATACATATATACTCTTGCCACTATCTTTGCTTAATATTGTGTGATAAGTTACTAGATCTAAGGTCCTACAAGTGGTATCAATCGCCAAACAATGATTTAGGAGGATTTTGAGTCTTGGTTTTCACGTATTTTCTAGCTTTCTACTCGTATTTTTCTTAAAAGTCTCTTAGGGGGTGCTTTTCTTGTTTTTTTTGTGGTTTTAGCACTTTTTTTGATTCGTACTTTTTATATTCTTGCAAATTTCGAATAAGCTTATTTGGTCTTAAAAGTGTTAAAGTTTGCAACTTTCTTTAAGTTTTGGTGTTTTTAAGCTTAGTTGTACAAGAAAATCTTGGTTAGAAACGTTTCTTGGTCGACTTTTAGAGTTTTGAAAAATCTGGCAAAATTTCGAATAGGCAAAAACCCCAAAAATTTCGAATAAGCCCTTAAACCCTAAAGTTTCTAAAAAGCAAAACCCTAAAATTTCGAATAAGCATTCACGACAGTTTCTTCAGGATTTGCGGATTACTCAGTGTTATTCTTTCTTGTATAAGCTAGAAAAACACTTCGACTTTTGGAAAAACTTTCAATTCGTACGAATTAGAAAGTTGCAAGTTTCGAATAAGGCTGAAAATTTCAAATAAGGCTGAAAATTTCGAATAACGCTGCAAAATTTCGAATAGGGAAAGTTTTGAATAAGCAGAAAATTTTGAATAAGCAAAGTTTCAAATAGTTGGATTGTGTTGAGTTTTTGCATCTGAAAGTTGACTTTTTATGACAAAACTTCAAACGACCATAACTTTTGAACCGTAACTCCGTTTTCAGCGAAACACATGTCAAAACGACCAGAACAGCCTGGATATTGTGAGGTTACCCCACTATGTTGGGTAACTAAATTTTTGAAGCCTGAAATCGCCCCGGAAAGAAGTTATTGAAGTTTATAAGTTTTCAGACCAAAATTTCACTACAACAAAGGAACTCTACTTTCACCAAACTCAACTCCTACTTCATTGAACCGATCCAAGATCAAATTTATCATACATAACTTCATCAATGGCAACTCAGCAAGATATTCACGCAGCCGGTGCAGAAAACCGACCTCCCATGCTGTCAAAGGGTGGATACTCACAGTGGGCTAGTCGTATGATGCGCTATCTTAAGAGCAAACAAAACGGAAAACTTCTTATCAAATCTGTTTTGGAAGGACCGTTTAAACCACGACAAGTCCTGGACCCTGGAGATCCTAATGGAACCCTCCCAGTACAAACATTCTACAGAGATCAGACTGAGGCTGAGTACATTGAGGAAGACAAACTACAAATTGCAGCTGATGATCAGGCATTTCATCTCGTCGTTCTTGGGCTACCTGAAACGACTTATGCAACTGTGGATA
The DNA here is from genome assembly GCA_021014915.2 of Artemisia tridentata subsp. tridentata. Lineage (NCBI taxonomy): Eukaryota > Viridiplantae > Streptophyta > Magnoliopsida > Asterales > Asteraceae > Artemisia > Artemisia tridentata. The sequence continues at coordinate 74,378,102 of CP139505.1, forward strand.
GTGAAGGAAGTGGTCATGCAGTCTGGGAAAGAGTCAAGAGGTTAATGTACGGGACAGACATCGGGAAGCAGGAAATGGAAACACAATTGCTCAAGGAACTACACAAGTTCACTTCCATTGCTGGTGAATCAATAGAATCGTACTATCACAGGTTCTGTAAGATCATGAATGACTTATCTAGACACAACCTCACACAAAAGAACATAGCTAACAACAACAAGTTTCTAAATGAGTTACAACCAGAATGGGGAAGATACGTCACCATTGTTTATCAGACAAAGAACTTGCATGAAGTTAACTATGATCAGCTATACGACTTCTTAAAGCAGAACCAAGCTGAGGCAAATGAAGTTAGGGCAGAATTACTTGCTAAACGGCATGATCCTCTCGCCATAATTGCTAACACAACAACACCTTTACCCGTGAACACACCACATCAACAATCATCATCTTCCACTCACAACTACATGCAACCACCATACATTCTACAACCAATACCTGCTACCAACAACAATTCTACCCACAACAACAACATGTTATTTGATAACGCTTAAATCTAACATGCTTTTAGTAGCGTTATTTGTGTTTTTATATGTGTTTTATGGTTATATTTATATGCTTTTGTTACTTAATCGTACCAAAGTGTGTTTGCGAAGTTTATGTAGCCAAAAACAGGAAAAAGGATGAAAATAATGCAAAAACAAGGAAGAAGGAAATATTTATGATTTCATGAAGATTCTTGTGGCAAGTCCCGCACCAAAAGGTACTTAGAAGAGTGAAAGTCTATGTAGTCAAGTTAACGAGTTTAAAGATGAAGGGAAAGATCAAAGAACCAAGAGCTACGAACAAGAAACAAGTCAAACAGCAAAAGTCCAAAAAGAGTAAATCAGTAAGCTCCATCCGATCGGATGCAGCCCGCATCCGATTCGGATGGAGGTCAGCTTTGAAGACCAACCGATCGGTTGGATGAAATACCGATCGGTTGGATGTCGTATGATTTCCAAATCTTCATCATTAAGTCTTGTGATTGCTACACATCCGGTTCTAGGACCTTCTAATCATAATTATTGTCTAATTAACACTGCTTGGAGGACAAGAGAAGCATTAATGAACCAAGACCCTTGGTTGGAGTATTAATTGGACCATTTGATGAGTATTTAACATATATAAAAAGAGGAGAAAGAGGAGAGACAAGTAGAATCCATAAACCACTCATCACATACTCTTAATTTCGTCCAAAAAAGTCCAGGAACAAAGGAGAGTCGAAGTCCATTTCATTCCTTGTGAGAATCATTGCCTTTTCACTTGTAATCTTATTTTCAATCATTGTAAGACTCTCAATCATGGTTTTTAATGTTCAAGGTTTTAAGATTATGTTTATGTTTGCTATGAGTGGCTAGTGCCTTTGTGCACTTGCTTAGATGATGTGTATTACCTATTGATTGGCATATGATTGTGATAACATATTTTAATTCAATTTCAAGTCGATTCTAAGAACCAATTGTGATCAAGTTTCATAGTGACATTTGTTGGTCAAGTTTAACTAGTTGCTAGTAATTTTAAGGGTCGAAAGAACTATTGTTATTCAACTAGTTATAATCATTTGTCTATGAATGATTTGTTGTCATCCACTATTCTTGATTAAACAAAGAAACTTAATCGTGATTGTAATGAAAATGCTTTTGTCTATCAAAACGGATTGATTGTAAACCATTTCAAGGGTCGAGAGATTAATAGTTTACCATCAATTGTGACCTTTTGTCTATAATCGGTTACCTTTCGTATTGACCATTTCTTAAGCTTGTTTGATAAAACAAAAGATTGTTTTTGTGTTTAAGGTACACCAACTTATGAACCTTGAATTGATCGGTTAAACGTAATGCTTGTTTTTATAAACTAAGATCTTGACGAAGGTTTAATTTGTAGAAACAATAGATTAGTCACCAAACTAATTATCACAACCAACATGTTATCCAAAGTTATCACAATCATATTAGTCAATTGTAGTACACTAGTCTAAGCAAGTGTAGTTTTTAATCATTTGAATTTTCCTATTATTATTATTGCTTGTTTGAGAAATTTGCTTTTAACTTACAATTCGATTCACTACACAAATCCCTACGAACGATCCCGACTTACCATAAAAATCTTGCTACAACGGACGAGTATACTTGCTCGTATGTGTTGTTCTTAGATTCGGTAATTCACCCTTATAAATTTAAAACTTGCATGAACCCGACACATCAAGTTTTTGGCGCCGCTGCCGGGGATTTTGATTGTGTTTCTGTAAGTTTTAGTCCATTTCTCACTTAATTAGTTTTCGTAAAAAAAAAAAAAAAAAAAGTTTTACCGAGCTGAGAATCCGATCGGTTTCACACCCATCCGATCGGTTGCCCAGTTTTTCATTTTACCGAGAGATCTATCCGATCGGTAGGCACTTCCATCCGATCGGTTCCTTCAAACCCAATTTTATCGAGAGCATCATCCGATCGGTAGACCATTCTATCCGATCGGTTGGTCAGTTCTGATCTTTTGAAATTGTTTTCGTTCTTTGCTCGTTTTTTTAGACGTTGCCTTGATTCTCTGGGGAATTGTATGAACACTCGATCAACGGGAATAGAACCAATTTCACCTTTTTCAGATCCCGAACATTTAGTCCGAAGACAAAGAAAGAAAAGAAAACCCTTTGTTCCATTAGCCAACCGTATACCGAGAGTACCAAACCCACCGTTTGAAAACCTTTTTGAAGCCAAAGTCGTTTATAATCCATTCACTGATCAACCTTTTCCCATGGCTGACGATAGACCCATGTGGGAAGCCAATCGAGCCGTAGCACCCACTCCTGGAGCTGCTATTGTTGCTGTCAACCTAGGTGAAAATTTCACCGTGAAAGGTCACCATCTTTCTATGATCAAAGACCGTCAATTCGATGGCCGTTCGAGGGCCGATCCTCATAAACACTTTGCCGAATTCATTGAAATCTGTGGCATGTTCCGATATGGCGACACCAATGTGGATGCCATTAAACTCAAACTTTTCCCGTCATCACTTGCTGGAGATGCAAAAGTGTGGTATAACGAATTAACACCCGGAATCATCAATACTTGGGAGGAGATGAGGCAAGCTTTTGTAAGCCGATTCTTTCCACCTGCCATGTTTGACCGACTCATGGGAGAAATTCGTGCTTTCACACAAAACCCTAACGAATCGCTCGTCGAAGCTTGGCTTCGTATGAAAGATCTACTTCGAAGTTGTCATGGACATGGTTTAGGACGAGGAACCATTATCCAAATCTTCTACCATGGACTTGATGAAGCATCTCAAGGAATTCTTGATGCTGGAGGAATTTTTCTTTATAAGACCCCTAACCAGGTGTACCAATTTCTTGAAGACCGAGTTCTTCTCAAACTCGACTGGTCGAAAGATGCCAAAACCAAACCTTTAAGAAAAACCATTGCTTTTGTTGAAAGCTCCGATTCATCTAAACTCATGGAGAAAATGGAAACCTTGGTTTCCAGAATCGATTCGCAATACAAAGATCTTAAAGGAGAGATGAAAGAAATGCGAGATGGTTGTAACAACTGTGGAGGTAATCACCCGTCTTCAGAATGCGACGATCAACCAATGGACCAACCCAAAGAAGGAGAAGCTAATTATGTACAAGGAGGATACCGTGGAGGCGGATATCGTGGAAATTATTACGGACGAAATTCTGTTAATTGGCAAGATCGTCAACAACGGGATAACAACCGTGATTCTCAACCAAGAGTAGACAACCAGACCACACAAAACTCTGACAAAAAACCCGAAGAAACCGATTTTGAAAAAATGATGAGAGAATTCGTTACAGCTCAGAAATCAACCAACGAGTTTGTAAAAAATCAATTTTTCAATCTCAAAACCAAAGTTGAGCAAGGACAGAAAAATCATCAAGCATCTATTCAAGATCTTGAAAACAAATTTGGTAGACTCTCTGATCAAATTTCTTCCCGACCATCAGGTTTGTTGCCAAGTAATACCCAAACAAACCCTAAGCCAACATCATCTGGATCGAACGATAAAAGTTATCGTCCACCACAGACCAGAAATGAGCATATCAATGCTGTATTCACAAGAAGTGGCCTTTCTTATGATCCACCACCCAACCCAAACAATACCATGACTATCAATTACGATAGTGAGGATGAAGATGAAGAATCAAAAAAGGAAAATACCCCAAAAACACCACCCAAACCCAAACCACCAGTTAAGGCTTACACTCCAAAAATTCCATATCCTCAGAGCCTTAAGAAAGAAAGAATGGAGGAGCGTTATAAGAAGTTTGTTGAAATAATCAAAGAAGTTAGACTCAATGTACCCCTCATTGATGTTCTAGCCGGAATGCCCAATTATGGGAAATTTTTGAAGGAACTTCTCAATAACAAGAACAAGTTGGAGCAAATATCTGCTACCTTTCTCAATGAAGAATGTTCAGCCATTGTTCAAAACAAAATTCCACCAAAACTCGGAGATCCCGGAAGTTTTCTGATTCCATGCATATTAGGAAACAACATCACATGCGATGCTTTAGCCGATTTAGGTGGAAGTATCAATTTGATGCCCTATTCTCTGTATTCGAAACTTTCCATCAATACCTTGAAACCCACAAGGATAAGTATTCGATTAGCTAATCATACTTATCAATATCCTGTTGGTATTGCTGAGAATATGCTTGTCCAAGTTGGTAAATTCATTTTTCCCGTGGATTTTGTGATCTTAGAAATGGAGGAAGATAGTAGAGTACCCCTTATTTTAGGAAGACCTTTCCTAAACACCGCTGACGCGATCATCAAAGTAAAAGGAAAAGAACTGAATCTTGGAGTAGGAGATGATAGAATCACCTTTTTAATTGATAAAGCAATGCAATATCCATATTCTAGTGATGACACTTGTTTTAACATTGATGTAATCGATGAAGTCACTGAGGAAGAATCGGATGCATTACTTGAAGATTCGGATCCATTCATGACTACTTCAGAGAAAATTAGTGAAACAAACTTTGATAAGGAATTCCCTGATTTTATGGAAGTAAAGTTTGAAGAAGAAGAAGAAACAGAAGTTGAAGAAGGAGAAATAGAAGAAGATTTTGAGGAAATCGATTTTAATGATCAATTGAGGATCAAAACATCACTTCAAGAACCACCAACTGATCTTGAGCTGAAACCACTTCCCGAAAATCTTGAGTATGCTTACTTGGGAGATAATTCGCTACTTCCAGTAGTCATATCTTCGTTGCTCAATGATTATGAGAAAGAATGCCTCATTTCCGTTCTTAAGAAGCATAAAAGAGCTTTTGCGTGGAAAACTTCTGATATCCCAGGAATCAGTCCTGATTTTTGCAAGCACAAAATCAACTTCGAAGAAGATGTCAAACCCGTTGTAGAAAGACAACGTCGACTCAACCCCAACATGAAATAAGTGGTTAAAAAAGAAATCATCAAACTTCTTGATGCTGGTATTATTTACCCCATCGAGGATAGTCCTTGGGTGAGTCCTGTTCATTGTGTTCCGAAAAAAAGGAGGAATGACTGTTGTGACCAACGAACGGAATGAATTAGTTCCTACTAGAACTGTCACATGATGGCGAGTATGTATTGATTACAGAAAATTGAACAAAGCCACCAGGAAAGATCATTTTCCTTTGCCTTTCATGGATCAAATGCTTGAGAGATTAGCAGGGAACAAATACTTTTGCTTCCTTGATGGTTTTTCAGGATATTTCCAAATTCCTATTGATCCGGCTGATCAAGAAAAGACTACATTCACATGTCCCTTTGGAACTTACACTTACCGGCGTATGCCTTTTGGATTATGTAATGCCCCCGCGACTTTTCAAAGATGTATGATTGCTATATTCCAAGACATGCTTGAAACGTCTATGGAAGTTTTCATGGATGACTTTTCAGTTTTTGGAAGCTCATTTGAAGCTTGTCTTTCTAATCTAGATAAAATGCTTGAAAGATGTGAAGCTGCACATCTTGTTCTCAACTGGGAGAAATGTCATTTCATGGTGACTGAAGGAATTGTGCCCTGACACAAGATTTCCAGCGCAGGAATGGAAGTTGACAAAGCAAAGATTGATGTCATAACCAAATTACCACCCCCAACCAACGTTAAAGCCGTTAGAAGTTTTTTAGGACATGCCGGTTTTTACCGTCGTTTCATTAAGGATTTTTCTAAAATATCTCGTCCAATGACGAAACTTCTTGAAAAAGATGTCGTTTTCGAATTTAATGCAGATTGCATGAAGGCATTTGAAACGTTGAAAACCCAACTGACTAGTGCACCTATTATGGTTTCACCTAATTGGTCACTACCATTTGAGCTCATGTGCGACGCAAGCGATTTTGCGGTTGGAGCTGTATTAGGACAACTAGAAGAGAAACATTTTCGTCCTATATACTTCGCCAGCAAAACACTCAACAACGCTCAACAAAACTATACGGTTACGGAGAAAGAATTGTTAGCCGTTGTTTTTGCTTTCGACAAATTCAGATCTTATCTTGTGCTTTCCAAAACAATCGTGTTCACTGATCATTCAACGTTAAAATATCTGTTTGCCAAACAAGATGCCAAACCGCGTCTCATTCGATGGATTTTGCTACTCCAAGAATTCGAAATCGAAATCAAAGATAAGAAAGGAGCAGAAAATCTAGCTGCTGATCATCTGTCTCGTTTAGAAAATCCAAATTTGGAAGAGTTAAAAGAAGATGAGATTGACGATTATTTTCCGGATGAAACCCTCATGACTGTTGATACAGTTGAGGAGAACGAAATTCCATGGTTTGCAGATTATGCAAATTATCTCGTTGGAAGAATTTTAAAGAAAGGATTAACTCATGCCCAACGAAGTAAATTCTTTTCAGAACTTAAACATTACTATTGGGAAGAACCCTATCTTTTCAAAATGTGTCCCGACGGGATGATAAGAAGATGTGTTTATGGTTCCGAAACGAGAAGAATTCTTGATGAATGTCATCATGGCCCGACTGGGGGACACTATGGTTCTTCCACCATCGCTAAAAAAGTCTTTGATGCTGGATTCTATTGGCCAACTATTTTTAAAGAAGCCCATACTCTTGTTCAAAACTGTGATGCGTGCCAAAAATCTGGTAGTCTTTCTCGAAGAGATGAAATGCCACAAAAGAGCATTCAAGTCTGTGAAATATTCGATATTTGGGGAATTGATTTCATGGGACCATTTCCTAAATCACACAAATACGAATACATTCTCGTTGCTATTGACTACGTTTCCAAATGGGCAGAAGCTGAAGCTTTACCCACCAATGATGCACGAGTAGTTGTTAATTTTCTCAAAAAGCTTTTCGCTCGTTATGGAATTCCTAAAGCTTTAATAAGTGATCAAGGAACCCATTTCTGTAACAAACAAATGGAGAAAATTATGAAGCGATACGGAGTTCATCATCGTTTCGCTACAGCTTATCACCCACAGACCAGTGGTCAAGTTGAAAATACCAACAGAGCCTTAAAAAGGATACTCGAAAAAACGGTTAAAGACAATCCCGCCGTTTGGTCGAGGAAACTAGATGATGCTCTGTGGGCATTTCGCACGGCATACAAAACACCAATTGGTACAACACCATACAGACTTTTGTATGGAAAAACCTGTCATTTGCCATTCGAAATCGAACATCACGCTTACTGGGCACTGAGAAGCTGTAACCCAGATCTCAAAATAGCTGGAGAAAAGAGATTTTTGCAATTGCATGAACTCGATGAATTAAGACTCCAAGCTTACGAGAACTCCAAGCTTTACAAAGCTAGAACCAAAGCCTATCATGACAGAAAGCTAAGAATCCGAAAAGAATTCAAAGCTGGAGACAAAGTTCTGCTTTTTAATATGAAATACAAGTTCAAAGCTCCCAAGCTGAAACCGAAATGGTTCGGACCGTATATAGTGAAACATGGATTTCCATCTGGTATGTTGAATTGCATGACAAACATGGTGGAAGTTTCATTGTTAATGGGCACCGAATTAAATTGTACTATGACAAGGAGCAAATGAATGAAGTTTCTATCAAAGAGATTCCGCCTGAATCGGAATATGAAGCTATAGCATTTATGTCACCTTTCCCGGCCGATTTCAAGAAAAACACTCCGTGGGCCGAGGATTCTGGTTATATCTATGATGTTCTTCCTAGACCATGGGAGAAAATTAAATTGGAAGACATAGATGAAACTGGAGAAGGAATAGTGATAGGAAATGTGGTGTATGTTCCAAAATTCTCAAAGAAGAATCCAGAAATTGCACCACCGTAAGAAGGAAGTTCGAGTCCGGCTGATGACTCGCTAATAAAACAAGCGCTTCTCGGGAGGCAACCCATGTGTTTTCATTTTTATTTTTATTTTCAAGTGATTAAACCCCAAAGTTTTTCTAAATTGCTTAGTTGAACTTAAGTGTGGGGTGTATCACTAGCTTTTAATAAAACGAAGAAATATTTCGTGTGTGTTTCTTTTGTTTTCAGATTACTGCAGGTAATGATTGTGAAGCTGGGATGCTAGGATCAAGAATCACCCTGAGCAGAAAATACAGTTTATTCTCTTATTTCCCTATTTCATTCTTTGAAATCGTTTATCACATTGAGGACAATGCTTAACTTAAGTGTGGGGGGGGGGGGGGGGGGGGTGAATAGGAAAATGAGAATAGATTGTATGTTTCGAACTTAAATTTAAATTTTGTTTGCCCTTGTAATATAGTTGTTTGTCATTTTAAAGATTATATATTTATCCACTGGTGAAACCCGTAATTTTTGAAAATTCGAGATGTGTCCCGATTAATATTGCAATCCATTCTGGGATCGATAACATTAGCTAGCACATATTATAGCCCTTACCACTAAACTGTGAGGATTTGAGCCTATTCCGTATATGGCATACATCTTTTATGCTTAGATCTTTTGCTATGAGTGTTGATGAGTGTGTAAATACTCATCATTTTTGTCGTATCTGAACTGCCAAAACATCCAAAAAACACTCAGAAATGCATCAAAATACTGAAAATATCCCAGGAGTGTGTTTTATAAGTTTCAAATGCAAAATGTTTGAAAACAATTGAAAAACAAACAAAGTTTGCTTAATTGGCAGTTTTAGTCCCCCAACTTTCAAAACATGTCAAAACTAGTCCCTGGTTATTCAAAACATGTAAAATATCATTAAAAGTCCTTGGGAATTCACAAGTTGTCAAAAGAAATCCTTTAAAGTTAAAAATTGCAAATTGACAACTTTAGTCCCCCAAGTTTGAAAAATGTCATATTTGGTCCCGGGTGTTCTAAATTGGAGAAAATGCATTTATGGTCCTTGGGTTATTATAATATGGCAAGATTGGTTCCTTGTGATACTTTGGGAAAGTTACAACTTCAGCCCCTCAAAATCCAAAAGTTACAAGAATGGTCCTTGTTATTTCATAAACCAAACCGGACCCCTAAATTAAAATAAACCTAACCTTTTATTACTAAACCCAATCCAAAACACAACCAACCCAGCCCAATAATTAAATCCCAAGCCCAAACCATTTAACCCGACCCAACACTTGCCTGGTATTTAATACCAGGTTTGACTCAGGTCAAAACCTTCTTCTTCCTCACATCCCCGCCAAACCATCACTGCTCCAATACCACTTCACCTTTACACCTCAACCCCCCACCTCATCATCCCAGCTCACTAATCTCTCCCCTCCACCTCCACAAACACCCAAAATTCTTTAATTGTAAAAACCTGCTTGTGTACGTTTTGGCGCCAAAAGTCCAAATGGACGATTATGATGAAACTGGCTAAATCAAAGGTCAAGATGTGGTGGGAATTACTCAGAGATGTCGACAATGGGATAAAAGTCTATAAAGAAAGAATGGAAAGCAATGTAATAGATTATCTAGTGTAATTTTATTTTATTTAGGTCGTTTTTAATATTTTTCAAATTCCAGTGTTAAGTTAAGCTTTCAATCACTTTTATTAGTGTTATCAGTATGTACTAAATCTCTTGTAAGTTTCAATTTCAGTGTAACAATCAATTTCAGTTTATGCAAATTTCATGTTCAAAAATCTCATATAGTGTGAATGTTGTTCTTAACATTGTTTCTGGACTCATAAGCCCACATAAGCTCCTATATAGCTTATAAAAGCTATTAGTAATCCTTAAAATCAGTTTAGTAATAAAAAATCAAAAATACAAAAAAAGGTCAACAAAAGTCAAAGTTCAGGTTTCATGGTGTTCATGGCTGGAGCAGGGTGTATTATGGATGGCCTTGGTTTAGTACTCCATGGGGAGTGTTAGGAATAGTTCAGTGTTCCTTGGTTCATTGTTCTGTGTTCAGGATCCATTTGTAAGCCTCAATCTCAATTTTTTTCTTTTTACTGTGCAAGTTCTTATTTAACTGCTTCTCTTGTTGTTTCATGCTTCTTGGGTTTAGTTTAGTGAGATCACTGCTTAATATTGTCTGTTTGTGCATTGAATTCCTTAGTTGCTCTTTTTCACATTTCCATTGTCAAAAATGCATATTTATGATTCATGAATATTTGTGGTTATCAGTTGAGTTTTTGTACTTAAATAAGTTCATGATGTCATATTATACACTTTGGAATCAGTGTCATGGCCTAAAACATCCTAATGCTTTGAAAATCTCAAATCAGTCTTTATAAAAGGGTGTTTGGTTCAGGTTGCTTCTCTGCATTAAAGCTTGTTTCAGTAGAGGCTTTTGGTCTAAACATGTTGCATTAGGTCATTTTAGCATAGGTCAATCATAAAAACCAGTGGTCCTTTGTTCAAAAGTCAAAATCCAAAGAACTCCCCTCCACAGTTAACTGTTGGGGTTTTTAGAAATCCAAGATCATTCAAATCCTTTCTATAGTTGTTAAAGTAGCTTTAAATCATCTCATTGTAGCTTATTACTTCCATTTCAGTAACCTAGAATCAGTAGAAGGTCACCAAAGTCAACTTTTTGTTTTACTGCAAAAGTCAAAATCCAGGTTCAATCCCAGTTCTGAGCTGCTGATCTAGGGCAAAAATTGGACCTCAATTGGTGTGCTTGTCATAGGGCTTTTTGTGTTTTAGAGTACCTAGTAGTATAAGCTAGCTTTTGCCCCCATAAAATTGCATTTCAGAAGCTTATTTCACTGCTTAATCTACCTTGCAATTTTGTACTTTTCTGAAGTTTCTGTGGAAAATTTGAAACAGATTTGGTGTTGATTGTGCTTATTTGTTGGATTATCTGTTGGATTTAAGTTGTTTTGTGCTTATTAGAGTTGGATTAGCTTGTCCTGAGCATTTGGTTAGCTTTTGTGCTTATTAGCTTATTTTTAGCTTATTGCATCAACTGCATATCTGCCCAAATCAGCTCTCCAGGCTTATTAAACTTTTGATTTTAATTTTCCTAGCCTTTTAATAATATTTTAGATTTATCTGTAAAATTTCATAATTTTCTGAATAGTTTTGATATTTTTAATCTTTTTAATTAGTTTCTAATAGTATTTAAATCATAATAAATAGAATATTAATCAGAAAAATATAAATCCAATTTTCATAATTTTCTTTTGTCATTTTTAATCTAGGAAAAATATAATCTTATTTTTAGACCTTAAGAAAATCAAAAATAGAAATATAGTGGTAGCTTCTATTTAATAGAATTTATCTTTTTAAATTTTAATTAAGTAAGTTTCATTTTTATAATTTTCTTATCTTCTTGTCACCTTAAAGTATTTATATAAAAATTTTCAGATTTTTCTTTGATCCTTTAGTATTTATTAGAATTTTAATTAGTTTAAATAATTATTAAATAGTTTTTAATTAATAATAATTAATTAATAAGTCAAATAAATAATTTTCTTTTTCCAATAATTTTCTTTTATTATTAGGATTGTAAAAATATAATTTTCATATCCGTAGGCCTTTTATTTATCAAATCTCACTTTTTATTTTGTACGTTTACTTTTATTTAAAGTTAAACGTACGTTTTTAGATTTTAGACGTTTTAAATAATTTGGTTCGCTTTTTTATTTCCATAGCATGTTTTAAGCTATTCTCTTTTATTTCCTTAGATCAATAATTCCAAAACTTTTCCCATTCAATTACACTTGATCACAAGCCGTTTTTAAAGCACAATTTCACATCTCGCTGGGACTTAAACGACCCGGGGATAAAACTATACTCCTTGGTTAATTGTCCTCAATTGGTTTGACTTTGTTTGACCACATCCGTGGTTGATTTAAGTTGACTGTTTTAGGAGCAATCAAATTTTGGCGCCGCTGCCGGGGAGGTGTGCTGCGTGTTCTAAACGTTTTGCAGTATCGTGTCTTTGAACCCCAATCTGTGTATATCTTCTCTCTCTTGTATATTTATCATATATAAAGCAAAACACTTGTGAAGTTAATTCATTTAACGGATCGAGTACCAAAAATATCGTATTTCAATCCCTAAACCATATAAAAAACAAAAATATATTTTTTTCTTTTCTATATATATTATCATATAAAAAATAAAAACACCAAAAATATTTTCCGTTTTCTTTGCTTAATAAATAACAATAATAAAAATTACCATCGAGAACCAAGACAGAGTACTACCTAACTGGGGGTACGACCATAATAAGTTCCCAAACTAAAGATTAAAACTTGCCTTTGTATCCTTGTGAGTGGTGTACCTTTTTCAAAGAAGCCATTCATCTTGTGATTATTGGTTTAAGTTCACTTGTGTTTTTTCTCGATCTTGATTTTAATTGAAATTTTTTGTTTTCATCTTCACTTTTCAAAAACAAATAAAATCCAAAAAGAATCTTCTTACCCCTTTTTCTGAGTTTCCTCCACTATAAAGGATTCTTAGACTCGTCTTAGTGCATGCGCACTCGTTCTTCTAGGTCATCAAGCCCTCTCCGTGAGCTTGGAAACATACCTCGAAGACGTCGTAGACGTTCTGCCCCATCAGTCGTATCTGAGGAACGTACTGATCCTGTCGTCATGGCAGATTTGCCGATGAATGAGCTTCTCCAAGCACCCATCGAGGGTTATGGAGATGCCATTGTTGTTCCAGCTATTGTAGCTGAGAGTTTTGAGCTCAAAACCGGGTTACTGAATCTTGTAACCTCTAGCCAATTCTACGGTTTTGAGAGGGATGATCCTCATGCTCACATTCGATGGTTTAACAAGATTACATCTACCATCAAATACAAGAACATCCCTTCTAACTCAATCAAACTTCTTCTATTCCCATTTTCTCTCGAGGGACAAGCCCGGATATGGCTTGAAAAACAACCCCCTCGTTCAATTGAGACATGGGAGGACTTAGTTACAAAGTTTGTAAACGAATTCTTTCCACCGTCTAGAACGACTAGTCTTAAAAATGAAATCATCAAATTCACACAAAGATTTGATGAATCGTTTAGTGACGCGTGGGATCGTTTCAAAGAATTGCTTCGTAAATGTCCTCATCATGGTTTCACCGAGTTGATGCAAATCGACACTTTCTATAATGGTGTGAGCCAATCTGACCAAGATTCTCTCAATGCCTCCTCTGGAGGTAACTTTTTGAGCAAAACCATCAAAGAAGCTTTAGCGATTATTGAAAATAAGTCTAAGGTCCGTACTGCACGAACAAAGCCATATCATTCTCAGGCTAGTGCTGGTCCTTCTACTTCATCTCCCGTGAGTACTTCTAGCACCGATGCTAAGATTGATAAACTCACGGACGCTATTCAATCTTTGGTTCTCTCAAACCAAAAGAAAGTCACTTTCACACAAAATCCTTCACATGCTGAAGTGAAGAAAGTGGAAGTCTGTGTTACTTGTGGTGGTCCTCATGCATACTACGACTGTACTGCCACCGATGGTAGTCCTTTTGAAGTTAATGCTGTAGCCGGTACTTCAAATCAGGGAGGTAATCAATACCGTCCTCAAATAGAACCAAGTTACCGAGCTAGCACCTACCAAGGACCACCCGGTTTTAATCAGAACCAGAATTTGCAAAACCGAAACCAAAATCAACCTCGAATGAACCAAGGTTATCAAAACCAAGGGAATTTCAATTCTGGACAAAAATCAAGGTTTCCAACACCAAGGAAACTTTAACCGAAACAATTACAACCAGGGAAATCATTTTCAGGGGAATAGTAATCCAAATCAAGGGAATTTTCAACATCAAGGTTATAATCAAAATAACCGAATGCAAAATTTCCCTAATCAACATCAAGCCATTCCAGCCTCACAACCATCATCTGATGAGTTATTGAGGCAGTTCATGAAAGCTCAAGAGGACACAAACAGGTTGTTGGTCAGCCAGATCTCTGAGATTAAAAAATCTTTAAATGATCAACCTTCGGGCTCAGGAAAACTTCCGAGCAACACGATCGCTAACCCGAAGGGCGATGTTAAGGCGATCACAACCCGAAGTGGTGTTTCATATGAGGGACCCACTATTTCCACTACCACTTCTTCTTCTTCCCCCAAGGTAGTGGAAAGTGAGCCTGAGGTGACTAAGGACCAGGTACTTCCTACTAATAACGGAGGTACTAGCAACGTCCAACCTCAAGTTGTCCCGAAACCCAAGACTAAACCTCAAGTTGTCTTTGAACATCCTGAAACCCCGGTTGAAAACCCTAAATCCAAACCTTCTATTCCCTACCCATCACGTTTAAATGAGCAAAAGCTCCGCGAAAAAGCTAGTCAACAAATGGATAAATTCTTCCAAATTTTTCAAGAATTACATTTTGACATAAGCTTTGCAGATGCTATCATTCTGATGCCCAAGTTTGCATCCACAATCAAACACTTGTTAAGCAACAAAGAAAAACTGTTTGAAATGGCAAAAACTCCATTAAATGAGAACTGCTCAGCAGTTATCTTGAAAAAGCTTCCCGAGAAGCTTGGAGATCCTGGAAGGTTTCTACTACCTTGTGTCTTTCCAGGAATGGTTGAATGCTATGCCTTGGCCGATCTTGGTGCAAGCATCAACCTGATGCCTAAATCAGTATGGAAGAAACTTTCTCTTCCTGAACTTACTCCTACCTGCATGACTCTTGAGCTTGCAGATCGTTCAATATCTCGTCCACTTGGCATTGCTGAGGACGTATTTGTGAAAGTAGGAAAGTTCCATTTTCCAGCTGACTTTGTGGTCGTTGATTTCGATGCTGATCCTAGGGTTCCTCTCATTCTTGGAAGAGGATTCCTAAGAACGGGCCGTGCTCTCATAGATGTATTTGAGCATGAAATCACATTACGTGTGGGTAATGAAGCTGTTACCTTTAACCTCGATCAAACTTCGAGGTACTCCTCAAATTATGATTCTGAATCGGTTAACCGAATCGATGTCATTGATATTGTTTCAGAGAGTATTCTCAAGAGTTTCTTGGTTATTCTCATAATTCTGTGAGTGGGGATACCACCACATCTTCTCTACCTGTCATTTCCGACTCTTCCCCTTCTCTCACTCCGTTTGAGGGAAGTGATTTCAATTTGGAAGAGATCGAGGATTTTCTCAAGTGTGATTCATTCCTAGAGGGGATTGATAACGCTGAGATTGATCTGGAGGGAGATATTCTTCTTCTTGAGAAATTGTTGAATCAGGACAATTCTCCTCCACTCCCTCCCGTTGAACTTCATAATGAGGAAATCAAATCAGTTGAGAAAACCGATGAATTTCCTGAGGTCGAACTCAAAGACTTACCGCCTCATCTTGAGTACGCATTTTTGGAGGGTGATGATAAATTACCCGTCATTATTGCTAAAGATTTAAGTGATGAGGAAAAGACTGCTCTAATAAAGGTCTTAAAGTCACTCAAGTAAGCCAT